>CM038797.1:29253086-29317040 GCA_021764765.1 Vicia sativa
AAATCAATCAAAGCGAGGAAAGAGAGTGTTTCCAGTAGCAGTGACGACAAGGCGTGGCTACCTTCTGCAGAAGATTTGTCGTCTATTCTGAAAGGGCTGAAGACTTTGCAAAAAAAGCATGGTGAGAGGCTTCCCAAGTTTCTGGAGGGTAAATTGTGTGCCCAAATTGATTGAAAGGGAAGCATCGTCGGGGTGTAATCCCAAGGAGAAGTACATGGAGGCGTCGGAAATGGAACTTTCATCTTGATATTTATGGCCGATTTCTGTTTTGAGGGAAAAAGAGGTATTTAATTTTCTTCATTGATGACTACGAGGAAAGGCGTGGGTGTATTTTATCGTATAAGTTAGATGCACTCACTATCTTTAAGCTATTTAAAGCTCTTGTTGAAAAGAAAGCGAATTACATCCATTAAATGTTTCAGAACAGATCATGGAGGTGAATTCACATCAGATAAGTTCAAGTAATATTGTAAAATGAATGGAATCATGAGGCAATTAACTGCTGCATATACACCGCAACAGAATGGAGTCGTCGAGCGGAAAAATAGGCATGATGAATATGGTGAGGAGCTTCTTGGTTGAGAAAAATGTTCGAAAATTACGGCGGGCGGTAAAGGCTGGGCATTCTATGTTCTCAATAGATGTCGCATCATCGGTGAAGGAAGCAACACGAGATGAAGCTTGGTGTGGGGTGACACCTTGATTGAGGCACTTGAGAGTCTTTGGTTGTATAGAATATGCTCACGTACTGGATGCTCAGCGAACAAAACTTAAAGATAAGAGTCGTTGTTGTGTCTTTTTTGGTGTAAGTGCAGAATCAAAGGCATATCGACTATATGATCCTACCTCTATGAGGATTATTATCAGTCGCGATGCCGAGTCTTTGAAAGGCGGACAATGGAATTGGGAAAAAAATATGATGAAGATAACACGTTTGATTTGGAACGGGAAAATGAGAAAAGTGAAGAAAGTGAGGAATCAAGTGATGGCAATGAAGAAGAAAATACAACTGATGGTAATGAAGAAGAAAATGGAGAAAATGAGGCGATAGTAATGAAGAAGAAAATGCAGTGATAGTAATGAAGAAGAAAATCACGGTTTCTCCATTGTGAGGCCAAAATAGAAGAGCTCCAGGTGGATTAATGACTATGTATCGGTGATGGTCTTTCAATGAAGAGGAAGAGTACAAACTCACTTAGTCTTGTTTTCTCATGTCGTTTGTTCGATCCTACTTCATTTGTGGAAATAATAAAGGAGGAGAAATGGAGGGCAACCATGGATGCGAAATGAGATCAATTGAGAAGAATGGAGCGTGAGATCTTAGAGAGCTGCCAAAGGGAGCGAAAAAATAGGAGTCAAATGGGTATACAAAACAAAGTTGAGCGAGCTTGGAAGTAGAAAAATACAAGGCTCGCTTGGTCGCCAAGGGTATGCTCAAGAATACGGAGTAGATTATGAAGAAGTATACGCTCCTGTAGCTCGTATGGACAAGGTTCGAATGATTTTGGCACTTGCTGCACAAAGAGGTTGGTGTGTGTTTCAGCTAGATGTGAAGTCAGCCTTTCTTCATGGGAAGTTAGCTGAGAATGTGTGTATGGGCAGCCAGGGGTTATGAAATAAATGATGAGGAGCATATGGTATATAAGCTCAACAAAGCTTTATGCGGACTCAGCGAAGCTGCGAGCATGGTTCAGCTGAATTGAATCATACTTCAGGAAGGAAGGTTTTGAGAAGGAGGATAGTGAATAAACTTTGTTTACCAAAGTCAAACAAGGTAAATATTTAATCATTAGCTTGTAAGTTGATGATTTAATTTATACCGGAGATGATGAAAAAATGATGTTTGAACTCAAAGAGTCCATGATGAAGGAATTTGATATGTCGGACTTGGGTAAGATGAGGTATTTTCTTGGTATTGAGGTAGTTCAGTTTGATGGCGGTATATTCATCAGTCAAACAAAGTATGTGATAGAAGTGCTAAGAAGATTTGGAATGGAGCATAGTAATTATGTTGAAAATCCAATGGTTCTAGGATTTAAAATCTCCTAAGATGAAAATGGTGTTGAGATGGATGGTTCATTTTTCAAGCAGTTGATTGGAAGCTTGATGAAATTGGTTGCTACGAGGCCGAACATAATGTATGCGGTTAGCTTATTAAGCAAGTATATATCAAGGCCTATAAAAGTTCATCATTCGGCGTCAAAGAGAATTCTACGTTACTTGCAAGGTACATCAAAGTTTGGCATTCTTTACAAAGCGGAAGGAAACTCAGAATTCATTGGATTTACGGATAATGATCATGCTGGATCGATAGAGGATAAAAGAAGTACTCCGGGTTATGTTTTTATACTAAGTGGAGCTGCAGTAGCTTGGTGTTCTCGAAAGCAACCGATAATAACGTTGAGCACGACAGAAGCCGAACTTGTAGTAGCTGCAGGAAGTAGTTGTCAGGCAATATGGATGTAAAGGGTGCTGAAGAAGATAGGCTACAAGGGAAGTGAAATTACTGTCATCTACTGTGATAATAGCTCAACCATTAAATTGTCGAAGAACCCGGTGATGCATGGCAAGAGCAAGCACATTGATGTGCGCTACCATTTCTTAAGAGAGCTTGTGAATGATGGAGTTTTTCAACTTTAATTTTGTGGTACAAGGCATCAGTTAGCAGACATCCTCACCAAACCGTTGAAATTAGAATCATTTCGGGAGCTAAGATGGAAGCTTGGAGTTTGTGATTTTCTAGGAGTTAACTAGCTACAAATGCAGTCTAGTTCAAGGGAGGGAATGATAAGGCTTAGTCAAATTAGTGTCCTAGTTTATAACACTTCTATTAGTTGATTTAGTCAAGTTTTTGTGGTCAAATTTGTTTCCTAAAATTTAGCTAGTACGTGGCCTGTAGGTTGCTTTTGTTTTCTTATTTATTTGCTGAAGTTTACAATGAATAAACGATCATTCCCAAAGCTTCTATTACATTCTGTTACATTTAACACAAAAGTACTTGAAGGTGACTATGAGGAGAAGAATCATTAGTTGTTATCGTGAGGAATATTGGTGGTGGCGAGAGCAAAAGTCGTTAGAGGTTGTTTGAGGTAAAGAATTAAGAATTCATTATTGGATGGGGCGAAAGAGAGTTTGTTCGAGAAGAAGGTGGAAAAGAATGTGGTTGTTATGGTGGAAGTGAGCACGATAGTGGTGGTAGAGAATGGATATGAGTGAGGAGAAGATGATGGAAATGGTTTATTACTTTTGAGAAAGGTTGTTACCGCGAGAAAATTCGGTTTCGGAGGAAAGAGAAAGAATAGGTGGTTGAAGATGATAATGATGATAGATGAGAGATAGATAGATAGATAGATAGATAGAGATAGAGATAGATAGATAGATAGATAGATAGATAGATAGATAGATAGATAGATAGATAGATAGATAGATAGATAGAAAGTGATTGAGGATGACGGCGAAAGAAGAGAGGTGGCATAGTTTTAGAATGAAGAAAAAAAGGGTCCCCGAACCAAGGAGCAGCGAGTTTTTTGTTTTTTTTGTTATGGAGATGGTGTTGATGAAGAAGAAAAAAAAAGGTGTTGTTAGGGAGAGTGTGAAGAAGTGATAGCATGTGGTGTTGTTACGTGAGTGTTGGCTTTATGAAAATCTCTCCTTTTAGAATACCTCTGCCATAATACATGCAGACGTACATATTATGTCTGGCTTAAAGAGGAAGTATGATGGTGATAAAGGGTAATAATGTGGACTAAGATTTATTCAACATCAAAAACACAGCTACATGTGCTAGACACAAAGTTCCACACAATTATCTTTCCACACATATATCTTGAGCTACAAGCCTCCTCATAATGAAATCTCAACATCAAAGTTGAAGAAGGTAGATGGATGAGCAACTTTCATGTTATAGGCTTCTTGGGATAATGCTTTTAGCATGCTCAAAAAAGTACATAAAATCCTGAAATCATAATTGATAACATTATCATGGAATTTCTCTAAACATCGCCAAACATTTGCTCAATCCATGCACTCTACTTTATGACCCTCTAACTCTTTCAGTACTCAATCACACGAGGAAAACTTGGTGTCATTGGAAAGAATACACATGATAAAACAACTTTATAATTCATCACACCTTGAACATGGCTTTAATCATGGAGAAAAGCATCTTAATTATGCCTCCCTTTCGATGAAAGTCCGAGCTGGTAGGAAACTCTTATCGTGACATCTAGCAATTTTCCAACTTCAAGCCATTAACAAGCTCGCATCTTTCACTGTGACATCCGAAACTAAATAATTCATGAACATAACTTATAGAGGACAACATACTCAACTTTCATATTCAATGGTTTTCCGATGCGGTGATCGAATTGAAGAGAAAACAACCTCGAATCTGCCACATTTGTTTGACAAAATGCTCGTGCATGGCAAAATGGCCTTCAAACCTCAAAGCATAAACACTACAAATTTCTCTACGGATCCGAATACAATGATCCTTACATCAAAATGGAGAGGATATTACGATCTTCAACTTTTATGTTTGGAGATTTTCGATTCGAGTCCAAATGAATCCGAAATCAATACGAAGTTTGTACATTTGAACATATCTCAAAATTTCTAAGTGTAAACATGCAAAATTAGAACATCCATTTTCCAAGCTCCGTAACTCGAAATCTATGCACTTTTCGGAGATACCTCCTCAAGGACAAATTTGAAGTACCATATGCGCTCTTTCCAACGATTCCAAATTTATGAGCTTTTGACCATAAGTGAATGACATACAGTCGAACAACATGACTCCGTGCCATGTTCTTAAAACTTAGAAAATTTCTAAGTTCAAGATTATAAAATTCAAGAAATCTCATTTTTATCCGATTCTTCCGACTTTTCTCAACAAATGACCATATTTTCTCAAATCTCGACTTTTGACAATAATTTTGACTAAAAAGTCCATCTAGTCAAACTTTGACTTTCCATTGTCTTTTCATCGAGCCCACTCAAATCTCTTTTCATCAACCGTTCTTGATTTTACGATAAATCATGTGGATCGATAAACTATACGAGATGGTCCAAGACTCACGAAGGCCATAGAATCACCGGGCTCATATTCGATCTGACACCTGCTCTTGAAACCCTTGATCCATATCCAATCAACGGAGATCAAACTCCAAGACCCATTCTCGAGATAATCCGAAACTATTAGACACGCATAATGTTAGACATTGAGATGGCACTTAAAATAATGTGACCTCGGATATTCGCCTTTAGAACCAAACCTCTTCTCCGTTGTGCATTCTCGCTCAATTAGAAAAAATCGATCTCATGGCTAATGCATGAATGATATGTATGTATCGCATGTATGTTTATGATAATGAAACTATAAGCAAATATCGAAATGAAGAGGTAAATTTTGGGTACAACACATGGTACTAAATGACCAACCATATCTCCATTACGAGTTTATTCTAGAAATCATGATTATACACGATGGTAGATGGAATGTTCTTGATATTTGATCTTTCCTTCCACTACAATCTCTTTAAAACTCTATTGAATTTACTTTCAAGTAATACACACGTATTTTACAACCGTTCCACATAATCCATAGTACCAAAAATATCATCACGGAGCTCACAATAAACAAAACAATGTGCTTGCTCTGATGCCAATTGAAATTCTGGTACTTGCAATACATATGTCAAGATTGACGTCTCAATACAAAACACAATGTCAGGACATATATTATAACGTCATTTGTTGACAGAAACTGATAAAAAAGGAGATTGTGCACAAAATAAATTACGAAAAATTAAACAACACAATCAGCATTAACATAGTTCATCTGACATCTACTCTTGGGACTACCACACCGGGGAGGAAATGCACAATGATAATATTAGTTCAAAGCCTAAATAATCTCAATTTACAACTTTTCTCCTAATCGCTATCTTGTGCAACTTCTACCTATGAGCCTCTTAGACATGAGAATCCCCTCTCAGTTTTAATCGTCTTATTGATAACTACAGTCACAAACTATGAGTCTAAACCAAAAGAGCCAAATAGAAGATGTCACTTCAAATAAAACAATACTCCCTCTGGTCACTATTATAAGCAAAAATTCACTTTTTAGATTCATTAAATCATTTATGTATGTAACCTCTATGTAGTCTAGATACATCAAATATTTAATGAATCGAAAATAAATTTTGTTTATAATAGTGAAGGAGAAATACAAGTTAACAAAGTTTCAACTAAGAACAATACTCAACTCATTACTTAAAAGCTCATGAGTGAGAATAATAACTTGATTAGCAATCAAGTAACAATCAATCCACCTCAATGTATCAAAAGATACATGAGTGACATATAAAGAAAACCACTAAAGTGTTAAAAAAACTCCCAAAATCTAAAACCCTTATGTTGCACCGCTTTCTTCAATGTGAATGCTTTTATTTTAGGTTTAGCAAGTTCTTATTTATATACTCTAGCAATATGGACTTAGACTCTTCAAATCAAATCTAATCTTCTATTTTAAATGAGTAAAAATCTTCACATAAAAATAGGAACAAATCTTCAAAGTTTCCTAAAATGTCTCCAAGATCCTTTTTAATGAGACCGAATCAATTATGTCTTGTTCCTAATAAAATCTTCTTGACACGCAAAATCAATGAGATATATCCAATAAAATCTCACAAAATCAAATCAAATTTGTCAAGAGATATAACAACAACTCATTGTCTGATGAACAAAGATGTCAAGACATCTGACTCAACATCAGTCTAATATACATGATAGCAGAACATATTGTGATATCTTACTTAACATCAGTTCATAACTATATTTTAACAAAATGTATGACAATCATAAAAGCATATAACTAACATTAATGTCAACTGTTGCTGATTTTTTTTTCTTTTATCTCGTTCAATTATTTTATATAAACTGGATAAATCTATGTATATCCACCAAGAAATTTGAACCTACATTAGAAAAACAAATCGAAAATTGACCATAACTTAAAACCAAAAAAAAAAAGCAAACCCATGGTGGTGGCTTCTACCTTTTTCACATATAGTAAAAAATGAAATGAAAAAGGTAACAAGATAGAAACGCGTTACGAAATTAAACCCACAGATTATATTAATTCATCTTTCTAAAAGCCATATAAGCGACAAATTCTATACTTATGCTTAAGGGTTTTAAATAAAGTAGAGAAGATAATGATCTTTTAACGATTCTAAAGTACTAACAACTTTAAGGTTTTAAAGATGAGATGCTTATCTATCTTTTTTCTAATTATTCATATAATCTCTAAATATATTTTTATATTTTAAACCCATAAACCGCAACCTTTTTCTTGCTTTTCATAGATGAGAGAATGTTGGGTTATACGAAAATCAAAGGAGGAAAAGTTATTCTTTTGCAAAATGCATAACACAAGGCATAAAAAGTTGTGCTCTTTTGATATATCTTAGTGAAGATCTCACTTTTAGATTTCCATATTAAAAAATGTTACTTCTACTTTGCACAATTCTTATGCTATGGATCATACTTTTGTTGATTAATTCATATCTATCTGAATCCAAATATTGATAAATTGTTATACATAGCATCTTTCATTATGAGATAAATTTTAATAATTATTCAGGCCAATTGCCAAATTTAGATAACTTTCCTAATATTTTATTTTTACTATTTTTTAATAAAAATATAACATGATTTTTAATCTTTGGAGATTTCGTGAAGATTTTTGGAGCAGATCTGATATGACTAGCGCTTCATTCGTCAATTCAACCGTTTGATCCATTTGATTTTGAACATGTGTTCGACCTCAGTGTGACTCAATGATTGAAATTGTGAGATGTTGATGTGGTGAAGCTGCATCGACTATCTTGAAATGAATCATTTGAGCAACATTCGGATCTTTTGGATAGATTAGAACCAATTTCCTTCTCACCGAAGAACACTTGTTCGAGATATTCACCTGATAAAATAAAGTTACGAGAGTTAAAATACAAAATTAAGTTTTCATTACGGACATAATTCCATACTTGAGATATTTTAGAATGAAGTTAAATCTATCTTCAACAAGGGGTTTTGTGAAAACATCAGTCCATTGATGGTGCAATAAATTTTGAAAGAAATCCCTTCTAAGTATAGTCCCTAATGAGCGATGTTAAGTTTCTATATGTTTAGCTCTAGAATGTAAAATAGGATTTTAGAGACATATAGCGTTAGTATTATCATAAAGAATAGGAATGTTACTCTCGTATATTTGAAAGTCTTCGTGACTTTTCATCGAGCATCGTCGCATCCAACTCGACTTATGCATTAGCTTCAACAATTGATAGTGCAATGGTGGATTGCCTTTTCTTTGGACGGGATATCAAATTGTCTCCACAAGCGGTAGCTTTGAGAAGTTCCCTTTCTTTCTATTCTATCTCTAGTAAAGTCAGCATCACATTAACCTACTAGTTTATATTCTCTGGACTTTCTATAACATAAGCCAAGGTTAATAGTACATTTCAGATACTTGAAAATTCACTTAACTGTTGTTAAGTGAGTTTCTCTAGGATCTTATTAGAATCTAGCACAAAGGCAAACACTATATAAAATATCATGTCTTGAAGCTGTTAAATATAGAAGAGAACCAATCATACCTCTGTAGAGCTTCTCTTCTGCTTTCTTACTTACCTCTTCCTTTTCCATAATGCTTGTAGGATGCATATGGGTTTTGTATGACTTACTTTCTGACATGTCAAATTTCTTCAGAAGTTCTTTAACATACTTACTCTGATGTATATAGGTTTCTTTTGAAGTTTGATTGATTTGTATTCCCATAAAGAACTTGAGTTCGCCCATTAGGCTCATTTAAAATTCTGTCTGCATAGACTTAGCAAATTCTTTACTCAAAGAGGCTTTAGTGGATCTAAAAATTATATCTTCAACATAGATTTGAGAGATCAAAATATCATTTTTAAATGAATTGCAGAATAAAGTTGTGTCTACTTTCCACTTGGTGAATTTGTTTTCTAAAAGAAAGTTACTTAGTCTTTCATACAAAGTGTTGGGAGCTTGTTTCAGACCATATAACGGTTTCTTAAGTTTATAAACATATTCTGGATGTTTTGTATTTTCAAGACTAGGGGTTGGTGCACATATACTTATTCATCAATGTAACCATTTAAAAAGCACTTTTGACATCCATCTGATACAGAGTGATGTCATTGTTTACAACATAAGAAATTAAAAGTCTAATAGATTCTAACCTGGAGAATGGAGCAAAGTTTTCTATATAGTCTATCCCTTCTTGCTGACAATAACCTTGTGCAACCAGTCGTGCTATGTTTCTGACAACTTCTCCTTGCTCACTTAACTTATTTCTGAAGACCCATTAATTCAAATGATGTTGAAGCCTTTTGGTTTGGGAACAAGATCCCACACATCGTTTTTGGTTCATTGATTTAGTTCTTACTTCATTGCATGAATCCAATCATTATCTTGAAGTGCTTCATCTATGGAGGTTGGTCCGATAAGAGACATCAATCCTATGAGAGTCTCTTCAGAGTTTCTAAAGGTAGATCTTGTTCTGATTAGATCATTCTTCTTTCCTATAATCATTTCTTCAAGATGTGCTAAGCCTTACGAATTGCCTTTTTGAATGGGTTCTTCAAAAGTTTCTTTGGTGCGATGTATTCTTACGCATTAGGCTAAGAAGAACTTCTTCTTGAGGTTGGCTTTAGTACTAGTAATTTGGACTTCTATATACGCATAAAAATTCATTACCTTTGACTTTTGAGAGCCAAGCTTATCATCAAATATAGCGTTAATGGATTCTTCCACAATTCGTGTTTCTATGTTATATAATCTATAACATTCAGAGTATCCTAACATTAAACACTTTTATTCCTTAGAATCAAACTTGTTCAAATAATCTTTTGTATTCAGAATAAAGCAAGTACATCGAAAGGATGAAAATAGGAAATGTTGGGTTTTCTATTCTTCCACAATTCATAAGGAGTCTTATCCAGAATAGGTCTTATGGAGATTCTATTTTGAATATAACATGCTGTGTTAACTACTTCTTCCCAGAAGTGTTTAGAAATGTTACTCTCATTGATCATATTTCGAGCCATTTCTTGCAAAGTTCTGTTCTTTTGTTCTACAACCTCGTTTTGTTGTGGAGTTCTAGGAAAAGAGAAATCGTGAGAAATGTTGTTTTCATTAAAAAAATCAAAAATTTTGTTTTCAAACTCTCCACCATGATCACTTATGACTTTTACTATTCTAAACTCTTTTTCATTCTGGACTTGATTACAGAAGTTAGAGAACACAAATTGTTACTCATCCTAGTGTCTTAAGATATTTACCCATATCCATATGTTATAATAATCTCGATCACCAATCCATACTTCTTGCCACTGATGGATGCAGTTTTCACTGGTCCAAACAAATCAATATGTAGAAGTTATAATTGTCTCTAGGTAGAAACAACATTTTTAGATTTAAAATAAGATTTTGAAAATTTGCCTTTCGACATGCTTCACCACGAGGCGTCTGATGAACTTCAAATTTGGAAGTCCTCGACTAGATTTAGTTTGTTAATCGAGATATTCTTTTCATACTAACATGACCCAATCTTCTATTCGGACCCATTGCTCATCGTTAACAAACATCAAGCATTTTACATCCGACTTTCCGGTTCGGAAAGTTTAATCTTATAAATGTTGTTTTACCTTTTACCATTAAATAGGATTGCTCCATCTTTCGACTAAGCGCTTTACATAAATTTTGATTAAAGATGATATCATAACCGTTATCACTTAATGGACTTATGGATAAAAATTATGCATTAATCCATCTACTAATAGAACATTAGTTATAGAAGGAAGTGTAGTGTTACCAATAGTTCGAGCCAATAATTCTTCCTTTTTGATTGCCTCGAAAGCAATGAAACCACTAGGTTTAAGTTCGAGTTGGATCATATGCTTTCTTCTGTCACGTGTCAAGAGCATCGAGTCCGAGCACTAAGATTGGTGTTTCAATCTTAATGTTAAAGACATCTGCAACATAGATAATTTTATCCTTAGGTACCCGTATCCTTTTGGGTCTGATTTGTTAGAGATATCAAAATTATGATCAAATTTTGATTTATCACATATGTTCATAGCATAAGAATTACTAGTATATTTAATGTCATGTGTGTGACCATATCATCAACTTGTTTAAGTTGATATGGCTCTTCTACTCTTGGTTTCATATATCCTATACCTTTTCTACTGTTTCTGCTTAATCCATAGATCATAGAGGTCATCTTGCTTCTATCTATGTTTCAATCCATAAATTTTTGAAAGTTGTAGTCATACTCTTTTAAAATGTTATCAATACTAGTGGAATCATCTAATACAGATTCTTTCTGAGCTTTTTGTAATTCTTTTTTAATAAAGGAATTTTCATTTTTTTAAATTTAGATATGATTTCCTTTTGCTCAGAGTTTTCTATTTTCAATTCCCTCTTCTCTTCAATATTAGATAGAAAAATGTGTTTCAATTTTTTGTATCTATTTTGAAGATTCTAATATTTCTCAAGAATTTCTGACAGACTTTCTTCTAATTGAGATTTAGTAAGATGAGAGAATACCTCTTCAGTGTCTGATTCTGACACTGATGAATCTGTGTCATTTGACATCTTAACTATTAAGGATATATTGGCACGTTCATCTTCTGAGTCATAATCTTCTTCAGAAGATTCTGAGTCATCCCACGTTGCCATGAGACTTTTCTTCTTTTCTTTGTCAAATCATTTCTTTGGCTTTTATTTTTGAAGTTTATGACAATCACTTTTGTAGTGACAAGGTTCCTTGCATTCATAACAGAAAATTTCTTTGTTTGTTGTCTTTTTTTAACTAGAGGATGTTTCAAAGAAGTTTCTCGATCTTACGGGAGTTTTGAATTTCTCTGTCTGTTCTTCCAGGTGTTGAACCCTTCTAAAGAGAAGAGATAGTTTGTTTTATTTTGAAGGCGATCCTCTAGAGCTTTCTTCTTGACCTAAAAAGCTTTAGTTTCATTTTGTTATTAGATTTAAGGCGAATGACTTACCTTTCTTCGGGGCTCATCTTCTTCTAGTTTTATCTCATGACTTATTAAAGAGCTGATAAGTTCTTCAAGAGATATTTTGTTCATATCTTTGGGCAGCTTTAAGGCAGTTACCATGGGTCTCCATTTTGTAGGTAAACTTCTGATGATTTTCTTTACATGATCTGCTATTGAGTTCCCTTTGTCTAGAACGTTTCTACCAGCTACCAGAATTTTAAACCTTGAGAACATTGTCTCAATCGTTTCTTCTTCCTCCACATTGAAAGCTTTGTACTTCTAGATGAGTGCTAGAGCTTTTGTATTTTTGACATGTGGTTTTCCTTCATGCGTCATTCTTAGAGAATCAAATATGTTCTTGGTTGAATCCCTGTTTGTGATCTTCTCATACTCTGCGTATGATATAACACTTAAGAGAACTATTCTGGCTTTGTGATGATTTTTGAATTCTTTCTTACATTGATCATCATTTTTCTATCAATCATCTAACCACTTGCATCAATTGGATGAGTCTAGCCATCAGTCACCATGTCCTAGAGATCAACATCGTGAGCGGAAAGAAACTTTTGATTTTTTTTTAGTAATCGAAATTTTCTCCATCAAAAATTGGGTTACTTGCGATTACATCTTTATCATCATAGTTCTTGTTGTTTTTGAACTGGTTCCACCATAGTGTTTGTCTTGCTAGGATCTTTTTCGACATGGTTAAGTGTTAGCACCGGAACCGTGCTCGATACTAATTGAAGAATGGAAAAACACAAGAAAGGGGTTGAATTGGGTTTTATAAATAAAACAAATAGACACGATTAATTTTATCTTGGTTGATTGGAACTAAAACTACGTCCGATCCACATCAAGGTGATTTCTCTGTCTCGATCGATGACTTGATCCACTAATCAAGCGATTACAAAGATTCACAAAGAATACCGTCAATGTCTTCTTTAGTCTAATCCACTACATGGTTTCTCAACGAATTACAACTTTATAAAACAATTACAAATTCTGTATCAATTATGCTTCTAAAAATCTTTATCACAACTGTGATGTATTACGAAAGTTATAAGCACGAGTAAAACTTAAGAGATATTTAAAAGATAATCGTTGATAAATTTCTTTGTAATATACGTGTGAGAGTTGTATATAATTCTTCACGGATGTCCTTTATATAGGCGCAAAAATATTAGATCCGTTGGAGACATGAGAGATATTTTTGGAAGGAGATAATTGTGTTGTTAAATGCATTTTCCAAAAAATACATATCTTGTTGGAAATCTGCCGTTACTTCAAATAATCATAATAATGGCATAGTACCGCTTCAGAAGATATGATTTGATTCAGTGATGTCTTGATCAGAATAAGGTAGCAAATCTTTATTCGTTTTGATCAGGGGACCATCTTTATCGAGTTTATCTGATTTTTGCTATGAAGTTAGTTAGAACTTCTTTCTTGAAAGCGTGAAACTTGTAAATTAAAACAAGCGATCAACGTTAGAACTTCTTATCGAGTAAATATTCTATGCTAACTGTAAGTTTCTCTATCAAAACTTCTCTTCAAATGATATATAATTTAAAGGAGCATAAATGTTCATTATAAGTTGTTCTTGTGTTGATTTTCTTGCACACACTATTCACACACTTCACTTGGAATGTCGATTTATAGTAATCACGAAACCATACTTATCTTATTCAAATCTACGATGTCATTAAAGTTGAGATTTCCAATTCGATAATGCCATATCCTCTTATCCTTGCTAGTTTCACCTGGAAGGCACTTGTGCTCTATCACATTAAGTTAAATTTTGGAGGATCTATTCTGAGACATATGAGCCTTTAAGATTAACCTTTATCTTGGTGAGAACTCTCGTCATTTCTCTTCAATCGACATTTTGTAGTTTTTTTTATCAAATTCCTATACCGAGCAAATTAATTTTCATGTATGGTATGTACAATACATTAGAAATTCTGAGACCTTTTGCAATCTTTCCCCATAATGAAAATATCACAAATACCTTTATCTGATAGAGTATTGTCATTTGAAAATTTCACCATGTTCTTCTATTAGGGTTTTATATTGACAAACGATTCTTTCCTTCCAGACATGTGTGAGGAGCATCCTGAGTCCAAGTATTACTAGTCCTTGAATCTTTCTTCATCTCTTGTTATAACCATCACCATCATCTCTCTTTCTTCATGTTTTGAAATCTTTGCATCACTTTATTGATTATTTTGTTTTTCTAGACAATCACTATAATAACGACAATACTTTTGACAATTGAAACACTAAATGTGAAAATTGTCAAGTTCTTGACCACCACCTATTCATCTACCTGCAACACCACCTCTTTGGTTGCTTTGGTATGAGGGTGTTCTCTGGTTCGACAATTTCCATCTTCTTTGGTTTCCTCTACTAGTCAAATTGTTGCATCCTCTTCTACCTTTGTTGTCAAACCACTTTCCTTTAACTTTCTTTTCTCTTGATGATTGCGCTTGTAGAGCCACATCACTCTTTGACTTATATGCAAATCTTTCGGTCATTCTTTGTTCATGACATTAAAGTGTCCCTTGAAGCTCTTCATTTGTCAATGCCGACAAATATTTCCACTCTTCTATGGCTACTACCACATGGTTGAACTTAGGAGCCAATGACCTTAAGATCTTTGCAACAATTGGTCTTTATGTCAACACTTCTCCATATACCTTTATTTGAGTCACCAATTTATAACCCTAGTAGAAATAAGTCATGCTTTCACTTTCTTCCATCGAGGTAATGTATCGTTCTTTTGCGCATTTGTAACCTTACCTCAACCTTTTCAACGCCTCAAACGGTTTTCCAAAATTTCCCATTCTTTTTCGTTGATTCAACATAACTCAACTTTTAGAAATTATCCCAATCAATGCATTGATGAATTATAAAGAGATTTATAATTCTTCTTCTTCATTTCTTTGTGAGCAATCTTTTCTTCACCCATCACAACTTCTTCAAGTGTTTACACATTCTTTCACAAGAGCCGAGGATCTTAGTAAAAGAAAAAACCTTCATTTGTTTACACCAATTCTCATAATTCTTACCCTTCATAATTGGTAGAATTTCCTAAAAATGTCCATCCAGATGATTTATTTCCATCGTGTTATATTTTCAACGAATTGCTCATCTATAACTCTAGATACCCAATCTTGGAGCAATAGTAGGGGTCAACGACGATGAATTTTTATACTTTGGGACTTTCCTTTTTTTGAGAAACACACATTTGTAAGAGAAACACCACATATGCACCCAAAACCATAAGGTGATAAGTAAGTGGATTCTCCCACTTATAAATACTCAAATCTCCATATTTCTAACCAATGTGGGACATTCACACTTCTCACACTTGTATGTTCTTTTGTGTTATGTTTTCTTCTAAAGATTATACCATTTCATTTCAATAAGATCCTGATTCCAACCCCATGTTTCAATTTGCCCATTGCAAAATGTTTTAGAAGATTTATGATTCTGATAAAAATAACTTTTTTTCGGTATTGCAAGAATGCATTGCTCACATGATATTTTTTTACAAATTTTTGAAGGTTGAGAAAAACACAAAAGGGGGGGTTCAAATTGAGTTATAACCGTTTAGAAGTGCTTTCCATAAACGATCAAATTAGAAATCAATGCTTTAGAAGAGAAATAATGACAAGTTCGGGTTATACAAGTTCACCTTAGAAAAGGATACTCTTGTCCACCGCCAAGGTGATTTCAACTTAGAAAAGGACTTAATCCATTAATCTCAAAAGCTTGCAAATGCATAGGCTACATGCAGGTGACTAACAATAATATAGTGATAACCTATTAGTGATCCCTTAATAATTCTGACCTACCCGTATCCTTAGAGATATAACAAGCTGACTCCCAAGGCTTTTGAGTTACAGGTCCCTTGAAGGAGATTTCACTTTTCCTTAGACAAGGACTTGATCAACTCACATGTGATTGTTGTGCTTACAAAGTTGCTTCTAATAAGCGGATCACATAGATATTTAAGTTCATATTATTTAACATAATTATGAGAAACAAATCTTGTGTTTAAACAATTTACAATTATTACAAAACTCTTATGAGAAACTCTTATGTTTTACCTATTAAAATAATAACACAATTTTGAGAAACAACTCTTATGTTCTAATAAATAATTGAAGAGCAAATAATAACACAATTAATGAGCATGAACTCTCATGTCTTTGTCTTGTTCCTTAGATTGTTCTAACAATAAGTAATACCAACACATTAATAAGCAACAACTATTGTGTTCAATCAAACAATATCAACACAAATAATGAGCAATAACTTTTTGTATTTTTTTATTGTTCTCCTTTATATAGGCGTTGAAGAAGTAGAACGTTGTAGTAATACACATGTCACTTTCATCTTGCCATCCGCCAATGGTAAGAAACGATCGTGGGAGACAAATAGTATACAATACATCCATTTGAGTGGAATATGTAATTGTACTATTTTACTAAATCTCGTAGCTCACGTTTCTGATGAAACTTGTCTTCTGATGAATATTACTTTTGATGAAGTAGATTAGCTTGAAAAGATATCATCTTTTGATCTTGTCTTCTGATTGGACTATTTGATGTTATTTAGAAATGAGTCTAGAAGATATATATTTACTTCATCCTTTATTCTGATGGATTACTACTGATGTTGAGAATATGTGTGTGTATTCCATGATGTATCCGACTCTTCAGAATCTTGACTTTGTCTTCATATATATAAGTAAGTGATTTTCTTATGAACCAATATTGACTTTCAATTCAGAAGTAGTAGCTTTACTTTGATGTGTTTAGAATCTTGACCTTTTCTTCTAAATTAGAAGCAACAACTTTTCGGATGAACAAATCTGGACTTCTGATGTTTGACTCAAATGATTGTTTCTACTGCAATCCCGATTTTCAATCTTGAAGTAGTAGATTGTGAGAAATCATTTCTTCTTTAATACTTGTGACTTGTGAAGCAGCAGCTTATTGAGAAGTACACATGTGATCCTCTTTATGGTGAGTATTCAACATTTCTTCAGAACTATTGATCCTCTTACTTTCTTATTCTTGAAAAGCTGCGAATCAATTAGAATTCTAATCTGCATCCTCGAAATTATCGAAACAAAATTATTTACATATAAAATATATGTATTGTTATCATCAAATTTCAGAGGTTAATTGTAGAATCCAAATCTTATTCTAACAATCTCTCCCTTTTGATGATGACAAAACCATGTATTTTGATGTAACAATTTTACATAGTAATATCATAATCGAATTCAGAGTTAAGAAGAAAACTTTCCTTGATTAGCATAAGCTCCACTTGAGACTAAGAGTTAATGTTTTTAGAAGGAAGGAATTTTTTAGAATTGTTTAGAAAACTCCCCCTGAGTCAAACAACTCCCCCTTAGTCCAAAATTTAAGACCTTATTAGAAAGTAAGGATTTATGAGATTTGCTTACTTATTCCATAATTCTGATTGAAGCTAATGGAAGCAATTTAACATAGTTTATATTATCGAAATTATTTCTTCATTAGAACCTTCTAATTAATATAAGAGTTCTTTATCACAACTTGATCTATTAGAACCTTCTCAAGGTTAGAAGTTAGATTATCAACACTCGATCTGTTAGAACCTTCTAATCGTCGGAAATTATTTATCAATTTTGATCATTAATAAACACTCAATTTATTAGAAATTTCTCGCATTAGAATTTCTCGATCATATTTTAATCAACATCCAAAGTTCCTTATCAAAAGCTTGATGCATTAGAACCTTCTAAGCAATGAGATTTAGAGATTTAGGTATGCATCAAAATCATCGTTATGCTTTCCCCCTCTTTTTTCATAATCAAAAAGAACGTTCATTGATTTTATAAAGTATAAAGTACACGTAGAAAAGAAAAAGACAAGATAGAATTAGAAACAACAAAACACTTTCATTGATAAATTAAAGAGAGTACAATAAAGACGTAACAAGACAACTAAAGAAATGAGACTGAACAAAATGTAAGACAATCTATGCTCCAAAGAATTGACATTTCTCTTTTGCGAGCATTTTTTGGTCCCATCAACCGAGCCAATCCAATCATATCTTCTTTATAGAATAGTTTTGATAGAACTCTTCCATAAGGTATTAAGGATTCATATTGACTTCTAGTGACTTCAACAGACTCCTTCATAAAATTAAGGATGGTTTGAGGCAAATCAATCTTAAAATTATTTAGTAGAAAGTAGATGAAGATTCTTCCATTGTAGGACATAGTTCTCAAGGTTTCTCCTCTAGGCCTGAAGTTGTTTAGAAGAAAACAAAACCAATTTTTCGAGCGGAAAAAGCTTTATGATTAGTATGCTCATACTTAGCGGTTGAGACATCATGAATGGAGATGAGTTTTTCAACAAAGTTTTACTTTAAGCTTAAATCATCCACCATGATACCACCAGTTCCAACACATCATATAGCTTGAGATAGAGCTAGAAGTGATGACAATAGGGACACGAAAACATTTGAACATAATATTCTATCATGATCACCCACATATGCATGTTTCGAAGTCTTTGATTAGGTTCTAATAGATGGGTCCATGCGGTTGCAAAATACCCATACCAACTATGAAAATAAATAGTTAGAGCCAAATTGAAGCCAACATTGAATAGACTTGTAAAGTATGGTCGTTCTTCAATAATGATCTCCAAGATATATTCATTGCCATGAAAGGTTTTTATAGGACATGATGAGACAGGTTGACAAAGGATTTTTAGATAAGCTATTATCTAAAGGATGAATAGAAGATGAAACATCCAAGGTATAGATAAGAAAAGAAAATATAATTGAAAAGAGAATTGATTTCCTTACGTAAGGTAATCGAATAGCGACATACCAAAAAAGTTATGATTGATCAAAACACAAGAGGGACAAAGAGTGACATCATTTCCAAGATATTCGTTAGAAAATAATATAAGATGACAAAACTAGACTAGGGATAGAGAGGTGGTACTAAACTATTCTTTATAAAGAATTATCATGACTTTTCCTTGAATAGACCAGGAATACGAGATAAGCATATAGATTTTAAAATATTCTCAAAAACATCATATCGCTTTATATGTCAATTGAACAAAGGCGTGTTTTGACATGTGTCAAGGTGAGTCATAGCCACGAGTTTGAAATGACATACATGTTACTATTATCAATAATCAGAAAAACTAAGAGGATTATGATTTGAGATATTTTTGATTTAAGACAACATCTAACTTGTAGAAGTATCTAGAAGTACTTTGTCAGAATACAAGTAAATTCTTATCTTGTGTGTGATAAGACCGCCTTCCTCATCTATCTTGTTTCGATCACGGATGGTTGAAAATCGGTTGTATTGGACAAAAGTCAACTATGGTCAACATCTGATCAAACTTCCTGATTTTTGGTCAACATCCTCATTTTGAAGTCACATTCATCGTTTGATCAAGGGTTGATCATGATTCATCAAGAAAACTCAAGATTTGATCAAAAGTCAAGCTTTCCAAATTAGGGGTTTTCAAGGAAAAGTCAATTGAACTTTGGTGAGCATAACTTCTTCATGCTTTCTTAGAAATTTTCCACCACCTCTCATTTTGAAGGAAATTCAATTCTCTACAACTTCATGTCTCACAATAATGTTCAAAAAATGCTTCATTTTTAAGGTATGGATCAAAATATTGCAGGTCCTTTTCAAAGTCAACAAAAAGTCAACTTTTTGTATTGAAGATTTATTGAGCATGGAAACTCCAATTGAGATGAAACCAAAGAGGTTGTTAAGAGGACACCCAGAACTTTCTAAAAAGTCCAAGAACACTCAAAAATGTGGAAAATTGAGCAAAATACACCTTGTACAAGTTGGACATTTTTGGACAATTGCACAAAGAGAGATATTTGTCAAAATCCAATTTTTTCCAAATGGGCCTATAATTTTATGATCCAAACTTGTTCATAATATTATTTGTGACCTATTGATGCCTTGCCACGACCACCTTTTATTTTTTTGATTTATTTTTGAATTTAAAAGCATTAAATTCAAATTTAAATTAAATAAAATATGAAAACAAGGTATATTTTCAAATGGATTGGATTTTTATCAAACTTGAGGTCCAAGATAGCCCACAAGACTTGCCAAATTCGTGCTAGCTCTCATATGGAAGAAAAATCAAATTTTCAAAAGATTTGATTTTATTTGAAAGGAAATTATTTAGCATTGAATGGCATATCTTTTTTCCTTCCTTTTGCTCTAATATTACACTCTATAAATACCCAACACATTGCACAAGACCAAGGAAGAAACCCTAGCCTATACAAGAAACCCTAAAATTCCAAAAAATTCATCAAAGTCATCAATTTGAATTTCAAATTCGGAAGGTTTCAAGGTGTTCTAGCCATCCAAGCGTGTTCTGAGGTTCCTGGGTTCAATACCAATCCTTACTCGAAGCCAAGACTGCCCAGATCGTGCCATATACCTTGCTCCGATTTGGTATTTTTCTCAATTTTGGTTTTCATTACTCATGCGTTACTAACTGTTTTTGCTTGCATATTTGAACTCAGGGCATTCATTAGAGTGCATTTGAACCATTACATGCAAGCTTAAACGTAGGAAAATCGATTTGCCATGGCTAGGGCATTCTGAACTGTTTCGATCGAACCGGATTATCCAAGCATTTTCATGGAAAACGAACACCACCATCGTGTTCGCAGCCCTCGATTTAGGGGGTAGGGTCCCTCATTGTTCTTTATTTTGCGTATTTTTCAGGTTTGAAGGTTTGAGCAATAGGAGAAGACGACCGGAGCTAGGGCTCCGGCGTCGTGGCGATGTTGACCGTGACTAGCGTGGCAATTCAGCGATCGATTCGTCCATCCATTCAACTGGACCTGCTTGATTGTTGTGCGTTGAAATCAGAAAACTTGACACGTTTACATACTTAATCACATGTTTCTATTTTCCAAACACCAAACACACGTTGGCTCAGTGGTAAAGGCAGGCAAGCGTGTAGATTCTCTCAGAGGTCTCCAGTTCGAATCCTGGCAAGACCTTTCTTTTTTGCTCTTTACAAAACTAACTTATTTTCTTATTTTCTTTAATATTTTTCATCTAATTTAATTTATCTTCAATATTTTTTATCATGCATCTAAAAAACTCCAAAAATATTTCTTTTTTTGCATTATTACCAGAAAAATACTTATTTAATTTTTAGCATTAAAATTATTATTTTTGCTGCATATTTTATTTAATTACTAATTAATCATTAATTTGACTTTTAATTGTTTTTAAATTACCAAATCGATTCAGATAATTACCAAAAAATTATCTTATCATATTAATGTCATCACTAATGAAAACCTTTTCCTCATTCAAAAATCATGTTTTACTAACATTTTCCTCTTATGCAATTTTTTCGTATTTCGATTATGTATCATTCACGAGTTGTAAAGTTTCGGACGATTTTTCTTGCTTTTCATTTTTCAATTATGTAATTGCCTATGGGATGTAATAGTTTAATTAGGACTTTTATTTTCCGCACTCTTATTATGTAAGCGCCCCAAAGCCGTAATAGCGTAGGACTTTATCTTTCCGCATTTTACATTTTTGCAATTTACTTTCTGCACCCTATAAACTGCTAGTAATTAGGCGTGTATGGCAAGATAAAATTGGACATAGATCACTCATAATTTCAAGATAACATATCTGAATCAACACACTCTTTTCACACATGCACCCCTTAGGGTAATTCTCTCTCGTTGCCTTTACGAATACAAATGGTCAAGTCCCTCGAATGTAGAGGTATCCTAGCATTGTTGCCTACAAACATATCATCATAGTCCCTTCGATACAAAGATCATAGACCCACGTTGTCGCCTACGAATACATGATCTTGGCCCTCGATTGTTGCCTACGAAAAATGATGATAGTCCCTTCGAATGTGCTAGGATACTTCCTATAAGTTGCCTTCTATGATCATCCGATGTCCCTTCTAATGTCCCTTCTACATCCAAAGAATAGGGTTACCTACCAACTAATGGTATGGATAGCGCTATTCTAAAGGAACGTAAAACAACACGAAAATGACCAATTCTGAGTAGGTAATAAGACTTTTAGTTGCTTGCTCTATCAAAATCCTTTTCACACTACACACTTTTGTCAAAGTTCAAACTCTTTTCAAAACAAAACATTTCCGAACACTTTGTATACATTCCTACATGAATCATTACAAAGTTAAAGCGAAATGCCTTTTCATAACCTTCTCCCTTACTCAGAATCTAACGAAGGTCTTTTCCTGTTCTTTTCACCTTCCCTTAATTGGATAAAAGGAAAGTCGGTGGTGACTCTTTCTATCCGCACATTTGCGATACAAAAATCTCAAAGTCAGTTCACCGTATTACAAACACGTGCTGTGATATTAAAGAGGGAGTGATGGGCCATGTCTTCCACTAAAAGCGCAATGATGGTGAACAATAAATTATCGCCGCGTCTCGGCCCGAAAGCGTGATATGTTTCCATGATTATGTGATGTCACGAAAAAAGTGGAATAGTAACGTCCACTTTTTGGAGTAGTGGGAACGATTTAGACGAATGTTGAGACTAACGCTTAAAAGATGCCATTATCTCATGTAAAGTCAAAATTCGAAAATGGCATCTCTGGGGGGAATTTTGTTACCTTGAAAATTCTCAAGGTATTTAAGCACGTGTATTAAATAAAGTTGTTCTCATAAGTTAAGGGTGGCTTTCTAGAATAAGGACTTTTTGGAAATTGAGGGCAAAGTGTTTGAAAGTTTGGTTTTAGTAGATTAACGAAGTCAATGATTAAGGAGATATCAGGACACAATGTCAAAGTGGAGTTTTGTTGACTAGAAATATGTGGAATTTGGTCGAATCGACCAAAGCATGCAAAGCGAAGAAAATGGTCGAATTTGGTCTTGTCGACCATAGAGGATTCTGAACTTAAAAGAATTTTGTTTTTTTTCTTTTGTCAAAGTGGAACAGTCGAAGCAAGCCAAAAACGGTTGGTGTTTAGTTAGAAGCGGGACGATTCAAAATTCAAAATCTCCAGCGGTTTCTAGCGATTTGTAACTCGTTTAAGCGCCAAATAGGTGGAAGCATCGGTGAAGTGGTTGCCTTAGGATTCAAATGTCATCCGTTGATTATGTCTAGGAAGTTACGTTGTAAATACTATAAATAAGTAGTTTCAATGTAATTTTTGTGTTCACTTGTATACTCAAATCACTTGCAAAACTTTGTTCATTCCAGCGTGAAGCAAAAAGTTGAGAAGTGCTTGATGTACGTGAAGCACCACTTTTATTTCAATGCAAAACGTTTATATTTCAATCATTTCTTCTGAAAGTGTTACTTGCATTTTATTTGCTTTTAAGCAATCTCTTTGTATTTTTGTTTATGTTTATTCTCTTTTCGTTACATGTTTCGAGTTAACAAAAGAGTCTTTCGACACGTACTTCGTTTAGAACAAGTTTGAAGTTCACAACCTCCTGTCGGTCACGAGTCACCATAGTTGGTTAAATCATATTTTGAGCAATCAGATTGTTAGTTGTTTTGTTAAGGCTATTTCAGTCGGTCAGGAGTCACCAGCCAGTCGAGTCAAATCATAGTGTGGAAAGTCATTATACTTGTTCCCTTATTCTTAGAAAATCGTTTCTTAAATAAGTTTTTCGATAGAACTAGTATAATTTCAAAAAACCTTAGCACATGTCTTAATATTAACTGTTCGATCTTGCGAGCAACCCTTAGCTTTAGGACTTTGGGAGGACCATTGGTTGTTTAGCACTTTCCACAGTAAACAACGATAAAAGTGCAACAGACATGTCCATTGAAGAAGAAGTGGGAACGATTTGGTTGAATAGTGAAGTCGACGCTTCAAAGATGCCATCATATCATGATGAGTCGAACTCGAAAATGGCATCTCTGGGGGGGCATTTTGTTACCTTGAAAAATATTAAGGTATTTTAGCACGTGTGATTAATGAAGATGTTCCCATAAGCTAAGGGTAATCCTTTGAGATAAGAGTTTTTTAGGAGATTACATCCAAAGTATTTGGAATTTGGTTGTGACTAATTGGAGAGTTTAATGATCAATGGGAATATCAAGCCAAAATGTCGAAGTTGGGCTTTGTTGACCAAAAGGAGAAAAACTGGTAACAAATGACAAAGTGTTGGAAAATTGGTCTAGTTGACCAAAAGTAGGAAGATAAAGAGAATAGTCGAAATTGGTCTTGTCGACCAAAGGAATTCTAAACTTAGAAGAATTCTATTGTTTTAGTCTTGATGAAGGTAATGGCGAAGCAAGCTAGAAGAGGGAAGATTCAAATTTCAAAATCAACAACGATTATCGGTTTATGTTCGATTGAGCGCCAAATAGGTGGATAGATCTAGTGGAGCGTTGCCTTGAGGTTTAAACATGTCTGATTATGTACATAGTGTCATACCCCAAAATTTTCCCTCCATCTATTCAAGAGATTTCATACATCCCTACTCAAGGATTCCTCAAGAGTTGATCATACAAACTCTCTCCTAGACAATCAACCCAAATTAGGGTTTGGCAATTCTCAGATCAAGATGGACTTCCAACATCTCCAATGGTCTTCATGCCTCCTCATAAGCTTCAAAGATTCTCCATGTCAAGTTTCAAGCTTCACAGATCAAGTTTCCTCAGACAATTGCTCAGATGGTTGAAAATCAGTTGTATTGGACAAAAAGTCAACTGTGGTCAACATACAGTCAAACTTCATAATTTTTGGTCAACATCCTCATTTTGAAGTTACATTCATCATTTGATCAAGGGTTGATCATGATTCATCAAGAAAACTCAAGATTTGCTCAAAAGTCAAACTTTCTAAATTAGGGTTTCTAGGTGAAAAGTCAACTGAACTTTGACTGATCATAACTTTCTCATACTTTCTCAGAAATTTTTCCACCACCTCTTGTTTTGAAGGAAATTCAATTCTCTACAACTTCATGTCTCACAATAATGTCCAAAAAATGCTTCATTTGAGAGGTATAGCTCAAAACATTCTGAGTCATTTTCAAAGTCAACAAAAGTCAAATTTTTGTTTTGAAGATATATTGAGAATGGAAACTCCAATTGAGATGAGACCAAAAAGGTTGGTTAGAGGACTCTTAGATCTTTCCAAAACGTCCAAGAACACTCAAAAATATGGACAATTGAGCAAGATACACTATTCACAAGTTGGGCAATTTTGAAAGAATGCACAAAGAGAGATACTTCTAAAAATCAATTTTTTTGCAAATGGGCTTGTCTTTTCTCCATCCAAACTTATTCCTCATACAATTAGGAATATCCAAGCCCAATGCCACGAATTTTTGATTTATTTTTCTATTTAATTTGGAATTTATTCATTTAAATACAAATTAAATCTAAAAATAAATTATAAAATCAAAATTAATTGAAAGATTGATTTTTATTCTTTCCTTGAGACTCAAGATACTCACAAATGCCATCAATTTTCGAAAATTGATCAATATGGCAAGATTGGATTGAGAATTAATCAAATTTTGAAAATTTGATTTTATACAAAAATCAAATTTGATTTTCATTGAATGGTGATTGATTCTTGCCAAGAATGATCCCAAATTCATCCAGTACTTATACCTGATGCATACCACATGAAAGAGAACGAAAAGATTGCCCTAAGCACCCTAAAAATTTTTCAAAGAAACTTGAGAAAAAAGCAATTTCGAATTCTGTTTTGCAGGCCAGTTCAAGGAGTTTTGAGGATTGAATAAGCATCCTCAAGGTCCCAGGAAGCTATTCCAATCATCCCCACGCGTTGAAACATCCAGAATCATCCCAACCAAGTCACGGTTTGTGTCAATATAACTTGAAATCGAATGCATACATACAGCCATGTTCAATGTGTTTCGATTGCATATTTGTGTTGCTAATGGTGTTTCTAAGCTTTCTGCATAGTTTGATTTAAGTTTCAGGTCAAGAATCGCGAGATGCCATGGTTAGGGTTCCCTGTTCCGTTTTAGGGTTTCTCAAAATAGGACAAATTGGATAAAACTAATACCACCATCATGTTTAGAATGATGAATCCAATCGAACCATGTCTTTGAATTGAATTTATATTGCTTGTACTGGATTTTAGAATTTGCAGGGGCCATAGCGTCGAAGAAAGACCGACGCTAACTTCCAAAAATTCAAATGAGGAAGATGAAGATCTTGGCGCTTACGGGTTTCGAAAATCAAATCCCTTAAAACGTCTCCGTTTCGTTTACATGACACGTAATACACGTTGGCGTGGTGGTTAAGGCGTGGACTGTTTCCAGATGCTCCCAGGGGTCACGAGTTCGATCCCCACTGGCACCGGTTTTGCATCTTTTTTTTACAAACTCATGTTTTTCATATTATTTTCTATTTTCTAAATTATTTTAATATTTTGCATTTTATTTCAATTCTTTTCATAATTTTATTTATCCATTTAAAAATCATCAAAATATTTTTTCCTTTTGCATTTGTTTTCTAAAAATCTTTATTTAATTTAATAAATGAAAAAACATATTTTTGCATGCATATTTATTTTTATTTACAATTTTGCATTTAAATCATTGTAAATTCATTTTAAATTATTAAATTGCATCTAAAAAATCCCAAAAATTTATTTTAGCATGTTTACATTATTTCCAGCATGTCATATTTTTTCCAACTAAAAATTTGCATTTTTTCTAACATTTTCTCTTATTTTGATTTCATCATATTTTCCGATTTCTCGTTCGTTTCACAGGTTTTTTCCAATTCGGACGTTTCTTTACCGTTTTCAGTTTATTTTTCAATAATGTAACTGTATATGAGATGTAATAGTTTAAAATTAGGTCTTCACTTTCCGCATTTTTAAATTATGTATCTGCCCCAAAGCCTTGTAATAGCGTAGGACATTTACCTTTCCGCATCTTTACATTTCGCATTTTAAGTTCCGCACCTTATAAATTGCTAGTAACTATGCGTGTATGGCAAGATAATAATGAACATAGCCCACTAACTTCAAGATAACATATTCGAAATCAACACACTTCTTTCACACATCACTTTAGGGTAATTCTCTCGTTGCCTTCTGATTCAAATGGTCAAGTCCCTCGAGCGTGGGGTATTCTAACTTAGTTGCCTTCCAAACAAATCATCATAGTCCCTTGATACAAAGATCATAAGACCCACGATGTCGCCTCCGAATACATGATCTTGACCCTCGATTGTCGCCTACGAAAAATGATGATAGTTGTGATACGGTGAACTGACTTTTGTAGGATTTTTGTATCCAAATGTGCGGATAGCAAGAGTCGCCACCGACTTTTATTTTTATCCAATTAAGGGAAGGTAAAAGTAACAGAAAAAGACCTTCGTTAGATTCGAGTTCGGGAGAATGGTTATGAAAAGGAAGGTATTAGCACCCTTTCCATCCGTAGTTATCTCGGGCTCTTAGTTGCTCTAGATCACTTTTAAAATTGCTTTTTGTGTGTTTGACAAAGATGTTTTGAAAAGGCATTTCGCTTTGACTTTGTAATGACTCACGTAGGAGTGTATACAAAGTGTTCGGAAATGTTTTTGTTTTGAAAATTTGAACTTTGAAAAAAAGTGTGTGGTGTGAAAAGCATTTGATAGAGCAAGCAACTAAGAGACTTATTTACCCACTCAGAATTGGTCGTTTTGTTGTACTTCTACATTCCTTTAGAATAGCGCTAGCCATACCATTAGTTAGTAGGTAGCTCCATTCGTTGGATGTAAGCGGGACATTCGAAGGGACATCGGATGGTCATAGAAGGCAACTTGTAGGAAGTATCCTAGCACATTCGAAGGGACTATCATCATTTTTCGTAGGCGACAATCGAGGGTCAAGATCATGTATTCGGAGGCGACATCGGGGTCTATGATCTTTGTATCGAAGGGACTATGATGATTTGTTTGGAAGGCAGCGGTGCTAGAATACCTCTACGTTCGAGGGACATGACCATTTGAATCGAAGGCATCGAGAGAATTACCTAAGGGTGCATGTGTGAAGAAGTGTGTCAAATTCAGATATTTTATCTTGAAATTAGTGTGAGCTATGTCCAATTATTATCTTGCCATACACGCCTAATTACTAGCAATTGATAAGGGTGCGGAAAGTAAAATGCGGAATGTAAAGTGCGGAAAGATAAACCTACGCTATTACATGGCTTTGGGGCAGATACATAATTTAAAATGCGGAAAATAAAATCCTAAATTAAACTATTACATCCCATAAACAGTTACATTATTGGAAAAATAAAGCGATAAAAACGTCCGAATCGGAGCAACCTGTGAAAGAATAGGAAAATCGGGAAATATGACAAAATCGAAATAAGAGAAGATGTTAGAAAAAATGCAAATTTTAATATGAGAAAATTAATATATGCTGGAAATAAGATAAATATATTAAAATAATTTTTTGGGATTTTTTGGAAAAGATTTAACAATTAAAATGCAATTTATAATGATTTAAATGCTAAAATAAAAATAAAATAAATATGCATGCAAAAATTATATTTTTTAATTTATTAAATTAAATAAAGGTTTTTAGAAAATAATGTAAAAAGAAAAATGTTTTTGGTAATTTTTAATGCAGAATAAAATTTATGAAGAAATTAAAATGAATGGAAAATACTAAAATAAAGAAAATATGAAAATAATGGGTTTTAAAAAGAATGCAAGCGGTGCCCATGAAATCGAACTCGAGACACTTTGGAGCATCGGGAGTCCATGCTGCCTGCCACTCCACGTTGCATCGGTGTTTGAAAGCAGTGAGTGGAATACATGCGCGTCATTCTCCAGGTGCCTCGTTTCGCGCCAAGAACTTCATCGTTCTCGTTTGAATTGGGCATTTTCGCGACCTCGGTCTTGACGCTATAGTCTCCCAATTCTCAAAATCTATACACATAATATAAATGAGTTGTGAGTACATGAATCGATTGGAAATTGAATTCTAAACACAATGGTGGTGGTCTCTTTGTCCATTTTTCCGATTTAGGAAAACCCCAATGATTGGAAAACCCTAATCATGGTAAATCGTGTTTGAGGCCATGGAAATGCAATCAAAGTGTCCGAGCTTGTAAACTCAACAAACCACAAAACAAACATAAAAGCAGTTAATTATGCATGATGATTGAAACACGATTTCAAAAAACAAGAACAAACCGATTTGGTTGGCAATTCGGATGGTTTTGAATGAAGTAAAGTGCGGATCGATTCGATTGGATGGCAAGGAATGTATTTGGATGCTCAAAACCATTGAAACAAATTTGAATCAATAGTACTGATTGCTGAGAGGTCACAATTTTTGAGTTTGAAACTAGGGTTACGGAGCAATTCCTCTCTCCCATGTGCTATGCATTGTGTATTTATATTGGATGGAATTGGAGTGATTTGAGGAAGAAATCATCATCAATCAATGCAAATCAAATTTGATTTTGTACAAAATCAAATTTTCAAATTGATTAATTTTCAATCCAATCTTGCCATATCAATCAATTTTCGAAATTTCTGGCTTTGTTGAGTTACTTGGATGCCAGGAAGAGAGAAAAATCAATTTGCAATTAATTTTTGATTTTATACTTTATTTTTGAATTTAATTTGTATTTAAATGAATAAATTCCAAATTAAAATAAAAATTCGTGGCTTTGGGCTTTGATGTTCCAAATTGTATGAGGAACAAGTTTGGATGAAGAAAAAGTAGGCCCATTTGCAAAGTTTTGATTTTAGAAGTATCTCTTTGTGCATTCTTTCAAAATTGCCCAACTTGTAGATGGTGTAACTTGCTCAATTTTCCACATTTTTGAGTGTTCTTGGACTTTTTGGAAAGCTCTAAGAGTCCTCTAACCAATGTCTTTGGTCTCATCTCAATTGGAGTTACTATGCTCAAAATATCTTCAAAACAAAAGTTGACTTTTGTTGACTTTGAAAATGACACATAATGTTTTGAGCTATACCTCTGAATGGCATTTGGACATTCTTGTGAGACATGAAGAGAATTTCCTTCAAAACACAGGTGTGGAAAAATTTTAGAAAGTTATGATCGTCAAAGTTGGGTTGACTTTTCATCTAAACCCTAATTTAGAAAGTTTGACTTTTGGGCAAATCTTGAGTTTTCTTGATGAATCATGATCAACCCTTGATCAAATGATGAATGTAACTTCAAAATGAGGATGTTGACCAAAATCGAAGTTTTAGGTATGTTGACCACGTTGACTTTTGTCCAATACGATTTTCATCAACGATTGTCGAGAAACTTGACTTGTGAGGCTTGAAACTTGACATGGAGAATCTTTGAAGCATGAGGAGGCATGAAGGCCATTGGAGATGTTGGAAATCCATCTTGACTTGAGAGATACCAAACCTAGTTTGGGTTGATTGTCTAGGAGAGAGTTTGTCGATCGACTCTTGAGGAATCCTTGAGTATGGATGTATGAAATCTCTTGAGTAGATGGAGGCAAATTTTGGGGTATGACCCCTGTTCAATCTTCTTGTCTTGGAAGGGTTAGATTGACATGCTTGTCTTCGTGACTGGAGGTAGAAGATGATTGAACAGAAATACACAAATTTGCACTGCATGTTGGTGGATGATGCGGGAATGGGCTTACGGATGCCATTTGGGAAGTTGGAGACTTATTTGGGAGCAGTCGTCGCTAGACTCGGGTTGTTAATAGGAGGCCGAGATGGGCTTAAGATGCCATCTAGAAAGTCGATCTTTGGAGGGTGAGTCGTCGTTAGACTCGTAGATGTTCTGGAATGGAGAGGAGATGGGCTTAAGATGCCATCCGAAGGGTCGTCACGTTAGACTTAGTGTTCACTTTAAATGAAGTTATTGTGCCTTGATTTTTAACCATATATGCAGCATTTGATGAAGAGATGTTGACAAATAGTCGGAGATGGGCTTAAGATGCCATCCAAGGCAAGCTGAGTAAATCGCTAGACTCTGTAGTTCTTTGTCGAATAAATCTTGGACGATTACTCAGGGAGAGATTGTAGTTGGCAGAATGTGGATAGCTTCCCTTGTGCATGGTGTTGATCCATTGCTGTTATCGGAGGATAACCAGGTGGTCTTTGGATAGTTTTCCGTCGGTTCGGGCTTAATCTGGACGATCGTCGGGCGGTCTTCGAGATAGTTTTCCGTCGGTCGGGCTTAATCTGGACACATTCGTGAAGCGGTCTTTCGAGATAGTTTTCCGTCGGCTCGGGGCTTAATCTTGGACTGTTTGCGTCGAAATGTACATTACATTTTGGAGAAAACAAGAGAAACTTTGATAGAATATTGGTTAGTTTTATGCAAAGTATGATGCATGACGGTGTATATGAATGACATATGCATGAATTATGACTTTATGAGAAATGTATGAATGATGAATGTTGTGATATTTCAAAACATATCCATCTTGAAGAAGATCGGATATTACATTTGAAGATTTCTAACTTCACGGGGAATTGAATAGGTGAGAACCACCTTTTGAAGGAGAAGAAAGATATCTTGGATTCCTCCGATGCACTATCGACCAAGTCTTGGGCCTAGGCGTTGTTGAGGAAGGTAGAGATTTGAGAGGCGTTGTCGGAGATCTCATATAGACCTACTTGAGGAGAGTGGGAGGCGATCTGTTGAGGACCTTGTACGTAGATCCCTGAGGAAATTTGGAGGCGCTCTCTTGGGGATTAGAGTGTAGATCTCATTTGAGCATTTGATGGTTCTTTGAGACCGGGCTAGAAGAGTCTGGGTCCGTTGTAATCTCTGGTGGGGATAAAGGTGTATGTTTCCTCCGATGCACTATCGACCAAGTTTGAGTCTGGATACCTACTAGGGAGAGGGGAGGATTGAGAAATATCCATGGGGATGAAGTGTTCTTGCTTGGAGGCGATGTAGGTTGCTCGGTTGAGTGGAATCCTGCTTGTGGACTAACATATACTCCATTGGGAAGGTGTGTTGTGGTGACACCTTTATGCTCGTGGGGAACTATTCGTTGACTTTCGTCGTCATCCCAATTCACGGAACTGTAGTAAGTACTTTTGCATATTCACTTTTAGTATGTTTGTGATCGATTCTTATTGTCAAATCGCGTATAGTCATTCAAAGCAAGCGTTGGACTTATTGCAAATAACAACAACGAAATTGTAAAGAGAAAGAAGTTTATTTTTTTTGAAAGGTGGCGTGTGGCCAAGTAGTTTGTACACAAGAAGGTAAAAGCTATGCGGAAACAATCTCGTTAAGTTCCAACTATGCTAGTACTCATATATTTCAACTATCTCATCTCCTTCTCGTTAGAAAGTGAGTAGGTGATCTTCGCCATTTGAATCTTGAATCTTGATAGTAGTGGGCGGTGATCTGGAAGAGACATAGTAAATGCGCTTAAATCCTAACTTTTGCCTAGACCGCCCTTTCGGGTTTTAGTCTGGGATACCCTTTTACCCAAGCCGCCTTTTAGGGTTTTCGACTTGCGGGTGTACATGTTTGTATATATCCTTAATTTTGCCCGAACCTTTTGGTTCGCGGGATACTATTTTTGCCTAGGCGATCGACTGGCGGGTCTCTTTTATCGTAGTATTTTTGACTATGTCGCGTTCACGGGGTGTGGAAGTCTTCACCATCCATGGTGCTAAGTATCATAGCTCCGGAAAATCTTGTCTTGACTACAAATGGTCCCTCATAGGTGGGAGTCCATTTGCCCACAGGATCACCTTGTGGAAGAATGATCGCTTGACTACTAGATCACCGACTTGGTAGACTCGGTGCTTGACCTTCTTGTTAAATGCTACGATCATTCGTTTACGATAAATCATCCATGGCGGATGGACCAGAGTCGTTTCTCATCAATCAAGTTAATGCAGTCGAGCGATGCGGACGTGATCGCCGCTAACTCGCTCCGGAGGACTCACGGTTGAGGGTCCGAACCTCGATGGGTAAGCGGCTTCCATCTGTATACAAAGAGAAGGGGTTGCCCCTGTGGATGTTGCGTTGTAGTGCGATAACCATGAAGAGCAAATGGTAATATCTCATGCCAATCTTTGTAAGTGTCATCTTACGTATAATCTTCTTAATGTTCTTATTGGCGGCTTCCAGCGCCATTCATCTTAGGCCGATATGGAGAAGAGTTGTGATGTTTGATCTTGAGCTGCGATGCGAGTTCGATGATCATCTTGTTGTTGAGATTGGAACCGTTATACGTGATAATCCTTTCGGGAGTGCCATACCGGATAAGATTATGCTTGATGAATCGAGCCACTACATTCTTGGTAACAGATGCATACGAGGGCTTACCCATTTGGTGAAATAGTCAATTGCCACAAGGATGAAGCGATGTCCATTGGAAGCTGTGGGCTTAATCTCTCAATCATGTCAATGCCCACATTGCGAAGGCCACGGAGAAGTTAAAACATTCGATCTTTGGAGTGCGTGCACTTTATCGGCATAAATCGGCATTTGTGACAAGATCGCATAAGCGGTGACAATCGACTTCCATGGTGGACCAATAGTAACTTTGTTCTCAAAATCTTCTTAGCCATAGTGTGTCCTTGGGTGGGTACCAAATTAAGCCTTCGTGTAACTCTTCCATGATACGTTATTCTTTGTTTTACGGTCTACGGGTAAGCACAAGTCGTGGTTGCGCTTGTATAAGATGTCGTTCTTTGAGGAAGAATTTGGATGCAAATCTTCTCATGAACTTCTTATCATTATGAGATGCCCTGGGATATTCACGAGTCTCAGATACCTTTCACGTCAAGTACCAAGGTTTCTCTTACGTCAAGCTCACAACAATCTGTTGGTTAGTCGAACCTCTCAATGATGATCCAGGGAGCCTCGTTGTCCCATCTAACCTTGAACATAGGCGACATAGTAGCCAATCGTCACTGTTGATTCTCTTCTCGTGGAATGTGATCAAAGTAATCTCTTAGTAGGGGATCAAACTCGAGAACATGCTCTCGATATGGAATGAGATTCGGATGCTTATTATCCCTCGCCTTTATCGGTGATCACTAAAATGAGTCTCCATACACTTGTAAGAACTTGATTCTTAAGTCAATACGACTTTAAGACCCATGATGCAGCTTATTCGGCCATGTTGTTAGTCCAACTGAAACATAATCTGGCGGTGAAAGGCGTATGTCACTTTGGGGATATAATGATGGCGCCAATGCCATTGCAAGTGCGTTTGAGGCTCCATCAAAGACCATAGTCCATCGGGATCCTTGTTCGGGTCCTTCGTGCGGGCACAGTTCTTCATAATCGTAACTAGTAAAACATCTTATGAAATTCGAGCGCATAGGCCGATAGTCATCTACGACTTGATGAGCCAAATGATCGGCTACTACACTTCCTTTGATCGCTTTCGAGAAGTGTCTTGGATGTCATATTCGGTCAAGATCATTTGCCATCTTGCTATTCTTAGGAGAGTTGGTTTCTCAAAGATGTATTTTATCGGATCCATCTTGGAAATCAACAAGGTAGTGTGAGTCAACATATCTTTTTGTCTTGTTAATGACCCGAGCGTTGCAAGTTTTCTCGGTGTGAGTATCTTGTTTCACGGTCGGTAAACTTTTGCTAAGGTAGTATATTGCATGCTCTTTTCGACCAGGACTCGTCATGTTGCCCACACACCCATTGAGTTCTCTAACAACTGGTACATGATAAGAGGTCTTCCTTGACGTCGGGATAGGAGGATTACGTAGGTATTCCTTGATTTTGTCAAAAGCGATCGTGATCGTCATTCCATTCCACTACTTGATCTTTCTTTAGTAACTTGAAGATTGGCTCAAAGTAGCGATTAGGTGTGCAATGAATACGGCAATGTAGTTCAATCGGCCCAAGAAACCTCGACTTCCTTCTCGGTGGGTGGCATCTCTTGAATAGCTTTAACCTTGGCGGGATCAACCTCAATACCTCTTCCGACTACAAACCCTAGGAGTTTTCGGATCGACTCCAAAGGTGCACTTGTTGGGATTAAGTCTCGATCTGTACTTCTTGAATCGTCGAAGCAGTTTACGCAAATGATCAAGATGTTCTTCTTGATGCGTGATCGAGCTATCATATCGTCGTAGACCTCTATCTCGTGATGAATCATGTCATGAAATAATGTTACCATAGCACATTTGATAAGTGGCGCGCGTTCTTCGATCGAGCAGCATAACCTTGTAGTAAAGTGCCCCTTTGTGTAACAAAGTAGTCTTCTCCATGTCTTGAGGAGCCATTTGATCGATTATGTAGGAGAAACCATCCATGAAGGAAAACCTTATCTTGGCGGTGTTGTCAACGAACATCAATATGAGGAAGTGGGAAATCGTCTTTCGGACTCGCTTTGTTCGGATCTCGTAATCCACACACATTCGTACCTTACCATCCTTCTTAGGCACGGGTACCACATTTGCAACCGAGGATAGGAGGTGGCAAGCTAAAACGGCGTTGAGCGCTTCATAACCCGGCTTTGATTTTCTCGACATCTCGGGGCCGCATCTGCCGACCTACATTTCAGGGAGAAAACCTTCTTTTATCGGCAATCGATGTACCACAATATCAATGTCTAAACCGGCATGTCTTCGTATGACCAAGCAAAACCTCAATATAGTCTCGTAGCATGAAGACAACCTTTCTTTAACATTGTTCTCAAGACCGCTCCTATCTTGATCTCTTTTACTGTCTTCGTCGGTACCCAAATTCACAACCTCAACTTGCTCTTAGTGTGGCAGTATAACTCGCTCTTCTTGGTCAGTCGCAAGTTCTCTGGCACTTCACAATCTTCCTCACTTTCGTCTTGGCTTGGTAGATCGGATTATCGAAGTCATATTTAGCACTAGCATAGCATTGTTATGAGATTCGGAGTGATTACGGTGTATCACGTGGGTGTGTGTAAGAACACATAGCTTTTGAAGGGGTAAAGTAAAGAAAGAAAACAAACAATTGAATGCAAAAGTCCATGAATTTATTGAATGAAAATACATGACGCAGATAATAACCCTACAAACGAGCCATGATGCCGGGCGGCAACTGGGCTTTCAAAGTTTATTATTCGAAACATAAAGAAATCTGAAAAGCAAAACAAAACAAAGCAATTACTCACTAAAGGAGATTGGTATGGCGTCTTGATCTTCCAATTCTTTGAGCCCATGATGCAGGTTGGGAAGATCCACTTGCGATGTCGAAGCCGTTGTCAAATCTTACATAGCATGGATTCCACTCGTCACGGAAAGGAAGTTGGCGGCACGTTCGCGGTATCATCTTGACCCTTGATGGTGAAGCCTAAAGGTCTTGTCGAATTTGAAAGGAAGATCGAGTGTCCCCGAATAACCTACCTCCTTAATGATGGCTTGAGCATCTTTCAGTGAGGCCATCCTAGTGGAACTTTAGCATCTTGAGGAGTGGTGGAGAGTCAGCGGGCATGACTGGGGTGTTTCAAAAGCTTGAGTCTCGAAGAATTCACCCTCCATCTCGAGATAGCGGAATATTGTAGATGGTGACCATATCTCTTCACCACCTTTGTAACAACTTTCCCTTCGGGTACTTGAGTTTCGATGCAAAGTAGAGTATTGGCCTTTGCCCGTATCGAGGTCAGTAGGCAAGAATAGTGGACGGATGTCCATGACAAAGAAGTAGGTCAAAGTGCGGGAGGCCGACTTTAGCGAGAGTGAGCTCTCAATGCAGTTCGTTTAGAACCATCAAACTCTCACAATATGTCCTTTGGGTCTCGAACCAACCCTGACATCAAGTCGATCAAAAGCGATCTTGAAGGATATTCAAAGCGGGCAGTGTCCAAAAGTGAGATGGTGCCCTTGCATTCGTGAGAGATGTGCAAGGCTTTGTTATGTTCTTTCGGAAGGAGTCAAATCGACATCGAGAGACTGGGCGTTGTTGGCAGGGCTGTGTACAAACTTGAATTGATCGGTAGTAGTGTCTTGCGGCACATGAGCATTCTTGAAACTTCACCAGGCATTAGCATGAGCCTGGAGCATAAGCGGAGAAAGCATGGAGATCTTGGTGGTCTCATTGTTCCACACATTGTAGTCACTCTTCTTGATAATCTTGAATTTCCTCCATTTCTTGTTTGGAGGTGTCCTGGTATACAGTAGCCGAGGATGAGTTCTTGGTTCTTTCCTCTATTTGGGGATATTGATTGAGTAAATGGGAACAGTGGTCATGATGTCTTTTGGAGGAGAGATCTGCGGAGAATACCCTTGGGTTGGGTCACCTTCTTGGATCGGTGATGTTGTCAATGTCGGAATAGAAACTTGATAAGATCTTGAATAGTCGGAGGATCTTGCTTGACACCATGATAGTAAACATCGACTCCATAATTCGAGGGATAGCCTTGTGGAGGAATATGGGCCTTGGAAGTGATAATGAGAGGTGCCACTCAGGCACGGGATCGTGAGAGGAAATCCTTATTGTGTTAACATCGGCATAGTCTTACGAAATCGTCACCCGTCAATTCGCCTTAACATCTTCAATAGGAATCTTGTAACTATCGGGGTGTACTTCATGTAATTTACTTTCCGCTGCCCAGGTATCCCACGGATGGCGAGTTTAGATTCGCATTGATCTTGACTTAGACATTTCTTCCACGACACGCGGGTGGTTTCGAAATAGTATCTCACGGTTATCCATCATACCTTTGAACCGTCTTCTCGACCAAGCCTGACCATGGTGGATGGGCTGTGTAATCCTGGACGGATTGACATTTGCAACAAATTCTTCTTAACATCATGGAGGAATGGTGAGTCATCTATGTTGAAAACATAAGTATCGTCCCAACGACATTGGAACTCTTGTCATGGTTAGGCATAGGTGGCGTTGATCACATTGGTCTCAGCGGGAGGGTCGAACTTCGATGCTTGCTTGATCATATCTTGATCTTGTTCTTGAGCTGACAATTGTCGATGTCGTGCCTGGGCTATTGGAATGGTAAGCACAGCATTAGGATTGTACTTTGGGAGGATGTTGACATTCGGGAGGATCCTCGAGTAATCGACTCTGCTTTGACATGTGTTGCAAGGCTTGCGACAATGGCATGTTGATCTTAAATGCTTGTCTTGGCGTTACAGCTCTGTGTTGTCTGTCTGAGGTTGTCTTGATGTAGGTTGGAATCCTGGCGCCCCACAGTTGAGCGGTCGGTCTTGGCTCGGCACCGACCATACTGCTTACAGCTTTTTCTTAGCACCAAAGGATCTCTTGGCGACATTTGAAGATGTCTACATGGATCTTCCCTCTTGATACCGAACGATCGCTGCTTTGTCAATATCAACTCGAATCCGGATGAAGAATTTCAATCGGATGATTGAAGAATGGGCTGCATCGGTGTTTGAACATATCAACTCACTATTGGACAAGGGTGGTTGAACTCACTGCTAGATCTCTCCACTTACGGCATACTCTTTGAACTTCTCGTCACGACCCGTAGACATGCTTTGTGGTTGCATGCGGTGGGTGTCGATTCGACATGTACTCATATTATGCATGAAAGCATCAGCTAAGTCCTCCAATGCGGATACGGTCATTCTCAGTGATAGTACCATTTCAGCGGGTTAGGACAAACTCTTGAAAATAGTGCATCCTGACTTTGTCATCGATTGTGGGGGTTGATCTTACGGACATAGGACTTAAATGCGACTTAGGGCAAGACATGCCATCATACTTGGCAAAAAGTTGGAACTTTGAACTTGGGAGGAATCACAACACAGGAACAAGACTCGATCATCAAAATTCGCCGGACATTTCAAGTTTTCCACGCATTGAGCGGTCTTGAGTTGTTTGTACTTGTCATCTTCATCAGTGTTGGCTATAATCGAATGGTCCTCTCTCCTTTCTTTGGCTCCTGGTCACCTTCATCACCCTTGGTACTCCCTCGGTATGGACACTTCCTTGAGAGCTCAATCGGTGACCACTTTAGGACCCCTTTAAGCGTCACCGTGTTGAGGAGACCAACAACCTTCTTCTTCTTGTTGATGAGCTTCTTGGATCTTCTTGGCCTTGGACCAGGTTGTGAACATCTGTTGGCCAGGCATTACAGGCACGGAGATCTTTGTGATCTGTTCAGAGCCATTTCGCTAAAATAAATGGCGAGCAAATGAGAAAACCAATCTCCATGTACACGATGCAATGTTATGCTATGATTGCAGATGTTTATGCAAATGCAATGCAATGTTTTCAAGGACCTAAAGATTTAAATTTGTTAAACAAGCAATGAACAAACATTTATTAGTACTTCTCATTATTATTCTTCTTTTTAAGTACAAATAGTTCAAAACAAAAGAAAACATAACATCCTGCTCTACAAGTCTCCCATGGTGCTTCCTCTTGGTGCCGATGTAGCGTTGATGTTTAGCTCCTCGTGAGTAGCTTGGTCAACTCTAGAACTTTCTTCTCACTTGCATAATGAGCTTCAAGGTATCCCTTTCTTCTTTAGTTGAATCGAGGATCTCTTGAGTCTTCAAAATCGGTAGGCATGTCGGGATGGAGAGAGCGTAAGTGCGTCACCTATAGCAGCAGGTTCCATAATTCTTGGTAGAGCAGTGAATGGCATCATGAGGTTTTGAGCTCGAGCACCCATTTGAGGTAAGGTTCCCAAGGAATGGAGTTGGTGCCCAAGTCTTAGTATCGGTCTTCTTTACCATGCCCGAAATGTATAAACCTTCGTCGGTAGTGCGGAGATGTGATTGTAGTCGAACACAACATCTTGGAGAAGCATATCATGTGGACCATCTCTTGAGCAAAACCAAGCGGCGTAGAGCTAGAGAAGGGTTGTAGTAATACCTCCTTATACCAAGTAGTGGTACATTAGGAATTCTCCGGCCTTTCGATGAATGTGAAGTCCTTTTGAGAGAAAAGACTCAGCGGATGTCAGAATGAGAGAGTGACATCAATCTTTGAGACCATCTCGACCTTTGTTCATTCTTCAAAGCGATGGAGGAAGGTGCGAAATAAACCACCTTGAAAAAGCAATATCTGACACATGAGGAGTTCCTTGTCGACTTGTACGCAGTGTGGAGAATGTAGGATGTCTCCAGTAAGGTGAGCGCGGTTAGGGTGAGGAACAACTTGATGGCATTGACATCTATGAATTGATCAGAGTTAGGAATAGAACCAAACCATAAATTAGCAAGGCACAATGTCTTCAATGCATGAAACTCATAACTTTGAGGAATTCTCGGGCTTTCTTGATTAAGAACTTGGAAAGTAAACCATTAACTCCTTGGTTCCCAATTGGCTTCGATGTCGGCGCTTAAGATGTAAAGGCGTCTGATGTCTTGAACTTAGGAACCTTTTCTAACCGGTGAATGGCATTTGGTCAAGAATAGGTATCCCAGTAACAGAGAACTCTTCAAGGTAGGAACCAGATAATACTGGAATGTAAAGCAATGGTGTTTGGATCAAGAAAGAATGGAATAGGACATACATCATATCTTCTTCAATAGGAATAACCAAATCAAGTAGATAACCATGTCTTTTGATGGGCGAGCATGGTAAAATTTACGAAACCAATTCTTTGAGTTGAGAAGGGATACCCGTGAAGTTGATTCGGATAGTCTTTCTAGAAGCCATAATCCTACAAAGCAGAGCAAAGATAAATCCCTAGGTCCTTGAAATAGTTAGAAATGATATGCAATGCGAATGATGTCATGATGTCATGTTTAGCACACCTGAACAATTCACCAATGAGCCTAGGTTTAAGGCTTGCATGAGGTATAGGTGATTACCCACCAAAAGTTTGAGTTGGTTCATCTGTCCTATAATAATAGGGGGTTCTAGGAATCTCATATCGGATCTTTCGTGAGCTTATTTCAATCTGACGGCCAGTGGTCGATCGAAAATGTCCCAATCTGATCTCGATAGGCGTAGCATCAGTATCAACCAACCTCGGTCTACACCAAAGGCCCATCTCTTGCTACCCCAATGGCCAAGATGGGTCAATTAAGGTTCTAAAAGTTTAGTTAGCGCTTGATGACACCGCGAAGCCAAATACTTTGACTTGGGAATGAAAGTATCGGGCAACAGTGTCACGCTGCGTAGCCATCATGTTGACCGCGTGGTTATCGTCTGCGGTCGCGATGATCTAATGCTACTTACCTAAAGGCCGGATCGGTGTAGGATCCCCACAATATAATACCAAGCAACCCTTAAAGATAAAGCATACAAGTCGAACAAAAGCAATAAAAGTTATCTAGAAATCCCAAAGCAATTCTCTCTTTTAGGGTGTGTCCCAGTAGTCGCCGGATTACGTGATCGGTGAGCCGACTTTGTAGGATTTTGTATCCAATGTGCGGATAGCAAAGTCGCACCGACTTTATTTTTATCAATTGGGAAGGTAAAAGTATGAGAAAAAGACCTTCGTTAGATTACGAGTTAGGAGAATGGTTATGAAAAGGAAGGTATTAGCACCCTTTCCATCCGTAGTTATCTCACAGACTTAGTTAGATCACTTTTAAAATTGCTTTTGTGTGTGTTTGACAAAATGTTTTGAAAATTTCGCTTTGACTTTGTAATGACTCATGTAGGAGTGTATACAAAGTGTTCGGAAATGTTTTTGTTTGAAAATTTGAACTTTGAAAAAAGTGTGTGGTGTGAAAAGCATTTGATAGAGCAAGCAACTAAAGACTTATTTACCACTCGAATTGGTGGTTTTGTTTATTCTACATTCCTTTAGAATAGCGCTAGCCGTACCATTAGTTAGTAGGTAGCTCGTTCGTTGGATGTAGCGGGACATTCGAAGGGACATCGGATGGTCATAGAAAGCAACTTGTAGGAAGTATCCTAGCACGTTCGAAGGACTATCATCATTTTCGTGGCGACAATCGAGGTCAAGATCATGTATTCGGAGGCGACATCGTGGTCTATGATCTTTGTATCGAAAGGACTATGATGATTTGTTTGGAAGAAGCGGTGCTAGAATACCTCTACGTTAGAGGACATGACCATTTGAAATCGAAGGCATCGAGAAGAATTACCTAAAGGGTGCGTGTGTGAAAAGTGTGTTGAATTCGAGATATTTTATCTTGAAATTAGTGTGAGCTATGTCCATTATTATCTTGCCATACACGCTAATTACTAGATTGATAAAGTGCGGAAAGTAAAATGCGGAATGTAAAGTGCGGAAGATAAACCTACGCTATTACATGGCTTTGGGCGAGATACATAATTTAAAATGCGGAAAATAAAATCCTAATTAAACTATTACATCCCATGAGCATTACATTATTGGAAAAATAAAAGCGATAAAGAAAAGCGTCAGAATCGGAGCAACTTTGTGAAAGAATAAAATCGGAAATATGATGAAATTGAAATAAGAAAATGTTAGAAAAATGCAATTTTAATATGAAAAATTAATATCTTTGAAATAAGATAAATATATTAAAATAATTTTTGGGATTTTTGGAAAAGATTTAATAATTAAAATGCAATTTATAATGATTTAAATGCTAAAATAAAATAAAATAAATATGCATGCAAAAATTATATTTTTAATTTATTAAATTAAATAAAGGTTTTAGAAAAATAATGTAAAAAGAAAAATGTTTTTGGTAATTTTTAATGCAGAATAAAAATTATGAAAAAATTAAAATGAATGCAAAATATTAAAAATAAAGAAAATATGAAAATATGAGGTTTAAAAAGAAAAAAATTTGGTGCCCGTGGGGATCGAACTAGGGAGGACACTTTGGAGCATCAGGGCAGTCGGTACATACTTAGCCCTTGGCGTGCATACGTGTTTGAAAGCAAGTGAGTTTGGAATACGTACCGCGTCCTCGGTTGCCTCGTTTAAGCGCCAGAACTTCATCGTTCTCGTTTTGAATACGGGCATTTTGCGTCGACTCGGTCTTTGACGCTATAGTCCTGCAATTCTCAAATCTACATACATAATATAAATGAGTTGTAAGTCATGTAGATGGATTAAAATTGAATTAAAACACGATGGTGGTGGTCTCTTTGTCCATTTTCCGTTGAAACCCCAGTAGTTGACCTAATCATGGTAAGTGAAATCGTGTTTTTGGCCATGGAAATGCAATCAAAGTGTCGAGCTTGTAAACTCATTACAACCACAAAACAAACATAAACAGGTTAATAATGCATGATGATTGAAACGATTTCAAAAAACAAGAACAAACCGATTTGGTTACTTGATTGGATGGTTTTGAATGAAGTAAAGTGCGGATCGATTGATTGGATGGCAAGGAATGTATTTGGATGCTCAAAACCATGACAATTGAATCGGATTTGCCCGGTTGTGAGGTCAATTTTGAGTTTGAAACTAGGGTTGGAGCAATTCTTACATCCTAATCTTGTACTTATGCATTGTGTATTTATATTGGATGGAATTGGAAATGATTTGAGGAAGAAATCATCATCAATCAATGCAAATCAAATTTGATTTTACAAAATCAAATTTTCAAATTGATTAATTTTCAATCCAATCTTGCCATATCGATCAATTTTCGATTTGCTGGCTTTGTTGAGTTACTTGGATGCCAAGGAAGAAAAATCAATTTGCAATTAATTTTTGATTTTATACTTTATTTTTTGAATTTAATTTGTATTTAAATGAATAAATTCAAATTAAAATAAAAATTAAGTATTTGGGCTTTGATGTTCCAAATTGTATGAGGAACAAGTTTGGATGAAGAAAAGTAGGCCCGTTTGCAAAGTTTTGATTTTTGAAGTATCTCTCTTTGTGCATTCTTAAATTGTGACTTAGATGGTGTAACTTGCTCAATTTTCCACATTTTGAGTGTTCTTGGACTTTTGGAAAGCTCTAAGAGTCCTCTAACAATGTCTTTGGTCTCATCTCAATTGGAGTTACCATGCTCAAAATATCTTCAAAACAAAAGTTGACTTTTGTTGACTTTGAAAATGACTGTAATGTTTTGAGCTATACCTCTCAAATGAAGCATTTTTGGACATTCTTGTGAGACATGAAGTTGTAGAAATTGAATTTCCTTCAAAACAAGAGGTGGTGGAAAATTTACGAGAAAGTATGAGAAAGTTATGATCGGTCAAAGTTGATTGACTTTTCATCTAGAAACCTAATTTAGAAAGTTTGACTTTTGGGCAAATCTTGAGTTTTCTTGATGAATCATGATCAACCTTGATCAAATGATGAATGTAACTTCAAAATGAGGATGTTGACCAAAAATCGGAAGTTTTGTTGTATGTTGACCACGTTGACTTTTTGTCAATACACGATTTTGACCATCGGCGATTGTGCGAAACTTGACTTGAGGCTTGAAACTTGACATGGAGAATCTTTGAAGCATATGAGGAGGCATGAAGACCATTGGAGATGTTGGAAATCCATCTTGACTTGAGATACCAACCTAGTTTGGGTTGATTGTCTAGGAGAGAGTTTGTCGATCGACTCTTGAGGAATCCTTGAGTATGGATGTATGAAATCTCTTGAGTAGATGGAGGGCAAATTTTGGGGTATGACACAATTAAAGCTTGAATGTCTTGGGATCACTTCCTGCAATTTGCCTTCGATGACCGTAGATGTCCTTGAATGTCCGTACATCCAGCAGATGAGCTACCCTCTTAACTAATGGTAAAGGGTATGGCCCATTCTAAGGGAGCGATAGAAGTATGAAAAGCGACCAATTCTGAGTGGGTAAAATAAGTCTCTTAGTTGCTTGCTTTCTAAAACAAATGCTTTTCACCTTTCTTTTTTAGGTTCAAATTCTTTTAGTAAAAACATTTAGAACAACACGCATACTGGCTCTACGTGAGTCGTTACAAAGTCAGCGAAATGCCTTTTTCAAAACATTTTGTCAGTGAACTGCAAATACGATTAAAGTGATCAGAAGCGACTAAGAGCCCGTAGAGATAAGCTGGGGATGAAAGAGTCGTAATACCTTCCTTTCATAACCATTCTCCGAACTCGAATCTAAGCGAAGGTCTTTTAACGTACTTTACCTTCCTTAATTGGATAAAAATAAAAAGTCGGTTGGCGACTACTGTATCCGCGCATTTGGATACAAAAAATCCTACAATAATAGGTTCAAGTATTACTGAGGCTGGCGACTACTTGGGGATACCCTAAAGAGAAATTATAAGGGATTTCTAGATAACTTTTATTGCTTTTGTTTGACATGCTTTATCTTTAAGGGTTGCTTGGGTATTATATTGTTGGGATCTACACGGATCAAGGTTTCCTTTGAGTAAGTAGCATTAGATCATCGCGACCGGTTAGGCGTTATAACTCACGGTCGCATGATAGCTACGTTAGCGTGACACTTTGGTTGCTTGATACTCTTCATTCCCAGTTGAAGAAAGTATTTAATACGCGTGGTGTCATGCGCTAACTAAACTTTTAGAACATAATTACCGTCTTGGCCATTAGAAGGTGAGTGAGATGGCGGCTTTGTGTAATGAGGTTGGTTGATACTCGATGCTCGCTCATTGGATGGACTTTGGGACATTTTCGATGACCAGCTGCGTCGATTAAAATAGCGCCTCTGAGAAGATACATGATTGAGATTCCTGGGGCCAGTTCCATTATGGGACCGGGGATAGACAGGCTCAACTTTGGTGGGGTAATCACCATACCTCGTCTGAGCCTAAACCCACCATTGTGTGAATTTTGTGTGTGCTAAACATGACATCATGACATCATCCATTGCATGCATTTCTAACTATTTGAGGACCTAGGGATTTATCTTTGTTGCATTTTGTGAGGTGTTAAACCCACAGAAGACTGCTCCAAGAATCAAGCTTCATTGGGTATCTTCTCATTCGAAAATTGGTTTGAAATTCCGACCATCTAGGACATCAAAAGACATGGTTATCTGCTGACAGTTATCTCGGTTTAAGAAGATATGATGCATGTCCCTATTCCGGTTAACCGATCCGGAAACTCATTACTTATTCCCAGTTATCGATTGGTTCTACTACCTTGGAAGAGTTCTAAGCTACTTGGATACTGTTCTTGACCAAATGCCATTCACCGGTCTAGAAAAGGTTCTGAAATCTGAATACATCGTGCCATCCGTATTTCGAGACATTGAAACCAATTGAAACAGAAAGCGAGTTAAGGGTTTACTTTCAGGATTCTAATCAGAAGCGAAGGAATTCCTCAAAGTTGAGTTTCATGCATTTGAAATATTGTGGCCTTGCTAATTTATGGTTTGGTTCTATTTCCTAACTAGGATCCAGTTCAGAGATATCATGCCCTCAATTATTTTCTTACTTGATCCACTACCTTGCCGGAGACATCCTACATTCTCTCCACACTCGTACTACCAAGACAAGAACTCATGTGTTGTATACTGTTACTTTCCGGTGGTTTATTTAGCACCTTCCTCCATCAGTTTTGAAGAATGAACAAAGGTTGAGATGTCTCCAGATTGATGTCACTCTCTCATTGAGATATCGGTTGGAATCTTTTCTCCAGACTTCACAACCATGGCGTTGTGGAGAATTCCCAATGTACCGCTACTTGGTATAGGCGTGTGCCCACAACCCTTCCTTAGCTCTCGTCAGTTTGGTTTTGCTTTCGAAAGATGGTCACATGATATATTCCGAAGATGTTGTGTTCGATGACCCGATCTCGAAGTGCAAGCGAAGGTTCATACACTTGGGCATGGTAAGAAAAGGCGTACCAAGACTTTGGGGCACCAAAATCCCATTCCTTGGGAACCTTACCTCAAATGGGTGCTAGCTGGAGCTCGAAACCTCATGATGCCATTTGCTCTTATTCTGCCAATAATTATGGAACTGTTGCTATAGGTAGTACCTATCATTCTCCATCTGACATACCTCTTGATTTTGAAGACTTAAAGGATCACGGATTCAGCTTAAGGAAGGGATACATTTGAAGCTCGGTCTTGCTGTGCGAAAAAGTGCTAGAGTTAGAAAGCTACTTACGCGAGGCGAAGCATCAATCTCTGTCGGCTCAAGAGGAAAGCATGTGGGAACTTAAGAGCTTTAGGGTGTTTTATGTTTTCTTTTATTGTTTGAACTATCTTGTACTTAAAAAGGAACAAAGAATAATAAAAGAATACTAATAAATGTTTGTTTTGCTTGTTTAACAAATTTAAATCTCTAGGTGTTAAGCGTTAAAGGTGGCGAGGATGCGACGTGAGTTCGGATCTTCATGCCTTAAATTTAAATCTTTTGATTTGTTTATAAGATGCATGAGCATCAAGCTTTATTATTTTCAACACAAGAAAGATGATTTAATGATTATGAAAAGGGGAAAAGCAAATACCCTCGATTGATATTGGTATGCGTAACGACTAGCGCAAACTAGACATAACGCATTGGGGAGATTCTGAGTAAGGGGATTGGTATATAAAGGGAATAGATGGAGCACCCTAAATATATGTAGTTATCTCTGACTTTATATATGAATATGTTTGATATGTTGTGTGTTTTTAATTGCTATTTCTATGATTGGGAAAGTTTCTCCTTTGGGATTTTAAGAAGTAGATTATGTAGGATTCTAGGTTTTGTTATTATGTGCTCGTAAAGATCATGTGGATCTGCATACATATCTAGTGGGAATCGAGCATTTGTGGCTCGGATCTACAAGGTTCTATGGTTTGTTTGGTGCGAGAGAAGAGATTTGCTCGGCAGGATGAGACCTTGTGCCTCGTGTTCTCGAAAGGATGTTGAGAAAGTCGAAGCAATCGTAGTTCCCACTTATGCTAGTGGAAAGCAGCGGATGTTAGTAAGAGATGGACAAATGTCATCTTAATGAAAAATGTATCTAATCTTTCATCACATACATTTTGAAAAGTTTGATTGATTAAAATCTTTCATCGTAAGTATTAGGTGTTTTGCTTGGTGTACAAGCGTTACCACTTACATGTTTAAGAAAGATGTTTGAAAAGATGATTGAATCTTTTAACGTAAGCATTGGGTGTTTTGCTTGAGTGTACAAGCGTTACCACTACTGTTAAGAGATGTTTTTTTGTTTAAGCAGTTTGAAAAGTTTGAAAAGTTTTGAAAAGTTTTATTTGTATGTGATGTAATGGATGAGATACTTCTTCCATAGGATGATAAATGTCTAAATCTCTTAGGAGAAATTGATTGGATTAAAGGGATGCTTTTAAGAAGCCCGTGGGTCCTTATATTATTGTTAGCCCGAAGGCATTCCGAGGTCATCGAGGTCCTTTGCCTTGAGTTCAAGAGGAAGCTATAGGGTATGGCCGTCTTTGGCTTGAAAGTTTCAGAAATCATCCTTTTCGAATAAGAGCAATTTCAAAATTTTACTCTGGGTAATTTGAAAGTGATTTCAGAAACCATCCTTTCGTGGTTCTATCTTAGCGGGTGATTCTTTGTATGGAAGTCGAGGAGGTCATAAGAGATTTCCTGTCTCTTTCATTGTATGATGCCCAAGGCTAAACTCAATGAGGAGTTCTTTGAAACTGAAGAGGAGGTGACTCAGCAGTGTTGTCTTATCTGAAGCCTAGCGGAGGCTAACTGTGTAGAGAGTTTCTTTGTCTAAGCCAAGAGTCTCTTTGAGGATAAGTTATCTTGTGTGAAGCCCAGTGGAGGCTAAACTCAGCGGAGATGAGTTGTCTTGTGTAAAGCCAGCGGAGGCTAAACTCGTGAAACCTATTGATTAGTCTAATTGTTATGTTATTATTAGGCAGTTTGTATAAAGCAGTGTGTGTGATATGTATTCACAGGAGTTTATGAAGGAAATATAAACAATGCATGATGTTTATTTGTTGATTTATGAAATATAAACAAATTAATACGTGAAACGAACATTTAAAGCAGTAACTTGATTATTCACAAGTTGGTGCATGTACAAGAAATGAATATGTACTGCGAATGAGTTTTATGTACAAAAATGGATATACATAGGAGGGTGGGACTTACACGTAAGGGAGGCCCATTGATTTGAAAGCGATTTCACAGGGAATAATGCTCCTTTCAATACCAATGGTATTCGATGTAAAATGTACATATGAAATAGAAATGATTGATCAAAGTTTATACGTAAAAAGTATTTTCAAAGAAAAGAGTATCCATGTTATGTACAGGATAAAAGTTTTGAAAAAAAGTATCTGTGTTATGTACGGATAAAGGTTTTGAAAAAATATACATGTTATATGCGAGATGAAAGTTTGTTTAAAAATGTTTGACAAAAGTTTGATATGTACAAAGATATTATGTACATAAAAGAATGTTATAGGACTTACAGTGATGGAGCCCATTGGTTTAAAAAATCGCTCGGGAGAAACGCTTCCTTTAGAACCAATGGATTGTATATGAACAAACGAATGAAAAACAAACGAAAGAAATTTGTTTATGTTTGAATATTAACAATGATAATTTGAGTATGTATAAGTAAAACTAAATATGTACATAAAGTTGGGACTTACACCATAAGGGAGGCGTGATACGATCGAAATTCGAGGAAAAGCAATTCAGTTTATCGTTTTGAATTGAATCGATTATGGTAAAGATGCAAGTTTGATGAAAAAAGTTTTGAAGAATGATTTGAAAATGTTTTGAAATGTTTTGAAGTGTGAGGCTCATTTATGAGAAGTTTTGAAAAAATCGAAGTCGAAAACTTGAAAAATTCACCTTTTAAGGAGGTTTGAAAAGTTGTTCGAGAATATCGTTTTCAATCGATTAAAAATTAATCGAGATGAAAATATTTTTGGATTTTTGACATAATCATAAAATATATATATTAAATGACAAGTGTGCAAAAAATTATCTCAAAATGAGAAGTTTTGATTGGTTAAAATTGTTGAAGTTTGATAAAAAACATGAAAATATGAAGTTTTGTAAAAAGAATGGTCTTCTTGATTGAACCCATGACCATGAGAAGCGGACCACGTGGCAAGATGACTTAAGACCAAGCCGAGAACCACTGGAGCCAAGCATACATGTTGAATAGATTAAAACAAGCGTGACATAATATTGGATAATTTGAATTTTTAAAATTGAAGAACACCGAACAACCTTGATGTCTTAATTCATTGATTCCCAGTTTTCAAACTCAAGCTATAAATCCTCGTTTCTCAATGAAATTAGTGAAATAAACATCAAAGTTGACGGTTTTGAACACGAACATGATGGTGATTGTTAATTTCATTTATTTTAAGCCTAACATGTTTTGATTTGAAGAACACGAAGAACCCTAAAGCGAAAATCTCAAATTAAAAATGTATGTTGATGATTGTTTGATTTTGTTGAGGGTTAATGATCGTTAGAGTGCGAAAAGATTAATGAGTTTTTCAAATGATTAAAGAATCATGATATCCGATTCGTGTTCTATACAGGAAAGTGAGAATCAAATTACGGGCAAGCGTGTTTCGAGCTTGTTTCTTGATTGCTACACACCTTCGGCATGTATGGAAGCTTTGTGGATGGCATGCTTGTTGAACTTGTTCCAATCTCTCCAACCAAGTCAACCTACAGTCAACTTAAAATGAAAATCGAAATCGAGGTTAAGAGTGTTACATTGGTTGTTATTGATCTGGATCATGTCCATGAGTATATGATGATGTTTGGATGATTAGAACATAATTTAATCAAGAAACTTCAAATTCGAATCATATGGCGGTTTTGAAAGTTTGAAAAATGAAGTTCAAATACGGTTTTATTTGTTCTTGGTTTGATTTTAAGTTCAAACAAGTTTCAAATTGATTTTAGAACATGTTTGACACCAAAGTTTATCATGATTTTCAATGAATTTAAAATTGCAAGTTTTCAAATTGCATCATGTTTCTTGATTTTCAAGAAAGAAAAGAAAAGCATGATTTTGTGAATGCTTTGGTGTGATTTCTCTTTGGTTGTGATCCTTTTATAGGCAAAAGAATTGAAATGTTAGGCAAGGGAATGGCATTTGGAAATTCAAACTTACCTTAGAGGCAAGAAAGTCTTTAAAAGAAAAGGAAGCTTCCTTTTTACCATGTGCAAATTTTCACAATTTGATCCATCTTCAATTATTATCTTCAAGATGATATTTATCAGTTCATGAGTCAAGTTGGCAAGGTTAGAAAGCTTAGATGAAAACACAAAATGACCTATAATTTGATGTTTTGAACTTTGAAAATCAAGTTTCATGGAGCCTTATGTTTCAATTTCAAAAGTATAGCTAGACTCCATGGATTTGAGAGTTCTTGGACATTTGGAAAGATTTTCCATGATCTACAACTTTCATGTTTTGAGTTTTCAAATTCCAATTGGAACTAGGTGAAAAAATGGCTTGAAGTTTGGAAAAAATGTGAAATTTCAACATAGAAAAATTTCTAAGTATAAAATTTTGACTTTTGTTGACTTTTCAAATTCTTTGATTTTTATGATCATGATGGATCATTTGAAGTATTTTGATGATGGAAAAAGTTTTGTTTTGAAAAATTTGACCAAAAGTCAAAGTTTGACTTTTACATGCGGATGAAATTTCATGGGCGTTTACGAAATTGGTGATGAATTACGTGAACCTCTGTGATGTTTTGAATCCAGAAATTAGGTCAAGATGTTATATCTAAGATATAATGACCAATCTATCCAAAAGTCAATTCTTGCTCAAAAATCGGAGAATGCCTATGCTCGACCAAAACCCTAATTGGTCGATCCTCGATTGATCTATGAGAAAATGGATATCGAGAGTTGAAGGGCGATGATTTGATCAAGATAGATCAAATGGGTGAAAATCTCAAACCCTAATTGGTTAGCTCTTGAATCGGATGAAAATCGTGAAACCCTAATTTTGACACATGAATGCTATACCGATTAATCTTGTTTGAGCTATTGGTTGTGCAACAATGCAAATGTAAGGTGGTATATTAGGTCAAAATTTGGGGTATAACAGATCCCTATTTAAGTTTCTTTAACTGAAGATGAAGATGAATATCTTCGTTTTGATAGGTGTAAAGAGACTTAAATATCGAGAATCATAAAATTTGGACCTAAGATACCAAAAGATGCGGATGATGCAAAATGATTAAAAAGTTTTACCAAAGGATGTCAAAGAAATGACATGATGGGAAAATTTTATGAGGATGACTCGATCTGTTTTGAGAAAAGAGAATCCTCTTTGGGAAACAATATGTTTTTTGGGAAAGAATGATTCACGAGAGAATGTGAATATCTGTTTCGTTTTGGAAACAAAAGATTACCTTCATCGACTTTGTGACAATGTTTAAGGTAAGTGGAAATGATATTACCAATTATCGACCTTGTGATATAGTATGGTAATGGGTTTTGAAGATGTTACCAATTATCGGTGATGATAACTATAACAAGGTAAATCTTGAGTAGGTTCTTTGTATTTTCGACTTTGTGAATAACGACGATGTTCTATCCGAGAATGAGCTGGAAAGAAAAGAAGTTAATCAAGACATTGTTCTGATGAGAGATAATCTCGGTGCGAATGTGATAGAAGAAAATGCATTTCTCTGTTTGGGGACTTTGCGGGAAAAAGAAGACATATCCTTTACGTTTGGGAATACTCGTTGAAACAAAGAAAAAGTATCTTTTACGTTTGGAGATATTCTCTTGAGGATATGATATACTCGTGAGTATATATATACCCGATGATTTGAAACAAACATTTTGAGAGATGCAAAAATGCAATGAATGATGCTATTATGTATGATATGTCATGATGTTATATGCATGCTAACAATACTTGACAAAAACACTAAAGGGATATTTGAGAAAAGGACTGCGTCACAGTTCGAACAAATACTTGGTGAAAATTGCGACAATGGTGGAGATATTCACTAATGAAAATTTGAGTTGCATGTTTACACTTTCAGAAAGGTATTTCATTGGCAACTTGGTGGGGATTCTTTTGGATAAGAATACCGTCCTTTGATGATTCGATGAGGAGAAAATTTGTAGGTTGGCGACTCCACAGGGATCGAAACACTCTTGGAGAAGCAGTTGAAGTTATTTCCGTGTTCATAGTTTCAAAGGAAATTTTGCTTTTGTTTCAAAATTTTGAAGTAAAATTCATTTAAAACATTTTAGTTTCAAAAGTGATTTTCACAATAAAAGCGTTATTTTGCAAAGCAGAATAAAGTAGGAATTGCAAACAAAAGGCCTGAGGCTCAAATTTATTGAATAGAATGGTGTCGATAAAGGCGTGATTCCATGAACTATTTACAAAAGTTGGAAATGATAATTTATTGGGAAAAGGCTACATTGAAAGCAAATAACCACTACTATCCTAACAACTTTGAATTCAAGCTGTATTGCTTTAGAAAAGTTGATTGAAGATCCGTTGATGGAAGATTCTTCATGTGGACAAAATCTGGTGGCTATGATTACTTTGTCATTTTGTATCCTTGTTTTTCCTAGATCGCCTTTTGGGTTTTGATCTATCGGGATAATTTACATTTATTGTCTCTAATTTTTGCTGGATCGCCTTTTCGGGTTTCAATCCACGAGCTCATTTTGCCTAAGCCGCCCTTTTGGGTTTCGACTTACAAAGTGTTCTTTTGTTTTTAGACAAAGTATTTTTGGTTGCGTCGGCATTCACGGATCTGAGGTTCATCGCCGTCCATGGTTGTGAGAGTCATAGCACTTGCTTGACTTCTTTTGTGATGTATGGGCCTTCGTAATTAGGAGTCCATTTGCCCTAGAATCATTTTGAAAAAGCGGAATCTTTTTAACCGCAGTCGCCTTCTCGGATTCACGGTCGGACCTTTTGTCAGCTTTCTTCATTCTTCTTTGATAAAGTTGTCCGTGACAAGGCGGTCGGTACTTTTCTTCAATTAAGTTCAGTTGGTCGTATGCCTTTGACACCATTCGACCTCGGATAACTTAGTTTCCATGAGAACTCTCATTGGCGGGATCTCAACTTCTCGAGGAGCCTTTGCTTCCATGCCGTATACTAGAAAAGGAGTTGCCCTGTTGAAGTGCGTCTTGAAGTCGATACCCATGCGGAGCAAATGGCGACATTCGTGGGTCTTTGTAAGTGATGACCATTTGGACAATCTTTTGATGTTCTTGTTGGGTTCAAGCGGCGCCGTTCATCTTTGGCAGTAAGGAGGCGAGTTATGATGCTCGATCTTGAATTCCTCACACAGTTCTTTCATCATTTTGTTGTTCAAGTTTGATCCATTATCGATAATGATCTTACTTGGAATTCCATATCGGCAAATGAGGTTGTTCTTGATGAACCTCACAACCACTTGTCTTGTAGCGTTGGCGTGAATCTTTGCCGACCCATTTGGTGAAGTAATCAATAGCCACTAGAATGAAGCGATGTTTGGACTTTTGGTTCAATCATTCCAATCATGTCAATGCCCACATGGAGAATGGCCACAGAGGAAGGCGTTGAGTAGAGTCGGAGGCACATGGATCTTATCTGCGTAGATCGCGGCACTTGTGACATCTTTTAGCGTGTTTGCGACATCGATTCCATCGTTATCCATAGTATCCTGCTCTTAAGATCTTTACGGACATTGCATGCCCATTTGAATGGGTTCGAAAGGACCCTTCATGCACTTCATGGATGTGTATGCGCTTCTTGTCATCGTAGCATCGGCGAGAACCATGTCGAAGTTTCTTTTGTATAGAACATCTTCATTGAGGAAGAAATTCTGGAAAGCCTCCTTAGAGTTTTCTTATCCTTGTGCGATGCAGTGGGTACTCGTGTTTGAAGGAAGCGTTTGATGTCGTGAAACCGGCTTATCGTCGAAGGCATACATTGCAAATACATATGCGGGTCTTTCAAAGCGTCGATCGCGAATTCTAGGCATATCATTCAATCGTTGACTTTGAACATGGAAGATAGAGTAGCCAAGGCGTCGCCATCGATTTTGATCTCGAGGATATGATGCGGTTCAACTTTGTTGAAGAAAGTCAACAATCGTCTTGCATAATCTCTGTAAGGAATTAGACCAAGATGATGAGTTTCATACTTGTCTTTGATTTGATTGATCCACAGTGAGTCTCCATATATATCAAGGATCTTGATCCTCAGTCGATGGCTTCTTGATACCCTGATGCATGCTTCATATTACGCTATGTTGTTGGTGCAATCAAATAGCAATCGGCGGAAAGCGGATATGAGAACCCTCGGGAGTGATGATGACTGCCCGATTCCATTGCCAAAAACATTCTGACTCCATCGAAGACTAGGCCCCATCGGATTACGGATCGGTCCTTCTCGTGTGGCGGTTCGTCACAATCTTTCATCTTCAGTACATAACATCCTCGTCTGGAAGTCAAACTTGAGATTGGATTCATTGGTGGTGATAAGCCAAGTGATCGGCGAGAATGCTTCCTTTAACTTAGCTTTACGGTAGCGGTATTGGATGTCATATTCGGATAGTAGCATTTGCCATCGGCGATTCTCCGGTTAAAAGAGGCTTCTCAAATCGTACTTGATAGGATCCATTTTGGATATTAACCGTCGTGTGATTGATCATGTATTGGCGAAGCGTTTTGAAGCCCGTACAAAAGCCTGACATGTTTTCTCGAGCATGGATGTGAGTTTCCGGATCTGTGAATTCTTTCGGAGTAGTAGATGGCATGCTCCTTCTACAGGTTTCGTCTTGTTGTCCAAGTCGCGACCCATGGATTCTAGTGCGGTGGGTATATGATCAATGGTCTTCCTTCCCTTTGGAGGGATCGGTATTGGTGGTTCGGCGGTATTCTTTGATCTTGTCGAATGCTCTTTGGCAATCTTACATCCACACTACCTTTTGATCTTTGCTTGAAGTTTGAATATCGGCCCAATTACTTGTGATCATCGAGAGATAAATCGGAGATGTAATTCAATCGTCAGAAATCCTCTTTTGCTTTTAGTATGTGGTGTAGGCATTTCTGAATAGCCTTGACTTTGTCGGGGTCGACTTCAATTCCTCTTTGGTGACGATGAAACCTAGGAGTTTTCTGATCTTACCCCAAAGGTACATTTGTTAGGATTCGGTAGATGAAACTTCCTTAGTCGTTGAAACAACTTTAAGAGATAGTCTATATGTTCCTCTTGATTATCGGACTTTGCTATCATGTATAGTCACGTAGACCTCGATCTCTTTGTGCATCATATCATGAAGAGGTAGTCATTGCCCTCGGTAAGTTCTTTGCATTCTTTAATCAAATGGCATTACCTTGTAGCAAAAAGTGCCCGTGGCGTGATGAAGATGTCTTCTCCATGTCTTGAGGCCATTACGATCGATTATAACCGGGAAAGTCCATGAAGGAAAAGGCGTTGAATTTGGCGAGTCTATCCTTAGCATGTCGATATCGGAAAGTGAAATCGTCTTTTGGACTAGCTTTGTTCGGATCTCGGTAGTCAACACACATTCGACCTTTCCATCTTTCTTGGATCTGGTACTATGTTGGCTAGCCATTGAGGATACTCGAGTGACAAGGAAACCGGTGATAAATTTTGGACTTCCTTTTTAATTTTCGACCATTCGGGATGAACTCTCCTCGATTTTGCTGGCGGACATTACGGTTTTAACGGACAAGTGATGCTCTACTATCTTTGGTATCAAACCCGGCATGTCTGGTAGGACCAAGCAAACACATCAACGTATTCTTTGAGAAGACTTATCGGTTTGCCTTTGACACTGCTTGTTGAGTGAAGCTCAGATATTTACTTCTTTGCGTCTTCCTCGGACCCGAGTTGATTGCTTCTAGAGGTTCTTTGTGAAATTGAATGATCCTTTCCTCGTGCTTTAGCGATCTAGAAATTTCATCAGGATCTCTTCTTGACTTCTTCTTGGCGACTTCGAGAGTTTCAAAGTTGAGAGGCGTGAAATTCTTGCTTTGGGTTTGTCCATTTGTTTAATCTGCATTTTGATTTATGTTTGATTAAAAAAGTTTTTATCATCATTTTTTTGAAAGTTAATGTGAAAGTGTTGCTGATTAATTTTTCATTATGATTTTTTTTTTTTTTTTCTTGTGTTTTTAGGATTATCATTTCGAGAAGGGTAAAAATGAAAATAAACACAGAGTGGAAACAAAACAACGCATTTTATTTATGTTTCACAATATGAGCGGGCCTAAAATACAAACTCATTTGTCTTGGGCAAGACAAAGAGAAATTATTTAAAAGCTAAACCCTATAAAACATCTCTTAGCTTTGGGCGAGCGAGTTCAAAACAAAAAGCAAAGATAAACTACTTAGAGCTATGAACATTAGTCCTAACTTCAGCGGGTTTCCAATAGTAGCGAACTCCTTGGAAGTCGAGGTACTCGGGTAATTTTCCGCTTGGTTTAACCCTTGAGTAAACTTTGATTCTTTGGTGGCGGGCTTTGAAGACTACGGGCGATGGCCTTTGCCTTTGGTCTTTGCTAAGCGATCTTCTTGATTAACGAGATCGGGAAGTATGAGAGATAGCCTTTGTACTTCTGTTGATCTTTGTGTTGAATCTTGGGGATGTTCCTTCCGGTCTTGAATTGAAGAGACTCGTTATCGTGACACTTTCCGCATCGTATCTGAATCATACTCTTGATCTTGATGATCATGTTGATGTAGTGGTAACGAGGATCGGCTTGGTGAAATCCACAGTGTTGAAGCAGAGATCTTCATTTGGGACCTCGATGATTAGTTTGAGAAGGCGTATTCCTCTTACGATTGACTAGGGTAGTCAAAGTCATCACCCATCCAGTGGGTTGGATATCTTGATCCGGTTTTGAGCTTTACGGTAGTATTTCACCATGTAGTCGTATTTGCCACTTGGTTCTCCCAGGTATCCCAAATTCAGCAGGGGTGGTGGATTTTCATGTTCTTTGCGAGGACATGTCTTTGAATTGATCGATCGGTGCATATGATTCCTCTTGAGACACATATTCGGGGCTATTCAAATAAGTGCTCCATTCTTGATTCGGATGGATCATCTTCATCCTCTTCAATGGTTACAACATTAACCTCTTGCGGAGCAGGTTTAGAAACCTCCACTGTGAAATACTTCCTTGATCGGTGCTTCATCTTTCTCTTGTTTTTAGAATCTGGTGTGAACCCGAGTCAGAGCTTCGTTTCATTCTTGGCGGGTTTGATAACTTGTCCCCATCCTCAGTATTGCCATCTTTCACCATTTGTGCTTCTTTATACGAAGAGATAGATGATCTATTTTAGTAGATTCATCTTCTACGGATTTTACGGGAGATCTCGGCTTCAATGTCATTAGCGGTGATGAAGGAGCGGATAGATGACTTACAAGTAAAGCTTGTTCACCGTGATGGTCACAACTTTCCATTTCTTGTGAATTTTAATTTCGATGGAAGTAGAAGTTCTGCTTACATCGTGGATCCAAGGTCTTCTAGCAAGCAACTATACGTTGGGCATCCATGACTTGGGCGTAATTTTGAAAGTGTGAGGCCAATTGTCATTGGAGATCAACTTCCCCAATAAGCGACTTTCTCGATCCATGAAAGCTCTTACTATGATGTCGTTGAACTTCATTGGCGTTCCTTTGTAAGCTAAGCAGCGTCGTTTTGGCATTACGTTTAAAAGATGAACTGTATCCACCATACATTGGATAGGGATCAATGCGGCAAATCATCGAGATGTGCAAGGCCAAGTTGTGATCTTTCCTTCTTAGGAAGTTCTTCGTCACTAAAACTTCGATTATTGCGGTTTGTTATGTTGGAGCGATCCCTCCAATTGAGTGCGTAGTCACATCGTGATCCACATAAGCACAGTCTAGTACTCTCATCAAAGCTTCTCGGTGAGCTTGAGTTAAGGAGTAAAGGCAGTGTATTGAAATTTTGAAAGTGCATCAATTGGTCTACACTCGATATTCGCTCTTCTTGATTAGTTTGATTATCTCGTCAAAGTGCGAGTTGATGTTGGTTCCATCGAGTAGAACCAATGTTTGTACTGGGTTAACAATGGGAATCGTTGCGAGGATTCTCGAGGATATGTTAACGGTTTTGTTTAACAACAGGAGGCGATTTTGGTGGCAATGGGCGTGTACTCGTCCACTTGGCGTTACTCGTCCGATTTACATTATATTGACATTAGGCTGGAAGTGTAGGCATGGTTTCTCCTTCCATCCTCTATCAAGGTTGCATTATCTTTGGTAAGGAATTGCTCTAGTAGAGGCTATGCGAACAGGGACCGGTGGGCAAATCACCAAAGGAGATGTTGGAATGTTGGAACCAGCATGCGCGATCTCCATTGCTCGGGTATGTTGAAACAAGGGATCCTAGCGTTTACTTGAGTTTTTCGAGTTGATATCTGAGACTAAAGCTCATGCGGAAAATGCCCTATGTATTTACGTCATGGTCATCTCGGTTTACGTAAATTTGTAAATCACCAATGTCTAACAAATCTGGATATACGCTCTTATGGTGGGACATCCATGGATATTCTTGGAGCAGAGATATAGCAAGCGCATAATCATGCTTAGTGAAGGTGCTCATGGTCTTGTATGCTTCATGAAGATGCACAAGTTTCCTTTGACTAAGTTTACATCGTGACAAGGTACTGTCTGTATTCCTAGCATTAGATTCTTTGAGTGTCACTATGGTGGGAAGTGGATTGGCTTCATTTCGGACTTGTGTTTACGAAGGAAAGAAGATTAGCCTTCACTAATCTACTTGTACTTACGCTTTCAATGCTATCACGATGCTCAAGTCATGCGGGTGCCCCTTGGTGAAAAGGGCAAGATCGTCGACTTTGTACCACCATGGTAGTTTTCGAGGACGGAGGTGGTAACCTTATTTGTATTAGATTCCTTTCTATCGGCGGGGTAAAGTTACGTATGCGTCATGGGAATTGGGTGGTGAGTGACCAGGCGTCGTTTTGGTTGTAAGCTTCTGAGCTTTGTTGACGAGGCTGTTGAGTTTGTTGATTTGTTGAAATTGCAAGCAATTCACAGGTGGTGACGGAGGGTGCTGGCGGCTACACACATCGTTGTTGAATGACATTCTTGCGTGGTTTCCCTCGGGATACCATTCCTACGTCATGTTCTTTTTCCTTGGGAAGCTGGTTCCACTTTCTTGGTATTACTAGAAGATCCTACTTCCTTGGTTGGCGTCACATCCAGAACCCTTCTTCAGTCGCATTCCCATGCTTACCATTTCGTTGAAGTCTCGGGGCGCTAGCGATCATTGCTCATAGTAGAATGAGTTTAGAGTATTCAAGAATACCTTAGTCATCTCTTTCTCTTCCAAGGGCGGGTTGACTTGGGCGGCAATTTCCCTCCATCGTTGCGCGTATTCCTTGAATGTCTCTCTTTCCTTTTGAGACATGGAGGAGTTGATCCTATCGAGAGCCATATCAAGTTGAATTTGTATTCTTTGGACGAAGGCTTTACCTAAGTCGTTGAATGATTGGATATTCGTCTTGTCTAAACCGTGTACCACTTGATTGCGGCCGGTGAGACTATCACAGAGTAATGAATTAACGGTGATGATCCTCATTGTCGTAGACATTTCCTAGCATACATTGTAAGATGACTCGAGGACAAAATTCCTTTACTTTTCAAAATCAGGATTTTGAATTTGTGATATTATTTTACGAGGAACTAAGCGAAGATCTGGCGCTTTTCCCAAACAATTCTTTCCCTTGAATCGTTTTATCTCAAGGCTTGCATTTTGAGGTTGTTCACGGAGATTCTCCATTGAACCCGCGTTCGTGTTATTTCTGGAGTGTGATGAACTTCTTAAATGCGTGGTAGTGTGCACTCTGGAGGTTCAACATGATCGGTTGAGAAGCAAACATTGTTACTTAATGGAAAAGTTATTCCGTTGTGGAGTGAATGTAGCGTTTTCTTGCCAAAGTAGGTATTTCAGGATTGTTTGAGAAGTCGGTTGGCGAACTCAATCTGCGAAGTTAAAGGCATTCCCATGGATACCCTCGGCATCTTTGAAAGGTGAACTCTCTTGTAATGACTGAAGCTGAGTATAGTAGTATCCTCTGAAGTTGTTGGTTATGATTTCTCGATCTTCTTGTTGACTTTCTTGTTTTGTGCAGCGAGTTGACCAAAGATGTGAGTCTCTCCACTTCTTCTTGTAGCGTAGTTCTGATTACTACGGTTCAACGTTTTCTTGCTCAAAATTCTCCATTACTTTTCTTCTTTTTGATGCGGTATAAATGCGTTCGAGTTGGTGAATGCGATCGAGAAACTCTAAGGCAGCGACGACTTGACAATTTTCTATACGGAAAAGTAGCCAGTTCAAAGCGTGAATGATTAGACTCTAGATGGTAGACTTAAATGCAAAGTATGATGCATGAATATGATTGTAAAGAAAAGAAATTTCAAAGAATTTACTAAGCGAGATATTTACGGCAAATATTTGGATGGAAAACACAAATTTTATTGATTAATGAAGGAAGATTACAACAATTGTTTTTGTTGGAGCATTGCTCACACAAATGATAAATGATAAAATTACAAACTAAATTAAACTAATTAAACATCTTATTCGGATGGCGATCAAAACTTGATCACGACTTGACGAGTTCCTTCCATAGTGAGCTTTTAGTTTGGCTTTCTCGCTTTTAGCTTGCTAATGACTCTCTTCCACTCGTTGGGAGGCGGGCTTCTTGGTTGTCATTTCCTCGAGCTTTCTTTTCCTTTCCTTGCGTATTTACGGATGGCGTTATCCTACAGCGAATCTTCTCATCTTTCTCCATGAGCCATTCATCACGGAAGTAGGCGTCTTTTCATGATCTTTGACTTGCTTCTTGAGCTTCTTATTCTCAAGGTTAGTCTTAAGGAATTTGCTTTCAAAGCTTCTTTCTCAAACCTTATCTTGGTCGAGGCTTCTTGGTATTCTCCACTTCAGCGGGAAAATTTGTTGATTTGGGCGGTGAGAACATGGGATCCTCGCGTAAGGCATTGAAATTCCTTAACTCTTTTCTTTATCCAAAGTGTAGGTTTCCATGGCTACCAATTCTTTGCCTTACCTTTTCCTTTCTTTCGGATGTGATGCCAAGCTTTGATCATCCTAGCCTTGATCCTTGGAATCCTCTCCTTCATGATAGAAGTAGCTTTCTCTTGTAAAGCGGGAGGTTTACGAAATTTGCGTATCGGTGACGTTTTGCTAGGAATGGGTTGTAGTTGATTCCTCCTTTCGTACCAATGAGAATAGTTGTTCTCCGACTCTCGATGATTTCCATCTCATTGTTTGCCAAAGTATACCAATGGATATAAATCGTTTGTAAGAGACATGAGTCTTACGGACCAATGCCACTCGTCTTTGTTTTCGCGGAAGATAGGAGATTTAGGCGGTGTGAGACAATCCATTTGAAAAGCAGTACACAACACCGATAGTTAGTCTCGCCAGATTCCTATGATGAATAGAGGCGTCACGTGTCACAAGCGGTGGGAGCAGGATTTCCAATCGGAAAGATCCTTATGGCGTTGATATCAGCGAAATTTGGGACGTTGAGGAAACAACACCAATCCATAGAGGAGTAAAGCTAAAATAGCTTCAAGGCTACCATACTACCGACGAGAGAACTTTGAGAGCCTTCTCCATTAGGAACTTTGAAGTTAGTCCTAAGAGTTTTCCTCACGGTAGTTAGGTTTTGTCTATCTCGAGTTCTTTAAATGAGTCATTGTTGCATGACTTGTGACTTAGGAATGGCTTCGAAACCATTGAAAGGCACTTTGTAAATCTTGAGATTCCTAGGATATGCGCATACTCTTCCAAAGTAGGCATCAGCGATAATCGGGAAAGTGAAGCAATGATAGATTGGATCGTAGAATTGAGCGAAGGTTTTGAGAAGTCCTTCATCGGCGTTAGCGTTCAGAAGAGTTAAAGAGTTCCATAGCGTTTTACGAAATCAGAGGATCTTACCAAGGATGCTAACTCTTTCAACTTTCCTACGTCGGAATCTAAAGCTGTATCTTTTGGTGAATCTTCCTCGGCGTCCATCACTCTAACCTAAAATATTTTACAAAGAAAAAATCTAAATTCTTTGGAAATGGAAGAAAAGAAGTTTTTTTGTTTTTGAATGAATGAATGAATGCATGAATACAACAAACATGGTTAGTAGTTATACACACAGGCGGCGTTAATCCACGAGCATGAAAGCCGATAAGAATCAGCGGGTTAAGTTCTAAGGGCTTATTCATACGTGAATCGGGTTCTCTGATAATCTGAGACTCAACCTCCCCTTCAAAACATTATTGGATTTGTTGAATACTCGATGGTCAATAATATTTTCAAAGAAACTACTTTGATCGTAGTATCGCATGACAATTACTCTGAGCTTACACAGAATAATCTACGCACATCCTAATGGCGGGATGGTTTATATGTTCTGATCCACTCGACTTCTTAAGTTCCCAGAAATCTGAGCGTCTTCGCAATTACTTAACCTGAATACCCTCGAGACAACCTCCTTCTTGGGGAAATATTGAAAGCATTGAGCGCTCACGTATTAATACCTCCACCTAGATCTTAAAATGTTTCTTAAATCAGGGTTAGGATTTCTTTCCATCAAGTGAAATCGCGAAACACACAATAAAAGAAAAAGCAGATATGTGCAAAATATGAAAAGCTTATCCCTTTCTTTTCTTTTTGAAAACAAAAAGCTTGGTGCTCTCGGGCGAATGGCGTTTTTCTTTTTTGAAAATCAAAGTTCAAGCGTTCTCCCAGAGTCGCCATTTTCTGATTACGTTAAAAGGTGGCGCGCTTTGAGGATCTGACGTGAGTTCGGATCTTCAGTACTGTAGATTTAAATCTTTTGATTTGTTTATAAAGATACCCGTGAGCATCGAGCTTTATTATTTTCAACACAAGAAAGATGATTTAATGATTATGAAAAGGGAAAATTTGAAATACCCTCGATTGATATTGGTATGCATGTGACTAAGCGCCAAACTAGACATAACGCATTAGGAGATTACGATAAAGAAGGGGATTGGTATATAAAGGGAATAGATGGAGCACCTAAATATATGTAGTTATCTCTGACTTTATATATGAATATGTTT
>CM038797.1:29317140-29369300 GCA_021764765.1 Vicia sativa
TCAATTGGAGTTTCCATGCTCAATATATCCTCAAAACAAATGTTGACTTTTTGTTGACTTTGAAAATGACCTATAATGTTTTGAGCTATACTTTCCTAAAATGAAGCATTTTTTTGGACATTCTGAGACATGAAGTTGTAGAGAATTGAATTCCTTCAAACAAGAGATGGAAAAATTTCTCGATAAAGTATGAAGAAGTCATGATCATCAAAGTTTGGTTGACTTTTCACCGAAACCCTAATTTAGAAAGTTTGACTTTGAGCAAATCTTGAGTTTTCCTGATGAATCATGATCAACCTTGATCAAATGATGAATTTAACTTCAAAATGAGGATGTTGACCAAAAATTATGAAGTTTGATCATGTTGACCACAGTTGACTTTTTGTCCAATACAACCGATTTTCAACCATCCCGAGCAATTGTCTGAGCAATCTTGACTTGTAAGGCTTGAAACTTGACATGGAGAATCTTTGAATATATGAGGAGGCATGATGAACATTGGAGATTTTGGAAGTCCATCTTGATCTGAGGATCACCAAACCCTTGTTTGGGTTGATTGTCTAGGAGAGAGTTTGTCTGATCAACTCTTGAGGAATCCTTGAGTAGGGATGTATGAAATATCTTGAGAAGATGGAGGGTAAATTTTGGGGTATGACACCTGCTAAATCTTCAATAAAGTCCAGAGGCTAACAGAGTAGTGGTTCTTTCTATTATAGAAGCAGCCTTGAAACTTCATTGGGCCCATAATAATAGCTAGGTTCACTTAATTAATCCTAAAGACTTGCTCTTTTAACAACCAATTTAGGGTTAACTAAGATCAACCATGAGCCACGTGTGAGCATGAGATCCAATTACAAATCATAGTAAAACAAACAACAGTAATTCCCAAAACTCAGAAATGATTTCGCAGGTATCAAGAATGTCTCCACGAATGTCATAGCATCGATTATGACATCACTCAATCTTCCGCAGAATTCCAACACAATATTTAGCTCAGCTCCAGCTATACTTGAATCATCCTTCTATGCAATTATCAACTCGAATGTCATGACATCACCAAGATATTGACATCTAGTTTTACCAAAATTAATGCCAACATAAAACACTTACAAACTCCCTTTGGCAAAATTCTTTTACTAAAACAAACTAAGCTATCGTGAGTACCCATGTAGCGTAAATAACACACCCACTTAAGCTAAACTAAGCTAAACAACTGCATCCTAAAGGAGATAAATTCTACCCACAATTTTCCATACAATTGCCCATAATGCCCATAAATTCTTTTCTCCCCTTAGCCACAAAGGGCCAAAGGTACAGACAAATGCCCAACATTCATCATATTAATAAGTACCATCAAAGTTAAATATTACATCCCATCAAAAGAAATACAAAGCTCAAACAAAGGTAAAAAATGGTAGAAACAAATTAACATGAGAATACAAAATGTATAATCAACAAAGAAGGTGTGACCATAAATCGTGTACTTTTTCTCTCCAAGAAGCACCGGTATGTTGCATCTTCCCGAATCTGCACTAGCACCTGACTTGATCAAGATAGCATCTTCATCCAAGTTATCGCCAGAACATCACCACCAGCCCTTCACCCTCAACCTCCTTGCTTCTTTCCAAGGTAGAGACTTCTTTAAGACTTTTTGCTTTCTTGCTTCAAGCTCCTGCAAGTTGCTTAAAGACAACAATGACATTTTCCTTCGAGAATTTGCCTTTGACATTTGATGTCTCAAAGAGATGTCATGACAATGTTCTGACATGTTTCCTTTGAAAGAGCTTGTAATGGAACCAAGGCGTAAGCCTTTACGATCGAATTCTATCAACTAAGATATCAGGGTATTGATCAATTATAATACCACACAGGAGGGAGGGAAAGGCTATTGGTCCTTTTATTACATAACTTTCAGCATGTTTGAGGGTTTGCTCAAAGATGTAAGTTCCATAATCAAATTTTGCTTGTGTACCAACAACAAAAATGAACCTGCCCAGACCAATGGAGATGGTGGACTTGTGGTTTGTTGGAACCCAGTTTGCAGCACTTATCTTGTGAAGAATAGCAAACTTAACACTCGGTTTGCTGGCAGTTAGCTTTCCCTTCATTGGCCAATGTTTCACTTGCTTAGCTGATTGTTTGATGTACTTGGTTATCGGGCTTTTCTAGCTCAGTTCGAGCATCATCTCGATCTTCCCAAATATTTGTTTATCACACTGGGAAAACTTCACTCTTCTTCCCCTTACAAACAAAGTCTTGAAATCAGCTGACCTTCCACCAGCACAGCCACTTGTCAAGTTCACAATGAACTCCTTTACCAACACATCATAACAGTTTGAAAATTTCACCACAGTCTTCATTAACCCAACTTCTTTGATCAGATCTATAACATCCTTACATTCAAGGGCACTTTATTCGCTTCCTTTCTAGAGAAATTCTTCAAACACACATATTTCCACCTGCTAGCACTCTCAGGGTGGTGGAAAGAGATGTTATCAATAGCCACTTCAGGGACTTTGGGCATTTTTCCTAGAGAAGGTTTCTTCCTGGGTTGAATGTCTGAGACATTCTCTTCAACATTAAAATCAGAATCCTCATCAGTTTCTGAGGGTTCAGGAACCTTCCTCTTCTTCATGATTGGGGTTCTCTTTGGTCTAGAGATACCTCCAACACTTCACTTTACCCTTCCATTTGGAAGTTCCAATTGTTTTCCTTACCATATTTTTCCTCAACCTTACTCTCAGCCCTAGGAGTCTTATGAACAGTTTTAGCTACCTTCTCCTTGATAGGACTCTGAGAGGCATTCTGTTTCCCTTTCCTATTCATCATCCTCTTAGCAATTCTTGGATTGACATTAGCAATGAGGTCATTATCGAGAATTCTTCATCTAGATCAATGATTGAGGCTCAACATTCGATAAGTGGTTTTCAGAGAGTTTACTGTGTTATCAACAACTTGTTTCTCCGAGTTTCTTCAAGAATACAATCGAGATATCATTAGCAAAATACTAGGGACTTATCAAAGAACACATTTTTCTGGGGATTCTTCAAGAATTCCATCAGAAATATCATCATCACTAATCACAGGGGGCTTATTAGTGGTATCAGCAACACATTGTTCAGGAGTTTTATCAGAGGTATCAACAACACATTTTTCAGGGGATTTATCAGAGGGTTCATTATCAGGATTCTCAGGGGTTTTCCTAGATTATCATCGATGTCTTGACATTCTCTCGTGACATCCGGATTAGTTGCTAAACTAGGCTGTGATTCTTGATTTAATGGCACGTAAACCTGTGCACAGAGTGATTCTCATTCGTAATCCTAGTTACTATTCTAGCTATGGTTTGATGGACATATCTAGAACCTTCCTGCTTGCTATTTGTGAGGAACAGAGGAAGTTGGTTCGTAGGTCTTACCAGATGCTTGAGATCTTTCGCATGTCTTGTGCGAGTTTCTTGACCTCCTGTGATCGCTACTATGGCACGTAGAGGAGTAACCTCTAATCTCAGTCGCATTGCTTCAACGCTTGTTCTAAACCCATAATCCGAGATGGAGAGCCATCCTTTGATGATGAAGAAGAAGGCATGTTTTGTTGAGACATCTTGAGGAAAAGAGAAAAGATTGATGAGCTTGATGGAATGGCAAGTAATACTTTCAAATGAAGAAGAATATATATATGTCTCTTCCTATTCTTGGACTGGTGGAGGGAAAGAGGAATTAGTTTAGAATTAAATGAAATAAAAGTCTTTCCATTCCTTGTTGTAAGCAATGTTAATTGCTACAACTCTTTATATTGGCAAATACCCAACTTGCTTTTTCAAACCGACTAGCATCAAGAGCTTTAGTAAAAATGTCGCATGAAGTTTAGTGGCTACATGCTTTAATTTTCTCTTCCACAAGGTCTTGATGAAGTGATGTCTAATGTCAATGTGCTTAGTCCTGCAGGTCAGAGTAGGATTCTTTGAAATATTAATAGCACTGTTGTCACAAACAATGTCATACATCCTGGTGATATTGTACTAACCAACAATCGCTTTCCGCACTATTTGAGAACAACTGCTACCACCGCTATGTATTCATTTTAAAGCGTAAAGACACATGCTTGTTGCGAACCAACAAGATTGTTCTAAGAAGAAGTATTTTAGTGTTTGGCCCATGCATGCACGCTGGTTCACAATAGTGGCGTGAATACCATAATTGTAAGTTCCAGTATAATTGTTTTCACCGATATGTGACATTAGGTTCAACTGATCTTGCACATACTCCAACAAGAATGCAATGTCGTCCGGCTGTATACAACAAGCTTCCTATCATGCTTCTATACAAGCTTTGATCAACATTTGCTCCACTTGTGTCTTTGGACAACTTTAAATGAGTAGATAGGAGTCCTTTATGGTCGCATTTTCCATCCCAAATTTCTTGACAATATTCTTGCATACTTGCTCCGAGAAAGAAAAGTTGAGTCTTCCATCCGTGTGACTTGTAGACCAGAAAGTAAGTCAATTCTCCCATGAGGCTCATTTCAAACTCGCCTTGCATTTGGTTGGCAAATGTCTCACCATTTTATCCGACATTCCTCCAAACACTATGTCATCAACATAAATTTGAGCTACCATTATCTTTCCTCCTTCATTCTTGACAAAGAGAGTTTTGTCCAAACCTCCTTTCCCGTAACCTTTATCAAGGAACTTTGTCAACCTTTTTTCACCAAGCTCTAGGAGCTTGTTTCGCACCATATAAAGCTTTTCAATTTGTAAACATGATCGAAAGTTAGGATCCACAAATCCTTTAGGTTGTTTTCATATACCTTCATTTAAGTAGCCATTTAGAAGGCACTTTTCACATCCATTTGAACAGTTTGAATTTTTGAATGGCAACTCCTAACAAAGATCTGATTGATTTCCTCAGCCACAGGAGCAAAAGTCTCATCAAAATCAATCCTTCAACTTGAGTATCCCCGAGCAACAAGTCTTGCTTTATTTCTCGTGACAACCCCTTCGCATCGACTTGTTCTTGTAGATCCACTTTGTGCCAATGATGTTTGTTCCTTCCGGTCTAGGAACTAACTACACTTCATGTTGCTTGAACCGGTTCAATTCATCTTGCATTGCTCCAATCCAAGATTCATCGCTAGAGCCTTTTGACATTTTTTGGCTCTTTGACACAAAACAAGAGTTTGAGATCATTTTCTGGATCTTGTAATGACTCCACAGCTAGGATCTCCAATGATGAGTTCCTTTGGATGATCTTTTCAATTTTGATGGAAGGATCTTTGTTAGCTTTTTGTTTCATTGGTGAAGTAGGGATGCACATCATTATGAGACACTTTAGGATGTCTCAAACAATGTCTCAACATCATATGGGACATTGTTTTTTCTATGGTGATCATCAACTATGACATTAATAGACTCTATCACTTTTGTCCCAGAGTTGAATACCTATATGCTCACTGTTTGTAGAGTATCCTAAAAATTTTCATCACTTTTAGATTCCATCTTTCCTTGATCACGATCCGTCGTAATATAACATTTGCTACCAAATACATGGAAATATTTCACAAGAGGTTTTTCTTCCATATTTCATAAAGGGTGGAGGATGTTCTCTCAAGGTGACCCATAGAACAGTCGTATTCATAGCTTCACCCAAAATGAATAGGAAGTTTTTAGCATGAATCATTGCTCGGGTATTCAGTAGTCCTTTTTTTTCCACAACTCCATTTTGTTGAGGAGTTATAGGAGAAGAAAACATGATTGATTCTTCGAGGAATGTAAGCAAACTTGCTATTCTCAAATTCTTTCCATGATCACTTCTAATTCGACAATGCAGCCTTGTTTTTTTCTTTGAAGTCTTTTGCATAATTCTTTAAAGACATCAAACACATCGATTTTTCCCTGATGAAGTTTATCCAGTGAATGAAAAGTCATCCACAACAACATAAGCATATCTTTTCTACCAAGACTTTCAACTTGTATAGGTCTCATCAAATCCATGTGGTGAGGTGGTCGATGTCTGACATTGATGTGACATTCGTTTGCTTTTCAACCCGACATTCACCATGCACTTCCTTCATCAATATGCGTTGGAATCCTCCGACAACCTCCATGGATATGATTTTTTCATCCTCTAAGATGCAAATGACCAAGCTTTTGGTTCCAGAGTTTCACCTCCTTTTCATCTTTTGCTGTAGAAACACAAGTGATGTGTTAGTCCCACAAGTAATGCTTATTTTGATCCTGACCTCTCATTACAACTTCTTGTTTTTCATTGGTGACATTTAGACTTGGTAAAGTTGACCTTGAACTTAGATCACACAATTGGCTACTTATGAGATTGGCAACAAACCCTTCACTAGCAAGTATTCATTTAGGTTTGGAACTCTAGGGTGCCCAAGTTTCCAACACCTTTTTTTCCTTTAGCTCCATCTCCAAAAGTGACATAACTGGTTGTATGAGGTTTGACTTCATTTAGAGATTCTTGATTCTAGTCATATGCCCAGAGCAACCACCGCAAAGTACCGCCTTCCTGGCGTAAACTCTAAGGGAAGTGTGAGCTATCAAAGTAGCCTTCTTCATCCACCGTTGAGTGTATGGAACCTTGTTGGTCTTAGGCTTGACATAAGGAGTCCGGGAGATATCCATGTAGTCTATAGAAAAAGGCTTTATGTGTCCAAACCTTCCACAATAATGACATCTCCATCTTTGAAACTTTTTCTTCATGTTTCTCTGATCTTGATGTTGAACCCAATGTTGTGACATCTCGCTTTGACATTGGTTTATTAGGTCTTCTTTCTTGTTATCAAGAAATTTATTTGCAGCCACATATCCTGAACTGCATATTACTTGCCTTATGTTGTGACATCCGCTTGACATTGGTTTTCCAGCCCGTTTCTTTTCTTGTCACGGCGGTTTTTTTTGCACCATATATCCTAGATGCATATTTTGATTTTGTCCAAGCTAGGATTTCCATTTTATCTGTATCAGAGTGTGCACTTGACAGACTTAGACATCCTTGGAGTTTGGTTCAACACTATAATTTCACCGCAGGTGACTTATAGTAGCAAGTGTTTTTTCTTCTTCTCCAACTTCATTTCACCTCCAACTCACAATCGCTTTTTCTATTTCTCATTTTGTCGACATACTTTCCACTTCGATACACAACTTTGTAAGTTTCAGAAGCTCTTCAAATGTCACTTCCTCATCACTAGAATCATTATCGAATTGCACAGAGAAGCAAGGATAAGTTTTGTATGATTCTTTCTTTCACTCGAGTCACCATCGCATCAAGTGACACCATTCTTTCTTTTGTTTTTAGAAAGATAGGAATTCAGCTCTAATATGCCCATATCCTTCACATCCATGACATCAATTTCTCGCTTTGAATTTTTCTCGACTTGGATCTTCCTGAGTCATAAGTTCTGCTAATGTCGATGGAATGTTCTTGACATTGGACCTGACTTTGGATCAATCTTCTTGATGAGTTTGTTGAATTGTCTTCCAAGCATAGCTATAGCTTCGATATCTTCTCTTCATCATCTCTCTTGCATTCTCTCAAGATTGGATACAAGGGCTATGCTCTTGTTCTTCTTGTCAACATTTTCACCGATCCCCATCTCAAATGTCTGAAGAGATCCAATAAGTTCTTCAACCTTCAAGGTGCAGATATCCTGAGCTTCCTCTATAGCGCTACTTTCATTGCAAACCTTTTAGGCAAGGATCTGAGAATCTTTCTCACCAGCTTTTCTTCTAGCATTTTTTCTCCCAATGCTCCTGAGGTGTTGGCAATCTCCAAGATATTCATGTGAAACTCATGAATGGTCTCATATTCTTCATCTTCGATTCTCAAATTTAGTGAGCATCCAAGTCTTGACATTTTCACCTTGGATGTCCCCTCATGAGTAGTTTTGAGAGTGTCCCAAACATCCTTGGCCAGTTCACACTGATGTACTAGTCTGAAGATATTTCTGTCTATTCCATTGAATAAGGCATTCAATGCTTTAGATTTGCCCAAGGCTAGCTTCTTCTTTGCTCCATTCTTCCTCGTGTTTCGTACTAGTAGTCCCATCTTCTCAAGCTTGGTAGGATGTTTCCATCCTTTGTCGCCAGCCTCCAAGCTTTAATGTCCAATGACCTCAAAAGGCAACCATACGAGGTTTCCAAGAATCATAATTAGATCCATCCAGTATGGGTGGTCTATTTCCAAATCCTCCTTCCTTGTCCATAACGCCATAAACTATTATCCCTAGATCTCACCTGTAATAACAGTGTGGTGCCCGCCCGATGCCAATTGAAATTTCGGCAGATACGTGATGTCACGTAGAATGTTATGACACAAGATTCCGACACTGCTAACAATTCACATGCTAATTTAAACATCAGAAAGAACACAATCAATTGTTTACCGGGCTTCAAGGTGTAACTACACCTACATCCGGGGCTACCAAGCCGTAGAGGAAATTCACTATTAGTAGAATTAATTCAAGAATAAACCAACCAATTTATCTCCTTTACTTAAACCTACCTAATGCAACTTCAATCTAAGTCCTACTTAGATCCAGTTCTACTACTCCCTCCTCAATCACAGCAGTTGATATCAACCTATTGATTAATTGAATTGTGAAGACACTCTTCAATAAACATACTTGATCTTGCTTCAAAGCTTTAATCAAGAGACACAACACTCGTGCTTCAAAGCTTTGAGTGATAAACAACCCTTACAACCAAATCCTAGTCCAAGGCACTTATCAAATGATAATTGCTTGGCTCACAAGAGTAACTAGAATTACACAAATTACAACCTACTAAATCTTCAATACAGTCCAGAGGCGCAGCAGCAGAGTAATGGTTCTTTTACTATTATAGAAGCAGTCTTGAAACTTCAGTTTTGGGCTTCCATAATAATAGCTAGGGTTCACATAATTAATCCTAAAGACTTGCTCTTTTAACAACCAATTTAGGGTTAACTAAGATCAACCATAGAGCCACGTGAGCATGAGATCCAATTACATAAATCATAGTAAAATAGCCAATGTAATTCCTCAAAACTCTCAGAAATAGATTCAGAGAAAGAATGTCTCACGTAATGTCATAACATCGGGCAAAGAAATAATCTCTCTCGCAAAAGACAAGATTTAGCTTCCACTGAGCTGTACTTGAATCATCCTTCATGCAGAATTTATTCAACTCGAATGTCATGACATCGCCAAGACATTGACATATCCTAGTTTTACCAAAAATTAATGCCAACATAAAACACTTACAACTACCCCCCCTAAATCGACCGCATGAGTTCAATGGTGGTATTAGTTTGGACTAAAACGGCCTGTATTGTTTGGTTCAAGCTTCTCCGATCCAAATCCATAACAATGGAAAATCATGCTCCGTCGTTAGAGCTTCATGTGATCGATCTGCTGTATGATGTCTTAGGAACACATTGCAACGGTTAGTTTCAGACAAAATACAATAAATATTGAAACACAAATTTAAAAAGACATGCAAGTGTATGTTCATGTATGGTACGACTCAGGCATATTTAGCCATGGTCCTTGGCCTGGACTCACTCTATCTCAAGAGCACGATGGAGTGCTTGGATTTGATTGAAAACGGCTGGGAGACAGAATTCGAATTTTGCAAGTTTGTATGAATTTTGTGAATTTTAGGGTTGCTGTTTGAGGCTAGGGTTTCGTCCTTTTTTCTTGTGAATGTATCATGTATTTATCGAGCATGAGATTTGATCAGAAATAATGAGAAAATATCCCCTCTTGAATGCAAAAATATTCCCTTGTCAATATTCACCAAATCTTTCCAAAAGTGTATTTTTTTTTCTTCTTTATGGCTTCTTGCACGAATTATACAGCTTGCATGGGCTATCTTGGACCTCAAGATAAGTAGAAACCAAGCCCAACTTGTCTTAGACCTTGCCTTTGTATTTTATTTAATTTAAAATTGAATTTAGTGCTTTAAATTCAAAATAAATTAAATAAATTGGAAAAGAGGTGTGGCAAGGAGAATAGAGACCATAGATAATGTTAAGATCTAGTTTGGATCATAAAATTATAAGCCCATTTGGAAAATATTTGCATTTGTCAAGTATTTCTCTTTGTGCACCTCCTCAAAAATGCTCAACTTGGACAAGGTGTATCTTGCTCAATTTTTAACATTTTTGGGTGTTCTTGGACTTTTTAGAAAGCTCAAGATGTCTTATAAACAACATTTTTGGTTTCATCTTCATTGGAGTTTCCATGATCATGAACACTTCTTTTCAAAAAGATGACTTTTTGTTGACTTTTAAATGGACCTGTAATGTTTTGATCCATAACTTCCAAATGAAGTATTTTTTGCCCAAGCTTGTGAGACATGAAGTTGTAGAGAATTGAATTCTCTTCAAAATGAGATGTGGGGGAAAATTTTTGATAAAGTATGTGAAAGTTATGCCTGGTCAAAATTCTATTGACTTTTGTCTAAAAAACCCTAATTTAGAAACTTTGACTTTTGATCAATTCTTGACTTTTCTTGATGAATCATGATCAACCCTTGATCAAATGATGAATATCACTTCAAAATATTGATGTTGACAAAAAATTATGAAGTTTGACTGTATGTTGACCACAGTTGACTATTTGTCCAATTCAACTAATTTTCAACCATCTGAGCAATTGTCTGAGGAAACTTGACTTGTAAGGCTTGGAACTTGACATGGAGATTCTTTGAAGCATATGGTGAGGCATGATGACCACTGGAAGTGTTAGAGGCCACCTTTATTTGAGAATGGCCAAACCCTAGTTTGGATTGATTGCTTAGGAGAGGGTTTGTCTAGTCAACCCTTGTGAAATCCTTGAGCATGGACATGTGAAATGTCTTGAGAAGTGAGAGGGAAAATTTTGGGGTATGAAAGTTTCCCCTGTTTAATCTTCTTGTATTGGAAGGGTTAGATTGGCATGCTTGCCTTTCGTGACCTGAAGGTAGAAGATGATTGAACACTCAAGTACACCTAAAAATTTGCACTCGCTGTTGGTTGATGATGCGCTAGAATGGGCTTATAGATGCCATTTGGAGAAGCTAAGTCAAAGATTAAGTCGTACGCTAGACTCGCAAATGTCGTTTGAATAGAAGAAACATCGGAGATGGGCTTAAGATGCCATCGGGAGAGACTGATGCTGGGGAATGAGCCGTACGTTAGACTCTGTGGGTATTTTTGAAATTAGAAGAAAGCACAGAGATAGGCTTAAGATGCCATCTGGGGCGGATGATGTCGAGTCGTACGTTAGACTTCACGCTCGCCTTTGAATGAGGTTATTGGTATGTATTGATTTTTAACCAAATATGCAGCATTCTGAAGGTGGAGAGATGTCAACAAGTAGTCGGAGATGGGCTTAAAGATACCATCCGGGGCAACTGAGTCGTACGCTAGGCTCTGTAGTTGCTGTTGATATTAAGAGAGATTCAGAATAAACCTTCGTCTTGGCTATTCTCGAGGTGGATAATCGGCTGAATGCGGATAGCTTTCCTGTCTTGCTTTGGGTGTTACTCCAATGCCTGTTGCCTGGAGACAATTTGTATGGTCTTTCAGATAGGTTTCCCATCATGTTTCGGGTATTAACCTTTGACCTGTTGCCTGGAAGCGACTTTCGTGGTTGTTCAGATATTTATCCTGTCTTGCTTCGGGTATTAATCTTTGACCTTTCGTTTGAAAAATAGCCTTTCACGGTCGTTCGGATAGTTCTCCCGTCTTGTTTCAAGTATTAATCTTTGACCTTCCGTTCGGAAAAAAAGCTTTTACTTGCTAGAGAAATAAATCTCGACAGGATATGGTTAGCTTTATGCAAATTGTGATGCATGCAAGCATACGACAATGTACGTGAATGATATCTGCACATGTTATGACTCTTATGAATAATGTATGAATGTAGATGTTGTGGTATTTCAAAACATATCCATCTTGAAGAAGATGAGAACGTCGTGCTGGGGATTTCTGATGTTTGCTCGGGAAAAGGGTTGTTGCGGACCCTGAGGTGTTTTTGATTCCTCCGATGCACTATCTGACCAAGTTTTGATCCTAGATATTAATGATGTTGGAAAGAATAACAACTGGTCGGTACTCCGCTGGGGGTCTTGTGCGCAGATCTTGCTGGGGAGTATCCGAATACTGCTTGGAGCCAGACGTAATGTGGCAACGCTGAAGGGGGCGTAAAGCTGATAAAGCTCGAAGAATATTTTGAGATGATGAATCTGAAGTTTTTCGAAACCTCTGACTAGGGAATAAGAGAGATGTAGGTTCCTCCGATGTGCTATCTGACCAAGTTTCGAGTCTAGATATTGCTGCCGAGGGTGATAATCATCGAGAGACATTCCGCTAGGGATAAATATCTCTCTGTATACGAGATAAACTATTATTGCTCGGAGACTGATGGAACTAGGTGAAGCTGATTAAGATCGTTGCTCGGGGACTAATGTGATGAAGCTTGAAGTGTTGGTATTTCGTCGAGAAGTTTTGTAGAGAGTAATGGCCTGGGGTTCGAGCCCTTGTGAAAGTAACTTGTGGGGAACGACAGTGACTTTAGTCGCATCTCAATTCCCGTAGTTTGTAGTAATTGCTTTTGTTCGCTCGCTGATGTTTAGAACAAATGTTTATTGTCAAATGCATATAACCATTCAAAGCAATCATTGGACTTTATGCAAAAAACAATAAAGGTTAACACTGTAAAAGGAAGAATTTGCATTAATTTTGAAAGGTGGCGTATGGCCAAGCAGTTCGTATACAAGAGACAAATAAAAGTTATGTGGAGATAATCTCGTCGAGTTTCAACTATGCTATTGCTCATATATTTCGACTATCTCATCTCCTCGCTGTCAGTAGAAAGTGAGTGAATTGATTTTCGCCATTTGAATGCCAATTGTGGCAGTCTGTAGGTAGATGATCTGGACGAGACATAGCCGTACGCTTAAATCCCTAACTTTTGCCTAAACCACCCGTTCGGGTTTTCAGTTTATCGGGATACCCTTTTTTTCCCAAGCCGCCTTTGCAGGTTTTCGACTTGCCGGGTGTACATATATTTTTGTATATATCCTTAACTTTTGCCCGAACCCTTTTGGTTCGCCAGGATGCCCTTATTTTTTCCTAGGCCACTCGACCTAGCGGGTCTCGTTCATGCGTAGTATTTTTTGACTATGTCCACGTTCACAGGGTGTGGGAAGTCTTCTCCATCCATGGTGCTAAGTATCATAGCTCCGCCGGAAAATACTGTTTTGACTACAAACGGTCCCTCATAGGTGGGAGTCCAATTTCCCCTAGGATCACCTTATGGAAGGATGATGCGCTTGACTACTACATCACCGACTTTGTAGACTCGGTGTTTGACTTTCTTGTTGAATGCTCTGATCATTCGCTTCCGGTAAATCTGTCCATGGCAGATGGATGCGAGTCATTTTTCATCGATCAAGTTGATCTGATCGAGGTGAGTCTAGATCCATTCGTCTTCGCCTAGCTCCGCATCCTGGAGGACTCTGGTTGAGGGTACCTGAGCCTCAATTGGTAGGACTGCTTCCATATCGTATACGAGAGAAAAGGGGATTACCCCTGTAGATGTTCGTACTGTAGTGCGGTAACCATGGAGAGAAAATGGCAACATCTCGTGCCAATCCTTGAAAGTCACTGTCATCTTCTGTATGATCTTCTTGATATTCTTATTGGCGACTTCCACTGCGCCATTCATTTTAGGCCGATATGGAGAAGAGTTGTGATGCTTGATCTTGAATTGCGTGCAGAGTTCGGTGATCATTTTATTGTTGAGGTTGGTACCATTGTCTTTGATGATCCTTTCGGGGATGCCATACCGATAGATAAGATTATGCTTGATGAATCAAGCCACAACATTCTTGGTAACAGATGCGAACGAGTCTGCTTCTACCCAGTTGGTGAAATAGTCAATTGCGACAAGGATGAAACGGTGTCCATTGGAGGCGAGGTTTGATTTCTCCGATCATGTTAATGCCCCACATGGTGCAAAGGCCAAGGAGCGGTCAGACATTCAATGGTACCGAGGTACATGCACTTTGTCTGCATATATCCGCATTTGTGACAAGACCGAGCATAACGGTGACAATCGCCCATGGTGGACCAATAGTAACTCGTAATCTTCTTAGCCATTGTATGTCCACCGGAGTGGTACCGAACGCGCCTGTAATTCTTCCATGATTCATTCGCAGTTTCTCGATCTACATATGAGTAAGCACAAGTCGTGATTGCGCTTGTATAAGATGTTGTTGCTGAGAAAGAATTTTGATGCGAATCTTCTTAAGAACTTCTTGTCATTGATGATTCCCCGCGTAGATATTCCCTCGCATACCTCTTCACTTCAGAAACCAAGGTTTCTTTGTATCAAGTTCGATGTTGGTTCGTCAAACTTTCCGATGATGATTTGGGGAACCTCGTTGTCCCATCTGACTTTGAACATAGATGACATGGTAGCCAATGCGTCTGCCAACTAATTCTCTTCTCGTGGAATATGATCGAAAGTGATCTCTTCGGTAGGGGATCAGACTCAAAAATGCTCTCGATACGGAATGAGATTCGGATGTTTCCTATCCCATTGGCCTTTAACCTGCCTGATCACTAAATTTGAGTCTCCATACACTTGCAAGAATTTGATTCTTAAATCGATAGCAGCTTTAATACCCATGATGCACGTATTCGGCCATCTGTAGGGGATGTAATAATGGCGCCGGCGCGCTTGCGCGTTGAGGCTCCACCAAAGACCATGGTCCATCGGGATCCTTGTTCAGGTCCTTCGTCTAGTCCTGGCTCTTCGCAATCAGTAACTAACGAAACATCTTCGTCTAGAAACTCGAAATGCATAGACTGATAGTCATCTACGACTTGATGAGCCAAATGATCGGCTACTACACTTTCTTTGATCGCCTTCTGAGTAGTGTACTGGATGTCGTATTCGGTCAAGATCATTTGCCATCTTGCTATTCTTTCCGAGAGTGTTTCTCAAATATGTATTTTATTGGATCCATCTTGAGATCAACAAGGTAGTGTTGGTCAACATATATTGTCTTAGTCGAACCTAAGTAAAGCGCAAGTTTTCTCGAGCTATGAGTATCTTGTTTTGTAAACTTTTGCTAAGGTAGTATATTGCATACTTTTTTCGACTGCTATGTTTCCCCAACACATTGAATTTCTAATATCAAGTACATGATAAGAGGTCTTCCTTTGACAAAGGGCATCGGATAGAGGATTCTGCAGATATTCCTTGATTTTGTCAAAAGCAACTGAAATCGTTGTTCCATTCCACTACTTGATCTTTCTTCAAGAATTTGAAGATTGGCTCACAAGTGGCGCTTAGATGTGCAATGAATCCGCAATGTAGTTTAGTCGTCCCAAGAAACCTCTGACTTCTTCCTCAGTACGGGGAGACGTCATTTCATGGATAGCTTTAACCTTAGCAGTTTAGTAGGGTCAACTTCAATACCTTTACCACCGACAACAAAGATTTTACCGACTCGACCCAAAGGTGCACTTGTTGGGATTAAGTCTTAGTCTTATCCGTTTCGTGATGATCGAGATGTTTCTTCACTGTGATCGAGCTATCATGTCGTCGATGTAGACCTCTATTTCGTGATGAATCATGTCATGAAATAATGCCACCATGGCACGTTGTTAAGTGGCGCCAGCATTCATCAGGCCGAACGGCATGACCTTGTAGCAAAATATGCGCCAATGTGTAACGAAAGTAGTCTTTTCCATGTCTCAGGAGCCATTTTGATCTGATTCTAACCGGAGAAACCATCCATGAAGGAGAAAACTTTATGTTGAGCGATGTTGTCGACTAGAACATCAATATGAGGCAGTGGGAAATCGTCTTTCGGACTCTGCTTAAATCTCTTTAATCCACACACATTCGTACTTTGCCATCTTTCTTAGGTACAGGTACCACATTCGCATCCCACTGCATATAAGAAGTATAAGCTAGGAAACCGGTATTGAACTGCTTCATAACTTCGGTTTTGATCTCTGAGACATCTCAGGACGCATACGACTTTCTCGCTTTGATCGAGAAACCTTCTTTGTCAGAATCGTGCACCACAATGTCTATGTCTAGACTGGCATGTCTTTGTAGGACCAAGAAAACCTCGATATAGTCTCATAACATCTGGACTAATCTTTCTTTGACACTGTTCTCAAGACCTGCTCCTATCTTGATTTCTTTTCTGTCTTCGTCAGTATCTAGATTCACAACCTCGACTGGCTCTTCGTGTGGCTGTATAACTTGTTCCTCTTGTTGTAGCAATCTGACAAGTTCTCCTGGAACCTCACAATCTTCCTCACCTTCCTCTTCGGCTTGGTAGATCGGATTGTCGAAGTCATATTTAGCAATAGCAAAGTTGTTATCAACGAGATTCGGAGTGAATCTGGTATCACGGGGTGTGTAAGAACACATAGCTTTTGAAGGGGTAGTAAAGTAAAAGAAAAGAACGAAAATAACACTTAAATGCAAAAGTCCAATGATTTTATTGAATGAAAATATGCAAATGACAAATAATAACCCTCACAAACGAGCCGTAATGCCCCGGGCAAGGCATTAGACTTTAAAGTTTTATTGTCTGAACGTAAATAAAGAACGAAAAGCATAACAGAAAACAAAAGCAATTACTCCTGTCTAAAGGAGATTGGTATGACGTCTTCGGTCTTCCAATTGCTGAGTCCGTTGTCGGGAGTTGGGAAGATCCAATTGCTGATGTTGAAGTTGTTGTCGTTGTCTTCTATAGCATGGACTCCATTCTTGCTGATGTGGAAGGGAAGTTGCCGGCACGTTCACGGCGTATCATCTTCTGATCTTTGGTGGTGAAGCCTAAACCAGTCTTGTCGGATTTGAAAGGAACATCAGGGAGCTGACCCCAAATAGTACGACCTCCTTCTTCAACTACAGCTTAAGCATCCTTCAGCGAGGCCATCCTAGGCGGAATTTGTGTAACTTCAGCAGCGACTGGAGAGTCGACAAACATGACTCTTGGAACTGTTTCGAAAGCTTGACAGGGAGTTTCGAAGAATTCACCTTCCATTTCGAAGTATCAGAATGATTGCAGATGGCTTACCATGTACCTCCTCGCCGACATCAGAATAATTTTCCCATCATCGGGTACTTCTTCGATGCAAGGTAGAGGTAACAACGCCGTCCCATGTATCCAAGGGCGCCCAAGTAGGTAAGAGGCCGGACGGATGTCCATGACAAAGAAAGTGGAGTCGAAAGTCTGGAACCGACTTTAACTTGTAGAATGAGATCTCCGGCACTGCTCATTTAGAACCATCAAAAGCTCTTACAATCATGTCACTGGGCTTCAAGACCAATCCTTCAACATCAAGTCGGTCGAAAGCAATCTTTGGTAGAATATTCAGATCAGAACCGATGTCTACCAGCACGAGAGACAGTGTAGTGCCCTTGCATTCAACAGAGACGTGCAAGACTTTATTGTGTTTCCTTCCGGCAGGAGTCAAATCAGCATCAGAGAAGCCTAGACCGTTGTTGACAGTCAGGCTAGCAATACAACCTTCAAATTGATCAGCAGTAGTGTCTTGCGGTATGTGAGCATTCTTCAGAAACATCACTAAGGCTTTAGCATGAGCCTCAGAGCACAATAGCAGAGCCAACAAGAATATCTTGAACGAAATTTGTCCCAACTGTTCCACAACATTGTAGTCGCTCTTCTTGATGATCTTCAGAATTTCCTCCATCTCTTGCTTGGAGGTATCTTCAGCAACTTCCTTTGGTACTTCTGTCTGAGCAGGATGAGTTACTGGTTCTTTCCCTCGCGCTTCAGGAATTGGTTTGACAGATGGAATGCGAGCTGGAGTCGCAGTGTCTTTTGGAGGAGAGATCTCTAGAGAAAAAACTCTTCCGGTTCTAGTTACCTTGCTTGATCCGGTGATGTTGTCGATGTCAGGATCAGAAGCTTCAACTGTAATGTCTTCGATGGTTAGCGGGTCTTGCTTGACGCCATGATATTAAACTTCAGCTCCATAGTTGCACGGTATAGCTTTGTTAGAGGAGTATGGAACTGGTCTGGGAGAAGTAATGATGAGAGGTGCCACTCTAGGTGTAGGATCGGCAGAGGAGATCCTTATTATGTTTACATCAGCATAGTCTTATGGGAAATCGTCTCCCCATCCGGTTGCCTTGACATCTTCAATAAGAATCTTGTAGCTTTCAGGAACGGTATACTTCACCATGAAATCAGACTTTCCACTTGGATGTCCCAAGGTATCCCAGACTTCTGGTACGGCTTCGCTCATGTCTTCGATCTTCAGATTCTTAGACATGTCTTCACACAGATTCTCCACAGGTGAAGGTTTCAGTAATTGCACTTCTCGGTTATCCATCATGCATTAAATGCGCCTTCTCAACCAAGGACATCCGTCAGGTGCAGATGGGCACCAACGGCAATTCTTCGGGCATCCTGGAAAGACATCGGCTTGTAGCAAATTCTTCTTAACAACCATTAGAGGAATAGTCAAGTTGTTCACATCATAAACATAAGAGTTCTTGTCAATGGCATTGGAACTTTTGCCGTGGTTAGGCATTGGCGCGTTGATCACGTTCGGAGTTTCAGCAGGAGGATCAAACTCAATTTCTTTGGCTTCAATCATGTCTTGAATCTTGTTCTTCAAAGCCCAACAGTTGTCGGTGTCGTGCCCTGGGCTGTTGGAGTGGTATGCACACTTGGCATTAGGATTGTATTTTGGAGAGGAAGTGTTGATGTGTTGAGGAGGATCCCTCAAGGTAATCAGCTCTGCTTTCAACATGTGTTGCAATGCTTGCGACAATGGCATGTTGATCTTCGTAAACTGTCTTCGTGGCGCGTTCTGGTTATGCGCGTTGTCTAGTTGAGGTTGCGTTGGTGTAGGATTGGAGATTACAACGGCCCCCATAGATTGAGGACGATCAGTTTTGACACGGCTTTTCTGACCATACACAACATTAGCTTCTTTCTTACCAAAAGATCTCTTCGCAGCATTTGAAGATGACTCTACCTGTATTTTTCCGCTCTTGATTCCAGCTTTAATGCGTTCCCCTGTCAATATCAGCTCGGTGAATCCAGCTGAAGAGTTTCCAATCAGATGATTGAAAAATGGGCCTATTAGTGTTCCCAAAAACATATCAACCAACTCCCTATTTGACAAGGGTGGTTGAACTCTTCATGCTAGATCTCTCCATTTCTGAGCATATTCTTTGAACTTCTCGTCACGACCCATAGACATGCTTTGTAGTTGCATGCGAGTGGGTGCTAGTTCAGCATTGTACTAGTACTGCTTGTAGAAAGCATCTGCTAAGTCATTCCAGGTATGGATGTGGGTACTCTCTAGCTGATAATACCACTCCAACTGAGCTCCGGATAAAATCTCTTGGAAGTAATGGATCCATAGCTTCCTGTCATCAGTGTGAGGATGGATCTTCTGAACATTGGACTTCAAATGCAGCTTCGGACAAGAGATGCCATCATACTTGGCAAAGTAGGAACCTTGAACTTGCGGGGAATCACCACACCAGGAACTAGACTCAGATCATCAAAATTCAGCCCGGACATCTTCAGATTTTCCACAGCATTCAAACGGTCTACAAGTTGTTTGTATTTGTCATCCTCAAGAGAATACTGCTCATTCTAGTAGTCTTTTTCTCTGTTTTCAGACTCACGTTGGCTTTCTTCGCCGTTCTTGACACTTCCATCAGTTTCACCGCTCTTGTCTGAGAGTTCTAACTGGTGACCACCTTAGGTCCACCCTTGTGACGTCTTCCCATGTTGAGGACACCGATGAATTTCTTCCTTCGGGTAATTAGCTTCTTAAAGTCTTTCTGGCCTTGGACCAAGCTGGTGAACATTTCCTGGAACTGAGCATTCTGAGCTTGGAGATCTTTGACAGTTTGTTCAAGAGCCATTTCTGCGATGTTTATGTAATGCAATGCAATGTTTTCAAGGACCTTAGGAATTTAAATTTGTTAAACAAGCACGAACAAAATTTTTATTAGTTTCTTTCCTTTTCCTTTTTCTTTTTTAAGTACAAAAGATAGTTTAGAAAATAAAATAAAAAATTCCTAAAGCTCTAAGTTTCCCATGGTCGCTTCCTCTTGGTGTTGAAGTAGGCGTTGATGTTTCGCTCCTCGTGAAGTAGCTTGGTCAACTCTAGTACCTTCTTCTCGCTTGCATAACATTGAGCTTCGAATGTGTCCCTTTCTTCTTTAAGTTGAATCCAGGATCTCTTCAAGTCTTCAAAATCGGTAGGCATGTCTGGATGGAGAACAGTATAGGATTCGTCACCAATAGCAACATGTTCCATGATCATTGGTAACACGAGTGCAAATGGCATCATGAGGTTTTGAGCTCGAGCTCGCACCCATCTGAGGTAAGGTTCCCAAGGAATGGAGTTTTTATTCCCCAAAGTCTTGGTATCCGTCTTCTTTACCATGCCCTAAGCGTGCACCAATCTTCGACGGTATTTATGGAGATCGTGGTTGTAGTCGAACACAATGTCCTGGAGAAGCATATCATAAGAACCATCTCTTCGAGCATAACCGAACTGGCGTAGGGCTAGAGAAGGGTTGTAAGTGATACCTCCCCTTATGCCAAGGAGTGGTACATTAGGGAATTCCCCACAACGCTCAATGAATGTGAAGTCCTTTTGAGAAAAGAGACACCAACGGATATCTGAGTGAGAGAGCGACATCAACCTTTGAGACCACTTCAATCTTTGCTCGTTCTTCATTACTGACTGAGGAAGGTGCGAAATAAACCACCTGGAAAGTAACGGTATGCAACACATGAGAGTCCCTTGTCATTTGATGGTACGAGTGTGGAGAGAATGTAGAATGTCTCCAAGTAAAGTAGGCATAGGATTACGAGTGAGGAATATCTTGATGGCGTTCACGTCTATGAACTGATCTGGATTAGGAAATAGCACCAAACCATAGATTAGTAAGGCCACAATGTCTTCAAATTCATGGAAACTCATAGCTTTGAGGAATTCTCGAGCTTTCTTTATCATTAACTTAGCAAGCAAACCCTTAACTCCGCTTCTTGTTTCCCAATTGTCTTCAATGTCTGAACGTTTTAGATGTAATGCTGATGCGATGTCTTTGTACTTAGGAGCTTTTTCTGAACAGGTGAATGGTATCTGATCATGGATAGGTATCCCAAGTAGCTTAGAGAACTCTTCTAAGGTAGGAACCAACTGATAATTTGGGAATGTAAAGCAATGGTGTTTCGGATCGAAGAATTGGAATACAACGTGCATCATATCTTCTTCAAAATCGGAGATAACCAAGTCAAGCAGATAACCATGTCTTTTGATGAACTGAGCATGATCTAGAATTTCTGAAACCAATTCCTTGAGTTGAGAAGGTATACCCATGAAGTTGATTCGGATAGTCTTTCTGGAAGCTATAATTCCCTACAAAACAGCGCAAAAATAAATCCCTAGCTCCTTGAAATAGTTAGAAATGATATGCAATGTTATGATGTCATGATGCCATGTTTAAACAGATAGAAAGCACAAGCAAGTCACACAATAGCCCTAGGTTTAAGGCTTGCATGAGGTATAGGTGTCTACCCTACCAAAGTTTGAGTGGGTTCATCCTGTCCTATAATAGTAACCGATTTCTAGGAGTCTCATATCATTGATATTTCTCGTAGGCTTCATTTCAATACGACTACCAAGTGGTCGACCGAAACATCCCGAAAGTCGGATCTTAATGACCGTAGCATCGAGTATCAACCAACCTTAGTCTGCACCAAAGCCGACCATCTCACTACCTTCTAATGGCCAAGATGGGTCAATTAGGGTTCTAAAAGTTGAGTTAGTGCTGATGACACCACGCAGACGCCAAATACTTTCCTCAACTGGACATGAGGAGCATTGGGACATCCAAAGTGTCGCACTAACGTAGCCATCATGTTGACCGTTTCGGTATACGCCTAACGGTCGCGATGATTTATTGCTATTTACCTAAGGAAACCTGGATCCGGGTGTAGGATCCTCCACAAGTATAATGCCCAAGCAACCCTTAAGATAAAGCATACAAGTCAAATAGAAAGCAGTAAAGATGATCTAAAAATCCCTAAGGTATTCTCTCTTTATTTTCCCCAGCAGAGTCGCCAGTTCTATAACACGGTGGGAGAACTGACTTTGGATTGTTTTGCATTTGATCACAAATGTTGCGGATAGCAAGAGTCACCACCGACTTTTATTTTATTCAATTAAGGGAAGGTGAAAAGAATAGGAATAGACCTTCGTTAGATTCTGAGTAAGGGAGAAGGTTATGGAAAGGGAAGGTATTAGCACCCTTTCCATCCGTAGTTATCTACGGGCTCTTAGTTGCTTTAGCTCATCTTAAAAATTTGCTTTCTGTGTGTTTGAAAATGTTTTGAAAAGGAAGTTTGCTTTGACTTCGTAATGATTCACGCTGGAATGTATACGAAGTGTTTGGAAATGTTTCGTTTTGGAAAAGTGTTTTAACTTTGTAAAAAGTGTGTGGTGTGAAAAGATGTTTTGATCGAGCAAGCAACTAAAAGTCTTATTACCTACTCAGAACGGTCGTTTCCGTGTTATTTTACTTTCCTTTAGAATAGTGCTATCCATACCATTAGTTGGTAGGTAACCTCATTCGTTGGATGTAAAGGGACATTTGAGGGGACATCGAATGGTCATAGAAGGCAACTTGTAGGAGTATCCTAGCATATTCGTAGCGACGATCATCACTTTTTGTAGGCAACAATCGAGGGACGAGATCATGTATTTGTAGGCAATATCGAGGGACTATGATCTTTGCATCGAAGGGACTATGATGATATATTTGTAGGCAACGGTGCTAGGATACCTCTACGTTCGAGGGACTTGACCATTTATTCGAAAGGCAACGAGAGAGAATACTCTAGAGGGTGCATGTGTGAAGAAAGTTTCTTGAATTCAGATACTTTATCTTGAAATTAAAAGTGATCTACGTTCGTTTTTATCTTGCCATCCACGCCTAGTTAATAGCAGTTTATATGGGTGTGAAAAGTAAATTGCGGAAAGTAAAGTGCGGAAAGTAAATCCTACGCTATTACATGGCTTTGGGACAATTACATAATATAGGAGTGCGGAAAGTAAATCCTAATTAAGCTATTACATCCCATGAGCAGTTACATAATATTGAAAAAGGAATGCGAGAAAATTAACCTAACTATTACATCATGGAAGCAGATACATAATAATTGGAAAAGGAAACGAATTGCGAATAACAGAAAATATGTTAGTAAAAAAAGATTTTTAATTAGAAAAAGCTTTTTAGGGTTAGTAAACCTTATTAGATGAGAAAATAATTTTTTGGGAATTTTCTGGATTGATTTTAGTAAGGAAAAGTAATTAAAAGTCAATTTTTTCGATTAATTAACGATTAATTAAAATATGCATGCAAAATATAATTTTTTTATGTCAAAAATTAAATAAGTATTTTTCTGACCTAAATGCAAAAAGAAATAACTTTTTTGTGATTTTTTAATGCATTAGAAAATTGTTTGAAAAGAAATTAAATGAAATAAGAAAAATAAGAAAATTTGAAAAAGAAGTTAGTTTGAAAAGTGATAAAAAAGAAGTGTGGTCGCTGGGAATCGATCCCAGGACCTTCTGGTGAATCCAACAACACCTTGACCATCTGAGCTGCGGGCGTTAGCTGTCATAGGAATACCTGCATTGGATTATATGTGATTACGTGTTATATTTTGAATTTCAAACCAAGTCAAGCCGTGGGACCCAATTATAACGTGCAGCCAATCAGAAGACAGAACGAAGCCGCACATGCAGTCAACCGATCCTCGCCTGAGTCAGCGCCGGATACCTAGTGTCGGTCACCTTCTCTGGTGACGATTTTTTTGAAACCTGCAAAAAACTGAAAATCAAAGCTCATGGTTAAAGCTACCTACCCCCCTAAATCGACCCCTGCGAATTCAATGGTGGTATCAGTTTGGACTAAAACGGCCTGTATTGTCTGGTTCGAAGCTTCTCCGATCCAAAGCCCTAACAATGGCAAATCATGCTCCGGTTGTTAGGAGCTTCATGTGATCGCCCAGACTTGTTCTATGGAGTCTCAAGAACACATTGCAACGGTTAGTTTTAGACAAAACACAATAAATATTGAAACACGAATTTAAAAAAGACATGCAAGTGTATGTTCATGTATGGCACGATTCAGGCATGTTTAGCCATGGTCCTTGGCCTCGACTTACTCTATGATACCTCAAGAGCACGATGGAGTGCTTGGATTTGATTGAAAACGACTGGGAGACAGAATTCGAATTTTGCAAGTTTGTATGAATTTTGTGAATTTTAGGGTTGCTGTTTGAGGCTAGGGTTTCGTCCTTTTTTCTTGTGAATGTATCATGTATTTATCGAGCATGAGATTTGATCAGAAATAATGAGAAAATATCCCCTCTTGAATGCAAAAATATTCCCTTGTCAATATTCACCAAATCTTTCCAAAAGTGTATTTTTTTCTTCTTTATGGCTTGCACAATTATACAGCTTGCATGGGCTATCTTGGACCTCAAGATAAGTAGAAACCAAGCCCAACTTGTCTTAGACCTTGTCTTTGTATTTTATTTAATTTAAAATTGAATTTAGTGCTTTAAATTCAAAATAAATTAAATAAATTGGAAAAGAGGTGTGGCAAGGAGAATAGAGACCATAGATAATGTTAAGATCTAGTTTGGATCATAAAATTATAAGCCCATTTGGAAAATATTTGCATTTGTCAAGTATTTCTCTTTGTGCACCTCCTCAAAAATGCTCAACTTGGACAAGGTGTATCTTGCTCAATTTTTAACATTTTTGGGTGTTCTTGGACTTTTTAGAAAGCTCAAGATGTCTTATAAACAACATTTTTGGTTTCATCTTCATTGGAGTTTCCATGATCATGAACACTTCTTTTCAAAAAGATGACTTTTTGTTGACTTTTAAATGGACCTGTAATGTTTTGATCCATAACTTCCAAATGAAGTATTTTTTGCCCAAGCTTGTGAGACATGAAGTTGTAGAGAATTGAATTCTCTTCAAAATGAGATGTGGGGGAAAATTTTTGATAAAGTATGTGAAAGTTATGCCTGGTCAAAATTCTATTGACTTTTGTCTAAAAAACCCTAATTTAGAAACTTTGACTTTTGATCAATTCTTGACTTTTCTTGATGAATCATGATCAACCCTTGATCAAATGATGAATATCACTTCAAAATATTGATGTTGACAAAAAATTATGAAGTTTGACTGTATGTTGACCATAGTTAACTTTTTGTCCAATATAACTAATTTTCAACCATCTAAGCAATTGTTTGAGAAAACTTGACTTGTAAGGCTTAAAACTTGACATGAAGATTCTTTGAAGTATATGGTGAGGCATGATGACCACTGGAAGTGTTAGAGGCCACCTTGATTTGAGAATAGCCAAACCCTAGTTTGGATTGATTGCTTAGGAGAGGGTTTGTCTGGTCAATCCTTGTGAAATCCTTGAGCATGGACATGTGAAATGTCTTGAGAAGTGAGAGGGAAAATTTTGGGGTATGACACTTATATATATTTTTATTTAATTTTAATTATATTAAGAGTTGGTTTTGACAAAATATAATTACTAAATTTATATTACAATTTTTTTGTGAATTATAATAGAGACAATAATATAAATTAATCACATAGACAAATATACAGTTCATTTGAAAAGAAAATGCATGCGTGTAAATTGAGAATGATATTCGTAATTTAGATTTGCAAACTTACATATCTATAAAGTGATATTTTTGTTTTGTTTGATTTTCATGCTTTTTTTGCACTTATCTTTTATTTAGATATTTTACTTTAATTTATTAAATATATGTGTTTATATTTAGTGTTACACAAAATTAAATATTTATTCACAATTATTATCAAATAAATTTTCAATAACTTCATAAAATTTATGTCTATTTTGTTGAACTTTATAAGATTGTTGCATAATATATTATTTTATAAGATCAATTTAAAGTGACTTATATTTAAAAATTGTGTAAGAACTATTTTAAGCTTAAAACAAATATTTAGTGTTATTTTTAATGCTATAATTTTTTAAAAGCAAAAAATATTTTATTGTCTTTGAATTTGAACTTTTTTTTATGAAATTTTCGATAAATATTCTTAGTATAAGTGCATATACATAGTTTGAATAATGATTGACTTGTTAGACTATTTTGTCCAAAATTAGATGAAAACATTTTATTGTGTTTGAATTTTCTTAACTCTTTTGTGTATTATTTGATTATGTGTCATTAGTTTATTATTTTATATTATATAAAAAATATAGTAGCAAAGTATATAGACAACGTAAAAAATTATTGCATAATATATTTTACATTAAATAAGTTTAAAGTGACTTATACTTGAAAATTTTGTAAGAACGTAACTACTAAACGATTAAAAACATTTATTTCAAGTGCACCTTTTATTGCTATGATCTTAGGAAAACAAAAAATATTTTATTGTACTTGAATTTTCACATATCGTTTATATTTGAAATATGAGAGAATATTTTTAATTTAAAGAAATATATATAGTTAGATTAATGAGTTGTTAGATCAATTTGTTAAAATGATAATTTATTTTGTCTTTTGAGAGTTCGAACCGTGACTTCTTATTTGTTGAAGTATAGTATGAAAATAAGTTTTGATGTGACACATAGGATTATGGGGTGATGTGGCAAATTTAGAGTTATAGTTGATGATGTGTCATAGTTATAGTTGATGATGTGTTGCTATGATATTTGATGCATTGGATTTAATATATAGATATAGATATAGATATAGATATAGATGAGAGAATATTTTAAATTTAAAGAAATATATATAGTTAGATTAATGATTTGTTAGATAAAGTTGTTTAAAATGATAATTTATTCCGTCATTGCAAGGGTTCAAACTCGTGACTTCTTATTTGTTGAAGTATAGTATGAAAATAAGTTTTTATGTGTAACACATAAGATTATAGGGTGATGTGTCAAATTTAGAGTTATATTTGATGACGTGTCATAGTTATAATTGATGATGTGTTGCTATAATATTTGATGCATTGAATTTAATATATATATATATATATATATATATATATATATATATATATATATATATATAGAGAGAGGGATCACACCAGCAACATAGTTACACTATTATTAGTTGTTGATTTGTTTTGATCTATTATTAATGCCCATATCATACATTCAAATAGCCTCATCTTATTTAGGTAATAAATCAATTCAATTTTATAAAATCATACTTTTATAAAATAAAATTTTTCTTTTTCTAATCACTCATGTAATTCTTCATATCTATTTTTAAAAACAATGTAAATCAAAATATAATTTTAAAAATAATCATAATTCATAATAAAAAACGGTTCTTTTTTAAACAATGAGTTAAAAAAAATTATTTAAAGTTATGACTATTTTTAAACAATGAGTTAAAAAAAATTATTTCTAAATAATCATAGTCTAAATTATTTAAAAAAGTTATGATTATCCTAGTCTAAATAATCATAATCATAGTCTAAATAATTTTTTTCTAAATAATCATAGTCTAAATAACTTTTTTTATCCTCATTGTTTTTTAAATAATTTTTTTATTATGAATTATGATTATTTTAAACAATGATAGTCTAAATAATAAGAACCGTTTTTTATTATGAATTATGATTATTTTTTAAAATTATATTTTGATTTACATTGTTTTTTAAAAAAAAAAATAGATATGAAGAATTACATGAGTGATTAGAAAAAGTGAGAAAAATGATTTTATTTTATAAAAGTATGATTTTATAAATCAATTTTATTTTATAAAATGATACTTTTATAAAATCATTTTATAATCAATTCTATTTTATAAATCATACTTTATATAAATTTTTTCACTTTTTCACTCATGTAATTCTTCATATCTATTTTTTTTAAAACAATGTAAATCAAAATATAATTTTAAAAAATAATCATAATTCATAATAAAAAACGGTTCTTATTATTTAGACTATCATTGTTTAAAATAATCATAATTCATAATAAAAAAATTATTTAAAAAACAATGAGGATAAAAAAAGTTATTTAGACTATGATTATTTAGAAAAAAATTATTTAGACTATGATTATGATTATTTAGACTAGGATAATCATAACTTTTTTAAATAATTTAGACTATGATTATTTAGAAATAATTTTTTTTAACTCATTGTTTAAAAATAGTCATAACTTTAAATAATTTTTTTTAACTCATTGTTTAAATAAGAATCGTTTTTTATTATGAATTATGATTATTTTTTAAAATTATATTTTGATTTACATTGTTTTAAAAAAATAGATATGAAGAATTACATGAGTGATTAGAAAAAGTGAGAAAAAAGATTTTATTTTATAAAAGTATGATTTTATAAAATAGAATTGATTTATTACCTAAATAAGATGAGGCTATTTGAATGTATGATATGGGCATTAACTAGTCACCTAATAACCATTAGATCAAAACAAAATCAACAGCTAATAATGAGTGTAACAGTTGGTGTAACTATGGTGTAATTTGATCCTCCATATATATATATATATATATATATATATATATATATATATATATATATATATATATATATATATATATATATATATATATATATATATATATATATATATATATATATATATATATATATATATATATATATATATATATATATATATATATATATATATATATATATATATATATATATAGAGAGAGATCATCCAAAGTTACCATGTTACACTCGCTCAAAACGTTATTGATTAATATTTTTTTCGTTGATTGAACATACCATCATAGATCATACCTATAAAGTTTGAGATTAATCTATGATGGTTTACTATACGATCGTGATATGTAAAGATTAACGTCAAAATGAACTTTCATATAACGTTAATTTTGATGTAGTTCAATGACATAGTAAATCATTATAGATTAATCTCAAACTTTATAGGTATGATCTATATGATGGTATGTTTCAATCCAACGTTGATTTTAAAAATATTAATTTGAAGTGACGTTTGAGCGAGTGTAACTCATGTAACTCTCGTGTATTTGATCCTCCTCATATATATATATATATATATATATATATATATATATATATATATATATATATATATATATATATATATATATATATATATATATATATATATAGATGTTTCATTTGTTCTAATTATAAAATTATTTTATATTTTTGGAAGACAAAATACTTATTTTGATCCCTTAGCTACACTTTGGGGTTCACATTTGTCCCTTAAATTTTTTCGTGTTACTTTAGTCTATTAACTTTCAAAAGTTTCATTTTAATCTTTTTGTCAAATTAGCGACGAAAAACTTTGAAACCGCTAATTAGATAAAAAGCACTAAAATGAAATATTTTAAAAGTTAAGGTAACAAAATGATTCAAAAAGGTAAAGGACCAATGTAAATTCAAGGGTATAGTGAAAAGACCAAAATAAGTATTTTACCTTTTGAAAATATTCAATTAAAAAATAATAATTAAATAGTACATTTTTGTTATTATTTATTGCATAAATATTTATAAATTAAGAGTAAGTTAAAATAAAATAAATTTGTTTTATAAAAAAATATTTTGTAAGATAAAATGCTAATAAAAATTGATTTGAAAGAAAGTACCAAACTCCTATAAAAGAGATAGCAGATATACTTACTAATATACATCTAGTTACATAATAAAATTAAGAGGTGTGTTATATTGAAACCATATTTTACACCAAATTTGACATCGATCGATGCAGTGTTCACCTTATTTATACGGTGAACAATGTATTTTTATTATAATAATATTATTTTTTAAAAAAATATATTTATTTTTAATTTTTAATTTGTAACACAAATATATAGTTATTTCATTAACCAACTTCACAATTGTATTAACCAAAAAAATATATATTATTAACCAATTTTTTTATTTATAATTTATTAATCATTTTCTATTTCATTAACCAATAAAATACATAATATTAACCATGTTCTGATACTAAATTATAAATGTATTAACCAATTTTTATATTCTATTAACCAACTTTATTTTACTATTTAATTTTTTTTTTTTTTATGTTTGAGAACTCATTAACCTAGTTATAAACTTTATTAACCAACTTTATACAAACTATTAAACCATATATATATATATATATATATATATATATATATATATATATATATATATATATATATATATATATATATATATATATATATATATATATATATATATATATATATATATATATATATTAGTGTTTTAAGTTGGCATCAATTTTGGTAAAACTAGGCTTTAGAAATGTCTTGATAGATGTCATGACATTCGAGATTGAAGATAAATCCTACTGGACAAGGATGGTAAAAGTACAAATTTAATCGAAGCTAAAGTCGGCTAGAAATTCAGAACAGACCGATGTCATAACAGATGTTATGACATTCAGCAGACATTCTCAATCGCTTTTCGAGATTTTCGGAAGTTTGTTGAGCATTTTATTTATGTTTTCGTTATTAGAAAGCATGCTCACGTGGTTGCTAGGTTAATCTTAATTAAACCTAAATTGGTTGTTGAACAAACCATATTTTTAGGAGAAAATTAAGTAAACCCTAGCTATCTTTATGGAAGCCCAAAACCAAGATTCGGATCGCTTCTATATAAAGAATTCAACCTTACTCTACACCACCGATTTCATTGAAGACATTGAAGGCTTTTTGTTTGTGTATGTTAGGATTAGTAAATGTTGGTATTGTGTAATTCTAGTTTCTCTGTGAGCCAAGCAACTATCAATTGATAAGTGCATTGGACTAGGATTTTCTGGGTAGTTTATCACTCAAAGCTTTAAAGCACGAGTGTTTGTCTCTTGATTGAAGCTTTGAAGCAAGATCAAGATATTTTATTGAAGTGTGTCTTCACAATTCAATTAGTCAATAGGTTGATATCACGGTGATTGAGGGGAGTGAGTAGAACTCATATCTAAGTAGGACTTAGGTAAAAGGGTCATTGGGTAGTGATTAAGGAGAAGGTTGTCAACCGTGTGTTGGCGTAGGTCTTCGAATTGATATCGCTAATAGTGAACTTTCTCCCGGCTTGGTAGCCCCGGATGTAGGTTTGTTGAACCGAACGGGTGAACAACTTATTGTGTTATTTATCGTCAGATGCATCGTGAATTGCTAACAAAGGTCGACATCGTGTCATAACATTCTCTCGTGACATCAAGTATCCGCTGCCAGAATTTCAATTGGTATTAGAGGGCACCCGCTTGTTATTTTCGGGTGAGATCTAGGGATAATAGTTTCGCGTAATGGATAAAGGAGGAGGATTTGGAGGAAGACCACCTATTCGGATGGGTCTAATTATGATTATCGAAGCCTCGTATGGTTGCCTTCTTAAGGTCGAGACATTAAAGCTTGGAGAGTCACGATAAAGGATGGAAACATCCCACCAAGCTTGAGAAAGATGGCACTACTGTCTTGAAACCCGAGGAGGAATGGAGTAAAGAGGAAGAAGAGCTAGCTCTTGGGAACTCTAAAGCATTGAATGTCTGCTCAATGGTATTGACAGAATATCTTCGACCGGTTCATCAATATAAGCTAGCCAAGGATGTTTGGGACACTCGTAACTACTCATGAGGGAACATCCAAGGTGAAGATGTCAAGACTTCAGATGCTCACTACCAAATTTGAGAATTTGAAGATGAAGGAAGATGAGAATATTCATGAATTTCACATGAATATTTTGAAATTGCCAATGCCTCAGAGCACTTGGTGAAAAGATGTCCAAGAGAAGTTGGTGAGAAAGATTCTCGATCCTTGCCTAAGAGATTTGCAATGAAAGTCACCGCAATAGAAGAGGCTCAAGACATCGCACCTTGAAGGTTGAAGAACTTATTGGATCCCTTATGACTTTTGAGATGGGAAACGTTGAACCGCTGACAAGAAAAACAAGAGCAGCACTTGTATCCAACATCAAGAAGGATGCAAGGTGGAAGATGATGAGAAGATATCCAAGCTATTGCCATGCTTGGAAGACAGTTCAACAAACCGATCAGAGGATTGATCCAAAGTCAAGGTCAAAAGTCAAGGACATTCCATCCGACATTAGCAGATCTTATGACTCAAAGGAGATCCAAGTCGAGGAAAAGGAAGTCAAGAAAGTCCAATGTCATGAATGTGAAGGATATGGTCATGTTAGCTGAATGTCCCACCTTTTAAAGAAACAAAGGAAAGGGATGATCACTTGGTCCGATAGTGAGTCGAAGTGAATCGAGGAAGAAGCAAGCTTGTCACCGCACCTTCGGAAGATGTAATTCGAAAATGAATCTAGTGATGAGGAAGTGACCATTGAAGAACTATTGATACTTACAAGAAACCGTATCGAAGTGGTGAAGTATGTCGGAATGAAAACAAAAAGCCGATTGAGAAGTGGAGGCGACAATGAAGTCGAAGTCAGAAGAAGGAGAATGCAATCACTATAAGTCATCTCAAAGGAAATTGTAGTGTTAAATTCCAAGCTTGATCGATGACTAAATCAAAATGCGACCATCGAACCGATAAGTTAGAAGAAATTCTTCACTTGGACAAAATGTGGAAATAAGCATGGTCTAGGATATGTGGTGAAAAGGAACCCGTTAATGACAAGAAAAGAAGAGGCGTGAGAAACCAATGTCAAAGCAGATGTCACAACATTGGGGTCAACATCGATCAGAAACATGAAGAAGAAGTTTCAAAGATGGAGATGTCATCATTGTGGAAGGTTGGACACATAAACCCTTCCGCTATAGGCTTCATGGATATCCTAATCGACTCCTATGTTCACCTAAGAGTATCAAGGTACCCTATACTCAAAAGTGGAAGAAGAAGATCGCAGATTGATTGCTCACACTTTCTTAGAGGTCCGCCAAGGAAGATTGGTACTTTGATGGGTGTTCCAAGCATATGATCGAATAAAAATCTCATCAATAATGTCAAACCTCATTCTACCCTTTGTTACCTTTGGAGATGGAGCTAAAGGAGAAATCAAAGGGTTGGAAACTTGACTGGGTTCCAAATCTAAATGGAGTGTTGGTAAAAGGCTTGACCGCTAACCTCATAAGCATAAGTCACTATGTGATATGGGGTTCAAAGTTAACTTCACCAGTCCGAATGTCTTGTAATCAATGATAAACAAGAAGTAGTTATGAGAGGAATCAGATCAAAGGACAACCGCTACATGGGAATCGAGAACACCAACCTCTCTTCCTGTGCTCTACGACAAGGATGAAAAGGAGGTAAACTATGGCATCAAAAACTGGACATTTGCATCTCGAGGGATGAAAAGATCATCACTATGGAGGTGTCGAGGGATACCAAAACCCATATTGATGAAGGAAGAGTCGTGGTGAATGTCAAGTTGGAAAGCAAACCGTAATGTCACATCCAATGTCTAGACATCGACCACTTCCAGTGCCGGAGCCGCTATGGATTTGATGGGGCCTATGCAGTTGAGAGTCTTGGTGGAAAAGATATGCCTATGTTGTTGTGGATGACTTCTCCGATTTACATGGATAAATTTCATCAAAGAAAAATCGATGTGATTGATGTCTTTAAAGAGTTATGCAAAAGACTTCAAAGAGAGAAGGAAAGTCAGATTGTCGAATAAGAAGTGACCATGGAAAGGAATTTGAGAACAGAAGTTTGATGAATTCTGTTCCTCGTAGGGATCAATCATGAGTTTTCTCCTATAACACCTCAACAAAATGGAGTTGTAGAAAGAAAGAATAGGACTATACAGAATCGCCGAGCAATGATTCATGCTAAGAAACTTCCTATTCACTTTGGGTCAAGCTATGAATACTTGCTATGTTCACAATGTGGTTACCTTAAAAGGGAACTTCTTCCACTCTATATGAATTATGGAAGGGAAGAAAACCAACTGTGAAATACTTCCATGTGTTTGGTAGCAAATGCTACATTCTGACAGATCGTGACCAAAGAAGAAAAATGGACTCTAAAAGTGATGAAGGCATTTTTCTAGGATACTCCACTAACAGCAGAGCATATAGGGTATTCAACTCTAGAACCCAAGTTATGACGGAGTCTATTAATGTCATTGTTGATGATCATCATCAGGAACACAATGTCCCATATGATGTTGAGACATGGTTTGAGACATCACCTCCAACACCTGACAAGGAAGATGTACCAATTCCTACTCCACCAAATTCTGAACCAGAGGAAGCAAACAAAGATCCTTCCATCAGAATTCAGAAAGATCATCCAAAGGATCTCATCATTGGAGATCCAACCAAGGGTGTTGTTACAAGGTCCAGAGAAACTATTTCAAATTCTTGCTTCGTGTCAAAGATAGAGCCAAAAAATGTTAAAGAAGCTCTATGTGATGAATTTTGGATGCAAGATGAATTGAACTACCAAGCAACATGAAGTATGGGAATTAGTTCCTAGACCGAAGGAACAAATATCATTGGTACAAAGTGGATCTACAAGAACAAGTCCGATGCGTATGAACCTCACCGTGAATAAAGCAAGACTTGTTGCTCGTGGTTACACTCGTGTTGAGGGATTGACTTTGATGAGACCTTTGCACCGGTGGCTAGACCGAATCTATCAGCTTCTACTAGGATTGCTTGCATTCAAATTTAAATTATTTCGATGGATGTGAAAAGTGCCTTCCTAAATGGCTACTTGAATGAGGAAGTATATGTAGAATGCCTAAAGGATTTGTGGATCCAAGTTATCCCGATCATGTCTACAAATTAAGGAAAGCCTATATGGACTAAAGCAAGCCCCTAGGGCCTGGTATGAAAGGTGACCAAGTTTCTTATGCATAAAGGATACAGGAAAGGAGGATTGGATAAAACTCTTTGTCAAGAATGAAGGTGGAAAGGTTATGGTGGCTCAAATCTATGTTGATGACATAGTATTTGGAGGAATGTCGAGACAATGGTGAAACAATTTGCCAATCAAATGCAAAAAGAGTTTGAAATGAGTCTCATGGGAGAGTTAACTTACTTCCTTGGATTGCAAGTCACACAGATGGAAGATTCAACATTTCTTTCACAAAGCAAGTATGCAAGGAATATTGTCAAGAAGTTTGGAATGGAGAATGCCACCATAAAAGGACTCTCGCTCCTACACATTTGAAGTTGACCAAGGATGCAAGTGGGGAAAAGGTTGATCAAAGTTTATAGAAGTATGATAGGAGCTTGTTGTACCTAACACCAGCAGACCGACATTGCTTATGCAATTGGGTATGTGCAAGATATCGTCGAGCCTAAAGTAAGTCACATTAACTAGGTGAAAAGAATCAAATATGTGTGGAACTTGCAATTATGGTATCCTATATTCTCATGGATGTGAACCAATTCGTCCTGGATACTATGATGCCCTGGCTGGAGGCTGATGACAGAAAAGTACCTTGATGCTTCTTCTTGGGAAACAATCTTGTTTCTTGGTTTAGCAAGAAGCAAACTGTGTCCCTATCCATCAAGTGAATACATAGTACCGGTAGCAGCTTGTTCTCAAATGGTCTGATGAAGTATGTCGTTCGAGTACAATGTCACACAGATGTCATGACATTGTACGTGACAACTGAAAAGCTATTAATATATCAAAGAATCCTATACAACACAAGTAAGACTAAGCACATAGACATCGACATCACTTCATCGAGAACTTGTGGAGGAGAAGGTGATTAAATTGGATCATGTAGTCACGTAACTTCAACTCGACATTTTACCAAGGCTCTTGATGCTAGTCAATTTGAAAACTTAAGGAGCAAACGGGCATTTGTCAAGATGAGGAATTGTAGCAATTAAGATTGCCTCCAAGAAAGGGAAGAGACCATTTATTAATTATAAGTGGGTCATTGATTATTTCCTCTTATTTTTATAGGGTTCAAGAATGTGAAAAGACTCTCCATATAATAGCCTTTTCATTTGAAAGTATCATACCTTCTCCATCCAATGATACTCTCAACCGCTTCGTCATTCTTGGTCTCGATTCTCAACCTTTCCCGAGAAATATGTCTTCCTCATCCTCTTCGACTGACTGCTCATCTCCCACCATGGTCGAGATTAGGCATTTGTTAAGCCATGGATATTGAACCTGTGAAGGTCTCCTCGCTCAATGGCAACCGACTCGAATCGCATGCACGGAAGGATCAAGGTTCATCGCGTCACGGTAAGACCCTTTCCGTCCCGAGATAAGAAATAGGAAGGTACCAAGTATGTAGAAGAAGTCATTGCTAGGATAGTCACGTAATCCTAGACGAACATCACTGCTCGGAATTTCGCTCCTTAATCAAAGACCGCTAGCCCTAGTTTAGCAGATGATCCGATGTCACAAAGAATGTCATGACATCGATGATCACGCCTGTGCAACTCATGTGAACCCCGATTCTTCCGATTTCAAAGCAAAGGGAGGTATTTCGGTTCTCAAGTTGAGCAAATAACGTAACCGGAACTTCCTCAAAGAAGTATAGAGCTAAATTTGCTGGTTGTTCAAAATGCAAAAGGACACCAATGGCCAAGAAAAGGAAAGCTCGAACTCGCAAAGCCTCGAACAAGCTTCCGATAAGGCGATGATGCCGATGTCCGACAATGAAGATGCCTCTTCAGAGGAGAGCAACTAATTGTTGCCGTGTTGCTTTTATCTGCTTTGTATTCATCCATTTCCTCGCTGTTGTTTCGCCAATGTTCGCTTTGTTTCTTGTATTTTCCATTTGTGCTTCTTTTGGATGATCAGAACATTGTCCCGACAGAGATGTATCCCTGTATACTTGCTGGTACTTAATTACTTGTTGGTATTATTTTTTGTTGCTGACACTGTTTGATTAAAAAGTTTGGGGGACTTGTATGGTTTCCTTTGGCCCTTTATGGCTAAAAAGGGGGAGAAGAACTACTATGTTGATGAGTATGGGACTTTGGGAACTTGTATGGCATGTTGGGATCAGTATGGTCGAAATTTTATGGCCTGTTTGTTTAAATTTTGTTTGTGGGCAATTGTGGGAAATTGTGGGACTTTTGTATGGGTAGAATTTATCTTCTCTAAGTTCTAGTTACTTAAAGCTTAGGAAAGCTTAGGAAAACTTAGAACTAGGTTGTTAGTCTTCTCACGATTTTGTACTGATAGTCAAGTAGTTTTAGCCAAAATGTGCCAAAGGGGAGTTTGTTAGTGTTTTAAGTTGGCATCAATTTTGGTAAAACTAGGCTTTAGAAATGTCTTGATAGATGTCATGACATTCAAAGATTGAAGATAAATCCCATCGACAAGGATGGTAAAAGTACATTTCGAATCGAAGCTAAAGTGGCTGGAAATTTCAGAAATAGATCGATGTCATAATGATGTTATGACATTCGGTGACATTCTGCTCAGAATCGCTTTTTCCCGAGATTTTCGAAGTTTGTTGAGCATTTTATTTATGTTTTCTCGTTATTAGAAAGCATGTCACGTGGTCGCTAGGTTAATCTTAATTAAACCTAAATTGGTTGTTGAACAAACCATATTTTTAGGAGAAAATTAAGTAAACCCTAGCTATCTTTATGGAAGCCCAAATCAAGATTCGTGGATCGCTTCTATATAAAGAATTCAACCCTTACTCTACGTACCACGCCTCGATTTCATTGAAGACATTGAAGGCTTTTTGTTTGTGTAATCGTTAGGATTAGTAACAGTTGGTATTGTGTAATTCTAGTTTCTCTTGTGAGCCAAGCAACTATCAATTGATAAGTGCATTGGACTAGGATTTGTGTAAGGGTAGTTTATCACCAAAGCTTTAAAGCACGAGTGTTTGTCTCTTGATTGAAGCTTTGAAGCAAGATCAAGATATTTTATTGAAGTGTGTCTTCACAATTCAATTAGTCAATAGGTTGATATCATCGGTGATTGAGGGGAGTGAGTAGGAACTCATATCTAAGTAGGACTTAGGTAAAAGGGTCATTGTAGTGATTAAGGAGAAGGTCACAACCGTGTGTTGTAGGGTCTTCGAATTGATATCGCTAATAGTGAACTTTCTCCCCTGCTTGGTAGCCCCCATGTAGGTTTGTTGAATCGAATCGGTGAACAACTTATTGTGTTATTTATCGTCAGATTTATCGTGTGAATTGCTAACACGTGTCGACATCGTGTCATAACATTCTCGTGACATCAAGTATCTCGCCAGAATTTCAATATATATATATATATATATATATATATATATATATATATATATATATATATATATATATATATATATATATATATATATAATTTCTTTTACGTTAGAATATGTATTAACCAAAAGTTAAATTATATTAACTAAATTTTTATATATTATTAACTAAAGTTGTTTTAGTGTAAAAATAATAAAAAATCAAAATAAAAAGTTACTATTCATTATATTCAGAATAATAACTACGATGTAGTGTAATATTTAGTGTCAAAATAAGGTTACTCTAAAATTAAAGGGGACTAAATTAATCGCTAAGAAATATAAAGACATGATGAAGAACATAGGAAATTAAGAAACTCCTAGCTAGAAAAAGGAAGAGGGAGAAAAAAAATTATGTGTTCATAAAATAAAATAAAAACTTCACAGTTCCTGAATTTTGAAGAGAATATTTCTGTCTACGGATTCAAGCAGCCCAATTTCATCCACTATTTGATCATCCTCCTCATAATTATCATCAATAGAAATATTCAAATCCAAAGAAACATAAGAACTTGTTTCTTCCAAAGTAGCAACATTAACATCATCATCATTATCTTTATCTTCTTGAGAGGATCTTTGTATAGGAGAACAAACTCTTGATCTTGAACTAAAACTTTCACAACTTAGAATAATAATAGCATCATAAAAAACAACCTCTTCACCATTTGAATCCAAAACTCTTCCTTTCTCAATAGCCCTTTTGAAACCAAGTTGTGAACAATAATCAACTTGCTCTATATCCTCAACTAGAAAACCCTATGAGGATTATTTGACATTGCATCACCAAATCTCTCAATGAAACTACAACTTGCTTCATCTCTTGATCTCTTGTTTCTACTTTCCTCGCTTGATTCACCTCTTGTTGAAGCAAAACTACTAAGTGATATCGAAGTGAAATTGTTGTAAGATCCAAACACAAGCCTAGCCAATTCTTTTGCTATTTTCTTTACCTTCCAAATCAAGACCTTGGAAAAACAACCATGTTTCCTCTTTAGCTTCATGATAAATGTTTCTCACGTTTCCTTTTCTTTTTATCAAACCGGATCGACATTGCAAAATCGTGCTCGCGATTTCGGGTATTATATCTTTTTGCCATGGAACTTTTTTCTCCAAGGCATTGCATAGGGTTTTCATGTTCTTTACATTGAGTTCTTTGAACTTGTTTAGTTGATCCATTTCCATAAGCTCACTAGAAGAAGCTGAATTAGGGTTAGAAGGTTCATTGAACTTGCTTCCACTTTGAGATATCCAAAATGGTGATCCCGATCGGTCATGTAGCTTTGTGACACATTAGGATATTGTTGTTGCTCATAGGAGAAACCTGAAGTGGATGAAGAAGGTGATGCTGAAGATAATGTAAGGATTTTATCATCACACTGATATGTTTGTTTTTGGATTGAACCACACATAGAGTTGTTCCACTTATTGCAAAGCTCTCCCACTTGAACACAGTTCTCCTACAATACATAACAAAAATTATTATTTATTTTAACTAATCACAAATTTTTATAAATATCTTCATATCTAAAATACAATTCGTTATCGCAAAAATGGAAACAATTTAACAATATCGAAAGGTGCTGATATCAGTACTTTTATTTTTTATTTCTATTATAAGGAGAAATTATGATTAATTCACACCACAACAGCCGCAATTAATATCATAACATCTATACCGATCAAAACTGCAAAAGTTTTACATGACCGCGACCGTTATTTAAAACCCTAATATTATTATTTTAATATTTATTTTGATTTGTAGGGTATGGTAAAAAAAATGGGAATATTATCTAAATATGATTGAGATAAGATAATAACAAAACCTGATCATTATAGATGATTCCTTTATTCTCATTTTTGTATTGTTGTAGCCATGCAGGAAGACTTGAACTTGAAGAATTACTTTTACAAGAACTCATTCTCTGCAAGCTTCTTCTAACTTCAGTCTCATTTTTTCTTGAAGGTTCTCCAAAACAAGCAGTTTCTTGTTGTTTTTGAATTATCTGATCATCTCCTACTCCTTCATGCAATAACCAGCTTGTTCTATTCTCACCTTTCTCATATCTTGACTCATTTTCTATACCACTGAGAACAAAAAAAGAAAATTATATCAAATATTAAGGAAAATGTTAATAAAAAATAAATAGAAAATAATTTTTTTTTAAAATTTATGTAAATATTTAAAAAGAAAAGCCTCTTTCCTAGTTTATAAGTTCTAATCAATCAAAAAAGCAAAATTATAATGACTGACGAGTCTTTGGTTTCAGTGCACAAACTTGTAATATCTTTTGTCATTTTTTCCCTTCTGATATATAGAAAATGATATATAGAAAAGAAGAAAAAAATAAAAGAGTTTTTCCTTCTTTTGCTTGCAATTTTTTGTTGTTGAAGTTTTAACCTATAAGAAGCAAAAGACAATTCCATTATTTATCCCTTTCCCAATGTTCATTTTGAGATAAATAATCATTCATAAGGAAACAGTTTTTCAAACAAAAGTAAAGATGCAGTTAAAGTCACATAACACAGTAACAATCAATTATATCAAACTTTACCAAATTGCATGTTAATATTTATTTTGTCACGGATGGAATCCGCACCATATAGTATGATGTTCATGCAGAACTATCAATTGATCTGGTTTAACTGGACGTTAAATTTACCTGTTAGTGATGAGACTAAATTTCAAGCTTCCGGCAGGAATAGTGATAGGATGAAGATTCCAAATAGTTTCAAGTGATGGTTGTCCATTTTTGCATCTCATGTAAGCTTGAAAAGTAGCAATACACATCAACCAAAACTTTCCATTTTCTCCAATACCATTAACAAGTTTTCCAATCTCCATTATCATGTGATCAATAGAACAATAATAGCCTCTAATCCCTTGTTGCTTTTTATAATCAAACAACCATTTTAGATCTCCAATATACAAAACACACCCTTTGCCATGAAAACTCTTTTTTGCAAGTCCTTTAAGCTCTTCAACTTTTTCCTCAACTTCTACCCTTGAAACATTGCCAAAATCACAAAGTGAAAGTGAAATAAACTTAACACCTTTAAGTGACTCATCAACTTCTCCTTTATCAAATTTTTCCATCACTCCTTTAACTACACCTTCAAGATTAGTCACACACTCTCCAACAATAACAACACTTTTCTTTGATTCATCTTTAAATTCTCAACAACAGTGTTGATATCTTCAACCCTAGTTGGATCCAAAACCAATGCTTTGTTGGAAACTTTCTCTTGAGATTGAGAAGAAAGAGTTTGATTATTGTTTTCCTTTATAGAAGAAGTGTTTTCCAAAGAAACAGCCTGTTCAACATTGGTTTTCACTTGAGTACTATTAAACCCTGCTTCTCTCATAACCCTACTAACACTAGGATCATCAAGAATTGAAATAATGAGCTGCTCAAGCTCAATCTTCACCGTTAAAAGCGGTTGTTGTTGATTCTCAATTGATCCGCGGCGTTGATGAGCTTGAGCGCGCTTAAAGGCAGCAACCAAAGCATTTGCAAAAGAAGGATACTGAGGTTGAGAATGATGAGAACCTAACATAGGGCTAGAATTCGTTGCTGGCAAGCGATTGAGTGTAACGTTGAAGCAAAGCTCTAAAGCTTTACATTGAAGAGGGTGAGAGTGAGATTGAAGACAAGCTGTTCTTAGTAAACCATTAGTAACACTAAGCATGGTGTTTGCTACATGGAGTGGTGTTACTTGAGCATGGCCGCGACGCTTTGCTAGGGTTATCGCTTGCTTTACTATGTTTGCAGCATCTGTAGTTAGGCCTTGTTGCAAAGAACAATTTCCTGTTCTCATCTTTATGATATTATCAACTTTCTTATAAGGTAAGTAAAAGAAATAGAGAAAAGCTAGAGAAGATGGAATTCAATAGTGAGTTTGAACTTTTGTAGGGTTAAGGTGATCATTTTTGGATTGAAAGAATGATTATATATGGAGAAGGCTAAGAAGTTTGAGTAGTAAGATAGTTATTTATATGGATGGAACTTGGAAGCTAGGTTTTGTTATGATGATAATATATAAAAGGATGAAGGATGATGATCACTTTTGAATGAAAATTGTTAATATGGAAGGATGAAAGAGAGTAGTAGGAGAGAAGGAGGAGAGAGGAGGTAGAGAGGAACTAAGGGGAGTGAAATATATGGAAGATGTGAGTGATGTGCTTTTCTTGTGGGTGAGGTAATAAATTTGGGGTCCAAAGTGGATTTTGTTGTAGAAAGTGGATTGCATGTGCTGACAAGGAGGACTATTACACCAGTATCAAAGGCAACTTAGCTTTGCCTTCTCTCTTTTTCTTTCATTCTTCAAATTTTTAGTATAAAAGTTTTTGGTAATTGTAAGTGGGAGGTGGGGGCACTTTCTCTTCTATATATGCATAATGTTTTACTAGTAGCTGCTTCTTTCCCAAGAGAGAGAAAAAAAAGCTAGGTATAAAGTAACAACTCTTTATTTTTAATCTTAAATCTTGAGGGGCTAATCTAATATTTTTGGAAATTTTGAAATGAGTTCGTTTCTTCAAGTGTGTCATCTATCTATTATAGAGAAATTGATGGATATAATTTTTTTTTAACTTACCTCTAATTTTTTTTTGGATTTCTAATTCCACTTTCTTGTGCACTATATAAATTTTTTAAAATATCCATAGGAATCAGAAATATACTTCCAGTTTGCATCTTATATCATAAAAATCACGTTAAATAGGATTTGGTGTAAATCAGGAATATACTTTTAATTTTATATCATGTGTAACTTATAAATAGAGCGTGTATCTAAGACTGAATTTAAAATAATTTCTCAATATTTTATTATTTAGTTTGGAACCGAAAATATATTTTTGACTTTTACACAAATATTTTAAAATACGCTGCGTATCGAAAATATACGGTCGGTTTTAAAAGACATTTTAGAAAATGCATATGGTTTAATTTTACCATATGAGATGTATTAAAAAATTCACTTTTAACAGTAATCTTCTTCCAACACGTCTTCCCTCATTCTTTTATAAATTTCTTTTGGTTAAAATTGTGTTAGTGTCAAACAGAGTAAAAAGTTTTATATGAGAGTTGTTGTATTGGTTTAGTGTTGAAAGTATTTATTCAAGAATCTAGTTCTATTGTAATTTTTTTTGTAACAGATTTCAAGGTTGCAAATTAAATCTAAAAAAGTATTTATTTGTTATTATTATTTTTACTTATTTTTAACATTTATATATATATATATATATATATATATATATATATATATATATATATATATATATATATATATATATATATATATATATATATATATATATATATCAACGCGCCTCTATGTCTTATTTGTAGCATTCTATGTATGAAAAGAAAGAGAAAAAAACAGATCAATGTTGTATTATTTTTTGCTTTTGAGAGTGTCAAAATCGAGAGCATGTTAAAAAGAGAGTGGGACCTGACTGTAGTCTTATGTTAGAACGAAGGAATAGCGAAATGTGTAGGATTTTCTTCAACTCAAAGGCAACAAGGGAATAAAGTGTTGAGTCACTTTTCTTTATATTTTATGGATTCAAAATGAAGTTAACAACAAACTATCTACATAAGCCTTTGAAAACTTAGCATGGTGATGCATTGCATGGGGATCCATTCAAACACCAACATTCTCTTATGAGCACAGTATATTATTCTTCTTCTCTCTCCATTTATTATTTCTTAATGTTTGATCATTTTTTTTCTCTTTGATAACAAAATGTTTCATAGATATATATCATGCTCATCTCTTTTTTAACACTCGTATGATGTATGGTTAATTAAGTATATGATATATGGTTAAGTTAAGTCAATATGACTAATTTGATTCATGTTAAAAAAATAGTTATTCATATATTAGAATTAACCACAATTTTTATTGCGAATTGAATTAATCATTTATGAATCAATTATATTTTAAATTTAATTTAATACATATCATGGGATGTGATAAAAGTGTACATATGTAATATGTAATACACAGCAAAGCACGTGTGTAGAAATATCTAAGTAATAAGAAAGATTATTGTTTCTTTTAAATGAATTTTATAAATAATAATATAAATTCTATTTTATTTGTGTTTAGGTAAAAGGATCGAAATTTAGGTGGGATTATGTTCCTTTTTTTTAGAAAATAAAATGCTTAAAACAGGATCTATGGTACATGAGTTTTATCTCTAACAAACTCATTTAAACTCATTTACTCGGTTCCACTCCAACGGGGTGTGTATGAGTAGGCTAGACTGGGTCCTCATCTTGTTAGGGTGGGACGAAGTGTGGGATCATGGAAGTTATTAGGCCTTATCTATGCATATCTCTTATCAGTATCCCTTTGTGGTTAAGTATCCTTCACGGCTTTAAGTACCTAAGCCTTTTTAGATTAATAACTTTTACTTGGGTACTCCTGATTTTGAGTTGATTGTTAGAGATTCTTAGATGGCAGGTGCACATTCTGGTTGGATGGCTTATACTCTCGGAGATAAGCTAAAATATATCAAGGGTGGTGCTTAAAATGTGGAATAAGAAGGTGTTTGTAATATGGAATTTAAGGTTAAGAGTTGTGTAGATAACCTTGAAATGTGGGAGTTGGAGGCAGAAGTGGTGGAATTTTTTCGGAGGAGGTTACAAGTAAGTTAATGGTATGTCAAGAGTTTGATGACCTTTTGTCTTGCCGTGGTACTTAGTTATTCCATTTCTCTACCGCTTGGCTCAAAGAATGGGATTTTGTGCAAATACTTCAACACCCAGGTGAACCTTAGAAAAATTAGCAATATTTTGGACACCTTTGTCATCATTCACTATAAGCATACCAAACATTTAAATATTTGATCCTTATAGCATATAGTTTAAACTTCTTTATATTCTAATTACTTAACTATCCTTATCATCTAAAATAACCACATTTATCATCATCACATTTCAATTTTGATTTTGATTATGACAATACATATATTTTAGATGTGAATAATTTTATTTCAAATGATTTCTTGACTGTACTAATTAGAATTCTAATTGATTTATGACTGTTGTCTGAAGAATCAGAAATACGCGAAGCACATAAGAAAGATTGTTCACGTCTGCTTCTGAGGAAACATCAGTAGTTCTGAAGAATGTTGAATGTTCGTTAGAAAGAGGATCTCGTGTGTACTTCTCAGCAAGTTGGTGCTTCAAAATTCACAACTATTCAAGAAGAAAGAATTTCTTATGAGATGCTGCAACGAGATCAGGAAATCAGGATTTCACAACAAATAAGCTTTTAAGTCAAATGTCAGAAGTCGAGATTTCCTCATCATAAAAGGCGCGGCTTTTAATTATTGAGACAAAGTCGAGATTCTGAACACATCAAAAGAAAGCTTATACTTCCGTATCAGAAGTCAAGATTTGTTAATTAGAAAAGTTGTTGCTTATATTTCTAAAGGCAAAGTCAATATTCAAAAAATTTGGATAGTTCGTGGAATACGCACATATCTTCTCAATATCAGAAGTATTCTATCGAAAAAAGGATCAAGAAAAGATAGATCTTCTGGACTCATTTGTAATCAACATCATATAGTTCACTAGAAGACAAGATCAAAAGATGATATCATCTTAAGCCAAACTACTTCATCGAAAGTAATATAGATTAGAAGACAATATCATTAGAAGCATGAGCTAAAAGAGTTAGTACAAAGGTACTATTACACATTCCACTCAAATAGATGTACTGTGTACTATTTTTCTCCCATAATCGTTTATTTTCGTTGGCAGCTAACAAGATGAACAGAGAAACTAAAAAGGATATTCTTGACTCACTCAAAATGACACATGAAGGCAATGCACAAGTCAAAGAAACTAAGGTCTTGGCCTTAATTCAGAAATATGAAGCCTTCAAAATAGAATATGGAGAAACAATTAAAACTATGTTCTCGGGTTTCAAACTTTGGTAGCATGACTGAAAGTTCTAGACAAAGGATATTTAATCATTGATCATGTCAAGAAAATCATCATAAGTCTTTCCAGAAGACGAATCTGGACACTACAAAAATGAATGTTCAAATCTCAAGAAATAGAGCACTAGAAAATAAAGCTTCAAGATAAGAACTTTCAAAGGAAAGAAGAAAGGTCTCATGGAAAAGTGGGATGATATTGACTCTAAAGGGTCAGAATAAGAAGGAGAACATGCCAACGTAGCTTTCATGGACCCCACATCAGATGGATATACATCAGAAACAAAGTGTGATTCTGAAGAGGTATTTTCTGAACTCTCTCGTGCTGAATTAGAATTATTCTTAACAAAATTTTTGAACAAGTATCAGAAGCTTCAACGAAAATTCAAGAACCTTTAGAAGGCTTATGAATATGAAGTTGAAGAATATGATAAGCTAGAGAAAGAAATTTCTAAACAAAAAGGTAACAATCTATTTTTAGAAAAGGAAAATGTCCTTCTGAATGAAAATTGTTAAAATTCGAAGAAACACTGTCTAAATCTCATTCATCTTCTGAATTAGTCCTACATAAGTATAACAAGGCGTTTCAGAAGTTCTTAAACAATAACATAAATAGAAACAAGATGGATTCTATGATCTATTGTGTTAGTCAAATTAAAAGGAAAATAGCAGGTTATGAATCTGATAATAACAATTGGAAAGTTTATAGAGATAACCAACCTATATCTCCTTTTTCTTATCATTATACTTCTGCACATACACAAAAATTTAGTGCTGCACGAAAACACAAGTTCATTAGAAACTCTGGGAAAACTAACTCTAAAGGACCCAAAATACTATGGTAACCAGAAGAACAAAAATTGTATATGCTGCAGATATCTTATGCAGCAGAGTCAAAACACCAATCATGACACCTGGACAATGGATGCTTGTGACACACAACAAGAAGAAAGCATATGCTCCAGGACCTAGAATCTAAAATGTCGTGTACTAAGCTTCAGAAGGATTCAAAAATAAAGTATAATAACAAATCATAAAAAGTTGAATTTAAAGAATTGTTAAAATTATCATAACAAAATTTATAGAGACACTTCTGAAATTGATCTCTTGGATATAACTAACTTTTGGTAAAGAAATACTTCAAGAGAATAACAGAAATTTCTGAACCAGAAAAATGAAGAAATCGGGTTAGAATTTATTTAATTCTATATTCTTGATATATCTAGTGTTCTAGACTGCCCGAGCGCCTGTCGGGCAGGTCACGTTCTTCGAGATACAACCTTCGATAGAGATCTGTGTCCACATTGGGGGCTGCCAGATGCTCGAAATGCATGGCACGTGATGTATCTCGCTTGACGCCTGTCGAGCAGATTCACTGCTCATTGCATCAAGAGATATGCCCGTGACACTCTATAATACAGTGGGAGAACTGACTTGTTTGTTTTGCGTTTTATCCAATTAAAGGAAGGCGAAAAGAATAGGAAAAGACCTTCGTTAGATTCTGAATACGGGAGGCAGTTATGAGAAGGGAAGGTATTAGCACCCTTTCCATCCGTAGTTATCTACGGGCTCTTAATTTCTTAGCTCACTTTATAAATTGCTTTTTGGGTGTGTTTGAAAAGATTTTTTTGAAAAGGCATTTCTCTTTGACTTCGTAATGATTTTCGCTGGAATGTATACGAAGTGTTTGGAAATGTTTTGTTTTGGAAAGACTTTGTAATGATTCACGCTGGAATGTATACAAAGTGTTTGAAAATATTTTTGAAAGTGTGAGATGTGAAAGGTGTTTTGATAGATCAAGCAATTAAGAGTCTATTACCTACTCAGAATGGTCGTTTCCATGTTATTTTGCTTTCCTTTAGGGTAGCGCTATCCATACCATTAGATGGTAGGTAACTCTACCCGTTGGATGTAAAGGGACATTCGAAGGGTCATCATATGGTCATAGAAGGCAACATGTAGGGATACCTTAGCATATTCGTAGGAGCGATCATCACTTTTCGTAGGCAACAATCGAGGGACGAGATCATGTATTCGTAAGAAATATCGAGGGTCATCGAGGGACTATGATCTTTGTATCAAAGGGGCTATGATGATATGTTGTAAGCGTCTTAGCTAAGATATCCCTATGTTCTAGGGACATGACCGTGTATTCGTAAGACAACAAGAGAAGATACCCTAAGGGGTGTGCAAGTGTGAAGAGTGTGTTGTATTCAGATATTTTATCTTGAGATTTAGAAGTGATCTATGTTGTTTTTAATCTTGCCATACATGCCTAGTTACTAGCAGTTAATATATGTACAGAAATTAAAGTGCAGAAAGTAAAGTGCGGAAACATAAATCCTACGTTATTACATGGCTTGGGGCGATATATAATAGGAGGTACGTAAAGAAGTAAATGTAAATCTACGCTATTACATGGAAAAAGACTTTGCAATCTATACATCTTTTCTAGAATTTAAATGTAGAAAAATAATAGAAAAATACATTTTTGGTTTTTTGGAGGTTGATTTTAGTGAAAATCCTAATTCTAATTAATTAATTTTAATTAAAAAAAATAGAAATTTTATGTTTTTTGTCAGAACTTCTGATGGATTTGACCTAGAACTTCTGGCTCACTCTTTTCCAGAACTTCTGGAAATTGGGTCATTGTTCCTTACCAGAATTTCTAGGGACCGCGCTTAACGTATCTTGCCAGAACTTCTGGAAATCGCTCCTTGCCAGAACTTCTGTGTTACCGTTCCTTCTAGAGCTTCTGGAAATTGTTTCTTCCAGAGCTTCTGGAAATAGTTCCTTCCAGAGCTTTTGGAAATTGTCCCTTCCAGAGCTTCTGGAAACCTGTATGACAATTCCTTTCAGAACTTCTGGAACTTGTGTTATTGTTCCTTCTAGATCTTCTGGAAATGGTTCCTTCCAGAGCTTCTAGAAATTGTTCCTTCCAGAGCTTCTGGAAACCTGTATGACAATTCCTTTCAGAACTTCTGGAACTTGTGTTAATCAGAAAAAATGTTAGAAAATCTTGGCAAAAGGCAGGGTTCGAACCCGTGCCTCTGAGAGATAGTGACTTAGTGCGCGCATGGTGAACCGTTGGGGCAGTTATACATCCATGTATTATAGTACACTCATAAATATATTAGTGAGTCCATGTTCCAGATCTTCTGATCTCTCTTCACCTGAGACATCACCAGAGCTAGAGCTATAATCATCTTCTCCGACCTGCTATCATGTTAAAATTTGCAAAAACGCATCATTCAAAGCAAAATAAAAGCCTAGATCGTATATTTAGGATCCTACGAACACGCTGGTGGTGTTCTTTTGTACTGAAAATCCCTATATCATGAGCTTTGAAGCTCTCAAACAGTTTTGCCCTAACAATGACAAATCCTTGTTACTGCGTGTAAACTCATAATCAATGCATCAAAACATTTTAAAATAACCTAATCATCATGAATGAATGTATGACAACAGTTTATATCATGTAAATCGATGGTTAGCAATTTCAAACTTTACCAAAACCGGTGTAACCTTGTGAGGGTGGTTCTGGGTGCTTTGAACTCGTGTGAGTGCTTGGATCCACTCCTGGAAGCTTCAGGAGAATGAATGGATGGCTGGAATGGCTTGAAAATGGCTGAAAAGTTGAACTCGAATTTGCAAGGATCCATTTTTTCGTGTCCTCTGACTTCTGATCTTGTGAGGTATTTATAAGAAAGTAGGATTAGGTCAAGAAAAGGAGAAAATATCTTACATTGATTAAGATATAATTCCTTGAAAATAAAGACAAAATATTTCCTTTTTGGTCTCTAATCTTGGCTATCAAGTCTTGCACGAATTTGACAGCTAGCATGGGCTTCCTTGGTCCTCAAGATGCTTGGAAAATAAGCCCAACATGTATTATCAATTACCTTTGTATTTTATTTAATTAATTTTGAATTTTACTCATTTAATTCCAAAATAAATTAAATAAAAATATAGGAGGCGTGCACTTGAGTTTCCAGGCCATGGATAATTTCAAGATTAAGTTTGGATCATAGAATCTTAGGCCCATTAGAAAAATATTTGCATTTGCTAGGTATTTCTCTTTATGCACCTCCTCAAAAATGTCAAACTTGCACAATATGTATCCTGCTCAATTTTCAAAATTTTTTAGTGTTCTTGGACTTTTTAGAAATCTCAAGATGTCCTCTAAACACTACTTTTGTTTTAATCTTCATATAAGTTTCCATGTTCATGAACACTTCTTTGCAAAAAGATGACTTTTTGTTGACTTTTAGAAGGACATGTAATGTTTTGATCCATAACTTCCAAATGAAGCATTTTGGCCAAAGCATGTGATACATGAAGTTGTAGAGAATTGAATTCCCTTCAAAATGAGCTTTGATGGAAAAATTTCTGATAAAGTATGTGGAAGTTATGCCTGGTCAATGTTTTGTTGACTTTCTGTCCAATCTGAGCAATTGGAAGAGCAAATTTGACTTGTAAGGCTTGAAACTTGACATGGTGATCCCTTGAAATATATGAGAGTTATGATAACCACTTGAAGCATTGGAAATCTATTTTGACTTGATAGAGCAAAACCTAGTTTGGATTGATGCTTAGAAGAGGGTTTGTATAGTCAACCCTTGTGAAATCCTTAAGTATGGAGATGGAATTGTCTTGAGAAGTAGGAGGAAAATTTTGGGGTATGAGACACTTTTCCGACACAACGCTAGTTCAGGCACCATTTTCCGACTATGACCTAGTCACTCGAACGATTATATTTGGACCCGCATATCTCGCCCAAATATAGCAACCAATGAGAATCCTCCTAACATCATTATATAAACCCTCATATCTTTGAGGGCAAGAGACCACTTTCTTACACTCAAAACCCTAATACTTTCTACCCTTTTCTTTAAATATTTGCTTACTTTAACATCGGAGTGCCTTGCAGGTACACCACCCTCTCCTCAACGTTAACTTGCTCGAAAGATTGTCAATTGTTCCGGCCGTCTTTGATTCTGATCACTTGTTCAGATCAGTGGCGCCATCTGTGGGAACTATCTTCCTCATCTTCGTTCATCATCCCAATATCAAAATATTAAAGATACTCTCGAAACTCTTAACGAGATGGCTGATTTTAATGATCAACTCCTTTTCGGAAAGATTGCTTTCTCACCTGTCCGAAAGACGAACATGACTATTCCCTCTCCTCGTCTAGAGGACACCATTGATCCCAGGGATGGCAGGACCTTATCCCCATATTTTGAAGATGCTGCCGACCAAGATTTCCTCTTGGATAAATAGAAAACCAAGGATCCAGCTGACGACCCCGTCACGGCTCAACCCTCGGCACCACTGTTGATCAACGCAGATCCAGCATTAGCTGCTATTCTGTCTGCCCCTTAATCAGACTAACAGCCTCCTCCTCCAGCAAGGCTAGTGCGTCGAGGATCTGGAAAAGAAACGCCCCTCGTCTACACCTCAGAGATCTAAAGCGGTAGTTTCCCGTAATCCCTCACCAAGAAGACCTGCTTGGAAAGAGGATTATTCCGACCGAAATGCTCCGAAGAAGAGGGGACATACCCCACCTCAAAATAATTGGGGATCTCCCTCACACAAGAAGACGAAGAACGAATCATATCGCCCTCGCGATCGATCTTTGTCACCCAAATTAAGAGAGGAGAGAGAACTCCCCCCACCACAAGAGAAACAATCGTTCCGTCTCCCTCTCTCCCGATTAGAGTGATGAAGACGAGCATCATGGTCCTCTTTTTCGGGCTATCATGGATGTTGCTATTCCTTCCGGTATAGAGAAACCTCCTAAGCTCGGTCAATACGACGACACCACCGACCCCTGATGAATATATCGAGAACATTGATGCCTTGCTCGATTATTGAGGAGTTCGTAAATAATAAATGTCGCCATTTCCTACAACCTTGAGGAAAAGGGC
>CM038797.1:29369400-29644177 GCA_021764765.1 Vicia sativa
CCGAGTAGAAGAGCCATATCGGCTTAAACAAGTTGATGATATGATCCACACATGACATTAAATATACTAGTAATTCTTATGCTATGAACATATGTGATAAATCAAAATTTGATCATAATTTTGATATCTCTAATATCATCGGGACCCAAAAGGATATGGGTACCTAAGGATAAAATTATCTATATTCTAGATGTCTTTAACATTAAGATTGAAACACCAATCTTAGTGCACGGACTCTGGATACTCTTGACACGTGGGGAAGAAAGCATATGAGTCAAATCCTGGAACTTAAACCTAGTGGTTTCATTGCTTTGAGCAATCAAAAAGGAAGAATTATTGTCTGGAACTATGGTAACACTACACTTCCTTCTATAACTAATGTTCTATTAGTAGATGGATTAATGCATAATTTTTATCCATAAGTCCATTAAGTGATACTTGTTATGATATCATCTTTAATCAAAATTTATGTAGCAGTTAGTCGAGAAAGATGGAGCGATCCTATTTAATGGTAAAAGGTAAAACAACATTTATAAGATTAAACTTTACGAAGCTGGAAAGTCGGGATGTAAAATGCTTGATGTTTGTTAACGATGAGCAATGGGTGCGGAATAGAAGATTGGGTCATGTTAGTATGAAAAGAATATCTCGATTAACAAACTAAATCTAGTCGAGAGGACTTCCAATTTGAAGTTATTTCCAGGGCTTCTGTGTGAAGCATGTCGAGAAAGGCAAATTTTCAAAATCTTATTTTAAATCTAAAAATGTTGTTTCTACCTAGAGACAATTATAACTTCTACATATTGATTTGTTTGGACCAGTGAAAACTGCATCCATCAGTGGCAAGAAGTATGGATTGGTGATCGTAGATTATTATAACATATGGATATGGGTAAATATCTTAAGACACTAGGATGAGTAACAATTTGTGTTCTCTAACTTCTGTAATCAAGTCCAGAATGAAAAAGAGTTTAGAATAGTAAAAGTCATAAGTGATCATGGTGGAGAGTTTGAAAACAAAATTTTTGATTTTTTTAATGAAAACAACATTTCTCACGATTTCTCTTTTCCTAGAACTCCACAACAAAGCGAGGTTGTAGAACAAAGAGCGAGAACTTTGCAAGAAATGGCTGAAAATATGATCAATGAGGGTAACATTTCTAAACATACAGGAAGAAGTAGTTAACCTGACATGTTATATTCAAAATAGAATCTCATAAGACCTATGCGGATAAGACTCCTTATGAATTGTGGAAGAATAGAAAACAACATTTCTATTTTCATCCTTTTGGATGTACTTGCTTCATTCTGAATACAAAGATTATTTGAACAAGTTTGATTCTAAGGAATAAAAGTGTTTAATGTTAGGATACTCGAGATGTTATAGATTATATAACATAGAAACACGGTGTGGAAGAATCCATTAGCGTCATGTTGTTGATGATAAGCTTGGCTCTCAAAAGTCACGAGAATGAATTTTTATGCAGAGATATAGAAGTCAAATTACTAGTACTAAAGCCGACTGCTGAAGGCGAGAGTTCTTCTTAGCCCTGTCTGAGAAGAATACATCGACAAAAAGAAACTTTTGAAGAACCCATTCAAAAAAGCAATTCGGAAGCGGTTTAGCACATCTTGAAGAAATGATTATAGGAAGAAGAATGATCTAATCGAGCAAGATCTACCTTTAGAAACTCTGAAGAGACTCTCCTGGGATTGATGTCTCTTATCGGACCACCTCCATAGATGAAGCACTTCAAGATAATGATTGGATTCATGCAATGAGTAAGAACTAAATCAATGAACCAAAAAGCGATGTGTGGATCTTGTTCCCAAACCAAAACTGACATCATTTGAATTAATGGGTCTTGAAATAAGTTAAGTGAGCAGGAAGTTGTCGGAAACATAGCCACGGTGGTTACACAAGGTTATTATCGTAAGAAGGATAGACTATATAGAAACTTTGCTCCATTCTCGAGTTAGAATCTATTAGACTTTTAATTTCTTATATTTAAACAATGACATCGCTCTGTATGGATGGATGTCAAAAGTGCTTACAAATGGTTACATTGATGAATAAGTATATGTTTTTGACCCCAGTCTTGAAAATACAAAACATCCGAATATGTTTATAAACTTAAGAAACGTTATGTAGTGCAAACAAGCTCCCAACACTTTGTATGAAAGACTAAGTAACTTTCTTTTAGAAAACAAATTCACCAAGTGGAAAGTAGACACAACTTTATTACGCAATTCATTTTAAAAATGATATTTGATCTCTCAAATCTATGTTGAAGATATAATTTTAGATCCACTAAAGCCTCTTTGAGTAAAGAATTTGCTAAGTCTGTCTGAGGCGGAATTTTAAATGAGCTAATAGGCGAACTCGAGTTCTTTATAGGAATACAAATCAATCAAACTTCAAAAGAAACTATATACATCGAGTAAGTATGTTAAAGAACACGAAGAAATTTGACATGTCGAAAGTAAGTCATACAAACCCATGCATCCTACAGCATTATGGAAAGGAAGAGGTAAGTAAGAAAGCGAAGAGAAGCTCTGGAGGTATGATTGGTTCTCTTCATATTTCTGACTTGAGACATGATATTTTATATAGTGTTTGCCTTTGTGCTAGATTCTAATAAGATCCTAGAAACTCACTTAACAACGATTAAGTGAATTTTCAAATATCTGAAATGTACTATTAACCTTGGCTTATGTTATAGAAAGTCGGAGAATATAAACTAGTAGGTTAATGTGATGCTGACTACTGAGATAGAATAGAAGAGGGAACTTCTAAAGCTACGGTTTAGGAGACAATTTGATATACGGTCCGGCAAAAGGCAATCCACCATTTACTATCAATTGTTGAAGCGAGAATGCATAACTGAGTTGGATCGATACTTCCGGATGCTGCGGATGAAAAGTCGGAGCGAAGACTTTCAAATATCTGAGGAGTAACATTCCTATTCTTTATGATAATACTCTTTCTATATGTCTCTCTAAAATCCTATTTTACATTCTAGAGCTAAACATATAGAAACTTAACATCCTTCATTAGGGACTATACTTAGAAGGTTTCTTTCTTTAAAATTTATTGACCAGGACCATCAATGGGTGATGTTTCCTAAAACCCCTTGTTGAAGATAGATTTAACCATTCTAAAATATCTCGGTATGGAATTATGTCCGGAATGAAAACTTAATTTTTGTATTTTAACTCTCGAACTTTATTTCTTGTGTGAATATCGAACAAGTGTTCTTGAAGAGTGAAGGAAATTGGTTGAGAATCTATCAAAAGATCGAATGTTGCTCAAATGATTCATTTCAAGATATACGTGGATTCACCACATCATGAATTTCAATCATTGGGTCACAGAAATTTGAACACATTCAAAATCAAATGGTGAAAGCGGTTGAATGTGAAGTGAGCGTTAGTCATATCGATTATCTGTTCCAAAAATCTTCACGAAATCTCGATATCAAAAATCATGTTATATTTTATTAAAAAATAGTAAAAATAAAATATTAGGAAAGTTATCTAAATTTGGCAATTGGCCTGAATAATTATTAAAATTATCTCATAATGAAGATGCTATATGTATAACAATTTATCAATATTTGGATTCAGATAGATATGAATTAATCAACAAAAGTATGATCCATAGCATAAGAATTGTGCAGTAGAAGTAACATTTTTTTAATATGGAAATCTAAAAGTGAGATCTTCACTAAGATATATCAAAGAGCACAACTTTTTATGCCTTGTGTTATGCATTTGCAAAGAATAACTTTTCCTCCTTTGATTTTGTATAACCAACATTCTCTCATCTATGAAAAGCAAGAAAAGGTTGCGGTTTATGGGTTTAAAATATAAAAATATATTTAAGTTATATGAATAATTAGAAAAAGATAGATAAGCATCTCATCTTTAAAACCTTAAAGTTGTTAGTACTTTAGAATCGTTAAAGATCATTATCTTCTCTACTTTATTTAAAACCCTTAAGCATAAGTATAGAATTTGTCGCTTATGGCTTTTAGAAAGATGAATTAATATAATCTGTGGGTTTAATTTCGTAACGCGTTTCTATCTTGTTACCTTTTTCATTTCATTTTACTATATGTGAAAAGGTAGAAGCCACCACCATGGGTTTGCTTTTTTTTTTTTTTGGTTTTAAGTTATGGTCAATTTTCGATTTGTTTTCTAATGTAGGTTCAAATTTCTTGGTGGATATACATAGATTTATCCAGTTTATATAAAATAATTGAACGAGATAAAGAAAAAATCAGCAACAGTTGACATTAATGTTAGTTATATGCTTTTATGATTGTCATACATTTTGTTAAAATATAGTTATGATGATGTTAAGTAAGATATCACAATATGTTACGCTATCATGTATATTAGGCGATGTTGGTCGGATGTCTTCGTGTAGTCTCTCTTGTCACAATGATGTTGTTGTTATATCTCTTGACAATTTGATTTGATTTTGTGAGATTTTATTGGATATATCTCATTGATTTTTCGGTCGAGAAGATTTTATTAGGAGCAGTACATAATTGATTCGGTCTCATTAAAAGGATCTTGGAGACATTTAGGAAACTTTGAAGATTTGTTCCTATTTTATGTGAAGATTTTGCAGACTCATTTAAAATAGAAGATTAGATTTGATTTGAAGAGTCTAAGTCCATATTGCTAGAGTATATAAATAAGAACTTGCTAAACAAAATAACAAGCATTCACATTGAAGAAAGCGTGGGTGCAACATAAGGGTTTTAGATTTTGGGAGTTTTTTAACACTTTAGTGGTTTTCTTTATATGTCACTCATGTATCTTTTGATACATTGAGGTTGGATGATTGTTACTGATTGCTAATCGAGTTATTATTCTCCTCATGAGCTTTTAAGTAATGAGTTGAGTATTGTTCTTAGTTGAAACTTTTAAGCTAAACTATGTACTCCTCAGGTCACTATTATAAACAAAATTCTATTTTCAGTTCATTAAATATTTGATGTATCTAGACTACATAGAGGTTACATACATAAATGATTTAATGAATCTAAAAATAATTTTCTTATAATAGTGACGAAGAAATATTATTTGTTGAGTGACATCTTACAATTTGGCTCTTTTGGTTTAGACTCATAGTTTGTGGTGGTTATCAATAAGGCGATTAAAGGCGAGAGGGATTCTCATGTCTAGAGGCTCATAGGTAGAAGTTGCACAAGATAGCGATTAGGAGAAAAGTTGTAAATTGAGATTATTTAGGCTTTGAACTAATATTATCATTGTGCATTTCCTCCCGGTGTGGTAGTCCCAGTAGATGTTGCTTAGAACTATGTTATGATTGATTGTGTTGTTTAATTTTCTGCAATTTATTTTGTGCACAATCTCCTTTTTATCGATTTACATCCAACAAATAGCGTTATAATATGTCCACGACATTGTGTTTTGTATTGAGGCGTCAATCTTGACATATGTATTACAAGTACGAATTTCAATTGGCATCGAGCGAAGCATTGTTTTGTTTATTAGGTGAGCTCCGGGGGCCGGTATATTTTTGGTACTATGGATTATGTGGAGCAGTTGTAAAATCTTGTTGTATTACTTGAAAGTAAATTCAATAGAGTTTTAAAGAGATTGTAGTGGAAGGAAAGATCAAATATCAGAACATTCCATCTACCATGGTATAATCATGATTTCTAGAATAAACTCGAAATTGGAATATGGTTGGTCATTTAGTACCATATGTTGTACCCAAAATTTACCCTCTTCATTTGATATTTCGGCTTATAGTTTCATTATCATAAACATACGTGCGTATACATACATATCATTCATTTAGCCATGAGATCGATTTTTTCTAATTGAGCGAGAATGCACTGATTACGGAGAAGAGGTTTGGTTCTAAAGCTGAATATAAAGGGTCACATTATTTTAAGTGCCATCTCAATGTCTAACATGTGCGTGTCTAATAGTTTGGATTATCTCTTGAGAATCGGGTCTTGGAGTTCGATCTCTGTTGATTGGATATGGATCAAGGGTTTCAAGCAAGAAGCGAGGTTGTGATCGAATAGCCAAAGTGATTCTATGGCCTTGTGAGTCTTGGACCATACATGTATAGTTTATCGATCCACATGATTTTATCGGAAAATCAAGAGCGGTTGATGAAAAGAGATTTGAGTGGGCTCGATGAAAAGACAATGGAAAGTCAAAGTTTGACTAGATGGACTTTTAGTCAAAATTATTGTCAAAAGTCGAGATTTGAGAAAATATGGTCATTTGTTGAGAAAAGTCGGAAGAATCGGATAAAATAGATTTCTTGAATTTTAAGTAATCTTGAACTTAGAAATTTTCTAAGTTTAAGAACATATATCTTGCGGTCATGTTATCGACTCATTATATCATTCACTTATAATTGACTCATAAATTTGGAATCGTTGGAAAGGCGCATATGGTACTTCAAATTTGTCCTTGAGGTATCTCAGAAAGTGCATAGATTCGATTCTGAGCTTGGAAAATGGATGTTCTAATTTTGCATGTTTACACTTAGAAATTTTGAGATATGTAAAATGTACAAACTTAGTGGCTGATTTGAGAGTTCATTTGGACTCGAATCGAAAATCTCAAACATAAAGTTGAAGATGAATATCCTCCAATTTTGATGTAAGGATCATTGTATTCGGATCCTTGTAGAAATTTGTAGTGTTGCGTTTGGAGGTTTGGAAGGCCATTTTGCCATGCATACGAGAGCATTTTGTCAAACCGATTGTTGTCGCGCATTCGAGGTTGTTTTCTCTTCAATTCGATCACTTGCGGAAAACCATTGAATATGAAAGTTGGAGTATGTTGTGTCCTCTATAAGTTATGTTCATGAATTATTTAGTTTGGATGTCAGGTGAAAGATCGGAGCTTGAAGTTAATGGCTTGAAGTTGGAAAATTGCTAGATGTCACGTCTGAAGTTTCCAGCCGGGCTGGACTTTCATCGGCGGTTGTGAGGCATAATTCAAGGCAGTTTTCTCCATGATTAAAGCCATGTTGAAGGTGTGATGAATTATAAAGTTGTTTTATCATGTATTCTTTCCAATGACACCAAGTTTTCCTCGTGTGATTAGTCTTGAAGAAGAGTTAGAGTCGTAAAGTAGGTGCATGGATTGAGCAAATGTTTGGCGATGTTTAGAAATTCCATGATAATGTTATCAATTATGATTTCGAGTTTTATGTACTTTTTGAGCATGCTAAAGCATTATCCCAAAGCCTATAACATGAAAGTTGCTCATCCATCTACCTTCTTCAACTTTGATGTTGAGATTTCATTATGAGGGCTTGTAGCTCAAGATATATGTGTGGAAAGATAATTGTGGAACTTTGTGTCTAGCACATGTGGCTGTGTTTTTGATGTTAGATAAATCTTAGTCCACATTATTACCCTTTATCACCATCGTACTTCCTCTTTAAGCCGGACATAATATGCGTCTGCATGTATTATAGAGGTATTCTAAAGGAGAGATTTTCATAAAGCCAACACTCACGTAACAACACCCATTACTATCACTTCTTCACTCTCTCCTAACAACACCTTTTTTTCTTCTTCATCAACACCATCTCCATAACAAAAAAACAAAAACTCATTGCTCCTTGGTTAGGGACCCTTTTTCTTCATTCTAAAACTATGCCACCTCTGTGCTTTTCGTAGTCATCCTCCATCTTTCTATCTATCTATCTATCATCTATCTATCTATCTATCTATCTATCTATCTATCTATCTCTATCTACTATCTCTATCTATCTGTCTATCTATCTATCTCTCATCTATCATCATTATCATCTTCAACCACTATTCTTTTCTCTTTCCTCTGACCGTAACTTTTCGTGATAACAACTTTTCGGTGATAACAACCATTTCCATCATCTTCTCCTCACTCTATTATCCATTCTCTCTACCACCACTACGGTGCTCCACTTCCACCATAACCACATTCTTTTCCACCTTAACGGAACAAACTCTCTCTTTAGCTTCCCATCCAATAATGAATTCTTAATTCTTTACCTCGAAACAACCTCTAACGACTTTTGCTCTCGCCTACACCAATATTCCTCACGATAACAACTAACGATTCTTCTCCTCCTTAGTCACCTTAGTGCTTTGTGTTAAATATAGCGAGAGCAGAATAGAAGCTTTAGGAATGATCGTTTATTCATTGTAAACTTGACAAATAAATAAGAAAACAAAAAGCAACCTACGGGCCCGCGTCTAGCTAAATTTTGGAAACAAATTTGACCACAAAACTTGATTAAATCAACTAATAGAAGTGTTATAAACTAGGACACTAATTTGACTAAACCTTATCATTCCCTCCTTGAACTAGACTGCATTTGTAGCTAGTTAACTCCTAGAAAATCACAAACTCCAGCTTCCATCTTAGCTCCCGAAATGATTCTAATTTCAAGGTTTGGTGAGGATGTACTAACTGATGCCTTGTACCACAAAATTAAGTTGAAAAACTCCATCATTCCTGACTCTCTTAAGAAATGGTGGCGCACATCAATGTCTTGCTCTTGCCATGCATCACGGGTTCTTGACAATTTAATGGTTGAGCTATTATCACGATAGAATGACAGTAATTTCAACTTCCCTTGTAGCCTATCTTCTTGACACCCTTCATCCATGACGACAAGCTACTTCCTACTTGACTACAAGTTGAAACCTATGGTGCTCAACGTTATTGTCGGTTGCTTCGAGAACACCGACTCACTGCAGCTCCGGCAAAGTATAAAACATAACCGGGTACTTCTTTTATCCTCTATCGATCCAGTAGCAGTCATTATCAATAAATCCATGAATTAAAGTTTCCTTCCGCTTTTAAAGAATGCCAACTTTGATGTACCTTGCAAATGGCGTAGAATTCTCTTTGGTAGAATGATGAACTTTTATAGGCCTTGATATATACTTGCTTAATAAACTAACCGCATACATTATATTCGTTCGTAGCAACCCATTTCATCGAGCTTCAATGTTGCTGAAAAATGAACCATCCATCTCGACACCATTTTCATCTTAGGAGATTTTAAATCCTAGAACCATTGGATTTTCAACATAATTACTATGCTCCATTCCAAATCTTCTTAGCACTTCTATCACATACTTTGTTTGTTGATGAATATCACAGCCATCAGTGAACTACCTCGATACCAAGAAAATACCTCATCTTAAGTCAGACATATCAAATTCCTTCATCATGGACTCTTTGAGTTCGACATCATTTTTCATCATCTCGGTATAAATTAAATCATCAACACAAAGCTAATGATTAAATATTTACCTTGTTTGACTTTAGTAAACAAGTTTATTCATATCCTCCTTCCAAAACCTTCCTTCAGAGTATGATTGATTCGATTTGAACCATGCTCATGATGCTGCTTGGTCCGTACAAAAGCTTTGTTGAGCTTATATACCATATACTCATCATTTATTCATAACCCCTTGGCTGCTCCACATACATTCTCATTCTTCCCATGAAGAAAAGGTGACTTAATCTAATTGAAACACACACAACCTCTTGTGCGTGAAGTGCCAAAATCATTCGAACCTTGTCCATCCGAGCTACTGGGAGGCGTATACTTCTTCATAATCTACTCCGTATTCTTGAGCATACCCTTTGGCGACCAGCGAGCCTTGTATTTTCTACTTCTCCAAGCTCGACTTTGTTTTGTATACCCATTTGACTCCTATTTTTTCGCTCCTTTTGCGACTCTACTAAGATCTCACGTTCCATTCTTCTCGATTGATCATTTACTGCATCCATGGTTGCCCTCCATTTCTCCTCCTTTATTGCTTCGTCGAATGAAGTAGGATCGGAACAAACGACATGAGAAAACAAGACTAAGTGAGTTTGTACCTCTTCCTCTTCATTGGAAAGACCATCACAGATACATAGTCATTAATCCACCTTGGAGCTCTTATTTCGGGCTGTCAATGGGCTTCATTTTCTTCTTCATTACTATAATTTGCATTTCTTCTTCATTACTATCGGTGCATTTTCTCCATTTTCTTCTTCATTACCATCGGTTTATTTTTCTTCTTCGTACCATGATTCCTCACTTTCTTCACTTTTCTCATTTTCCGGTTCCAAATCAAATGTGTTATCTTCATCATATTTTTCCCAATTCCATTGTAGTCTTCTTCAAAGGCTGGCGTGCTGATAATAATCCTCATAGAGGTAGGATCATATAGTCGATATACCTTTGATTACTGCCTTACACCAAAAAGACCTGACAACGACTCTTATCTTTAAGTTTTGTTTGAGCATCGATCGTGAGCATATTCTATACAACCAAAGACTCTCGAGTGCCTAGCGGAAGGTGTCACCCCACCAAGCTTCATGCGGGTGTTTGCCTTCACTGATGATGTTGGACATCTATTGAGAACATAGAATGCTTGACTTCTTGCCTCTGCCGAAATTTTCTTGGAACATTTTTCTCGACAGTAGCTCCTCACCATATTCATCACGATTCTATTTTTCCGCTCGGCGACTCCATTACATTGCGGTGTATATGCGCGATTAATTGCCTCGTGATTCATTCATTTTACAATATTACTTGAACTTATAAATGTGAATTCACCTCAGCGATCATTACGAAACATTTAATAAGGCCAGACCCGTTTCTTTTTCAACAAAGGCTTTAAATAGCTTAAAGATAGTGATGCATCTAACACAAGCGATAAAATACACAGCGCCTTCCTCTGTAGTCATCAATGAAGAAAATTAAATACCTCTTTTTCCCTCAAAAACGGAGAAATCGGGCATGAATATCGGCATGAAAAGTTCGATTTTAAGCGCTCTCGTATACTTCTCCTTGGGATTACACCTCGGCGATGCTTCCCTTTCAATCAATTTGGGCACACATTTTACCCTCAGAAACTTGGGAAGCCTCTCACCATTTTTTTGCAAAGTCTTGAGCCCTTGGTAGAGATGACCAAATCTTGATTGCGGAGGTGAGCCACGTCTTTGGTGTCGTCGGTCGCTACTTGAAACACTCTTCTCCTTTCGCTTTTGATTGATTTGGTGCTAAGAAGCAACAAAAACATTCGATTTGCTGCCATGTTGGTTTGGAATACCAAACCCTTTGTGTGTGATAAATCAAACACTCATTCGCTACATTAGTACACCCAGACCCCTTTCTTGTATTGTCCGACATTGAGGAGATTATTCTTGGCAGGGAACATAATACACATCCATACAAGGTGGTTTACTCCTTTTATTGTCAATCGAACACTTCCTTTTCGGAAGCGTTCATGCATAATTCCCAATCTAACCACCTTGTTGAACCCTTCTTCTAACTCACAAAAGTGAATAATCACCACACATGTGATTCTTGCACAGGTCGATATATCCATAACATCTCGATCGTCTCCAGCGTGTGGCCTGTCGCCATTAGAACCATCTCTTGTGGTTCCTCGAACGACATAATTTTCTTGCTTTTCGTCTTTGGAAGTGTCAAAGCTTATGACATTGTAACACTCAACTATTTCTTTACTCTCTCGGTTGCTGCTTGCCTCTGCCTTGTCCCACCCTCCTCGAAAAGTAGCTCTTCCTACCTCTTCCACCATAGCTCCCTTCATGAGTTACCTTCAAAGCTTGTTCCTCTTCTCCAAATTTGAATTTTGCTCATGAGCGGCGAGAACTCTGGCATCCACAGATAATTCATCTATGTCCTTGTCTTCCTCTATGGAACAAAAACATAGTTCTATTTCTTAGTGAGGGTTCTCGAGATCTTCTCAATGATCTTGACATCATCCCATCTTCTCTATAATTCCTCATGTTGTTTGCAATCGTCATCACTCGACCAAAATAATCGGTGATCGATTCACCTTGATTCATTGCTCAAAGTCCCGTAGGACGATTGGTTGAGCTCTCTTCACTCGAGCATTGCCTCGAAACTTCAACTTCATGGAATCCATTTGTTTAGATGTCTCCTACATGATCGTCTTGAGAATTGACTTGTCGATTGGTAAACAGGTAATTCTTAGCCTTGATCCTTGACTTCATCTCCTCAGGTTCTTTTTTGCTGTCGCTATTCCATCTACTCTTCGACTCTGTGTAGCCTAATTCACGTGACCCGGTACTCATGGATTGAAGGAGATTCTCGATGACCATGCTCCAATGATTGTAGTCACCCAGATTTCGGGATGGAGGTAGCAAAATTTAACCCAAGACCCATCTCTCAGGTCCTGCTACGATGCGAGATGTTAAATGTACGGGAGCGGAATAGAAGCTTTGGAATGACCATTTTATTCATTGTAAACTTGAGGAAATAAATAAGCAAACAAAAGCAACCTACAGACCCACGTCTAGCTAAATTTTAGGAAAAAAATTTGAGTACAAAACTTTACTAAATCAACTAATAAAAGTGCTATAAACTAGGACACTAATTTGACTAAGCCTTATCACTTTGTTCTCTCGTCACAATAACCACAAAATCCGATGTGAAAATCTCCTCCTTTGACTCTCATCTTACAATGCTTACTATACCTCGTTCCAAGATTTCAATCTTCTTCATCATCTTCTTGGGTGGAAAAAGAATCGATTATCGTAATGAAGTCGGCGTCAAAATTGAGATTAATTAATCGAGCAGCGTCACTTTTCATTCATTGAAGAATTCAAAGTCAGGCGGAAGATTTGTCCAGATCCGGAATCGTCACATCTTCATTATCAAATCGAAAAGTGTAGAGTTTTGGATTGTTCACCATAATCACAAAATATTTTCATATCTATATTCACGTTATGATTTCTTGGCGATTCGGTGTGAATAAAGATGAATGAGAATGGGATTGGAACCTACGTGATGAGACAAGCGATTCATATTGGTGGATATGTTTGGTCAAACTTCACGATCTCTGGCGGTACCATCGATGAAGAATAGCTCTTCCCTTGTCATTTTCGATGGTGAGAAAAGTATCTTGGCTTGCCTATCGTGTTCTTTATGTCTGGTGAAATGACTTGAGATTTTGTATCGCAAATGTGCGGATAGCAAGAGTCTCCCGACTTTTCTTTTATCGATTAAGGAAGGTGAAAACGGAAAAGACCTTCGTTAGATTAAGGTAAGGGAAGGTTATGAAAAGGAAGGTTATTAGCACCCTTTTCATCCAGTAGTTATCTCACGGGCTCTTAGTTGCTCTTAGATCATTTAAAAAAGTGCTTTCTGCGTGTTTGAAAAAATGTTTTGAAAAGGCATTTCGCTTTGACTTTGTAATGATTTATGTAGGAATGTATACAAAGTGTTTGGAAATGTTTTGTTTTGAAAAGAGTTTGAACTTTGACAAAAGTGTGAGGTGTAAAAAGTATTTTGATAGAGCAAGAAACTAAAGTCTTATTACCTACTCGGAATAGTGGTTTTCGTGTTTTACTTTCCTTTAGAATAGTATCCAGTACCATTGGTTGGTAGGTAACCTATTAGTTGGATGTAAGCGGGACATTCGAGAAGGACATCGGATGGTCATAGAAGGCAACTTGTAGGAAGTATCCTAGCCGGCCGGGACTATCATCATTTTTCTTAGGCGACAATCGAGGTCAAGATCATGTGTTCGTAGGCGACATAGTGGGTCATGATCTTTGTATCGAATGGACTATGATGATTTGTTTTGAAACAGCAGTGCTAGGATACCTCGTTAGAGGACTTGACCATTTGTATTAAATAAAGGCAGCGAGAGAATTACTAAAAGGGTGCATGTGTGAAAAGAGTGTGTTAATTTCGGATATATTATCTTGGAATTACGGTGATCTATGTCAATTTTATCTTGCCGCTGCGCGCAATTCTTAGCGGTTTATTGGATGCGAAAGTAAGTGCGGAAGTAATGTCTCTCGCTATTACATGGCTTTGGGACGGATACATAATAAAGTGCGGAAAATAAAAGCCTAATTAAACTAATACATCCCATGAGCAATTACATAATTGAAAAAAAGCAAGAAAAATCGGGTGGCAATTCTGACTGTGAACGGATACAAATCGGGAAATATGAGAAAATTGCATAAGAAGAAAATGTTAGTAAAAATATGTATTTTTGAATGAGAAATTTTTTGTGTGTTTGTAATGACATTAATATGATAAGATAATTTTTTGGTAATTTTTGGAATTGATTTGATAATTTAAAAACAATTAAAAGTCATTTAAACGATTAATTAGTAATTAAATTAAATATGCATGCAAAAATAATAATTTTTATATTAAAAATTAAATAAACATTTTTTTGATGATTATGCCAAAAAATAAATATTTTTGGAGGTTTTTAGATGCATGATAAAAAATATTAAAGAAAAAATAAATTAGGTAGAAAATATTAAAGAAAATATAAAAATATGAAAAGTAAGTTAGTTTTGGAAAAGAGTAAAAATATGATCTGACGAAACAGACACATGACCATTGAGGCATCTTCTGATCACACCTTTACCCTGGACCAAAGTGTACTTAGGTGTTTGGAAATGCAAAGGTGTGAATATAAGCGAATCGTGTCATGAGATTGGAAATTCAGCGCCGGTCGACAAGTGGACCGGGTTGAGCGAGACGAATCGGAACACTCGCTTTTGCCACGCATACCTCGCGGTCTTGGATGAGTCAGCGGCAGGAGCCTAGCTCGTTAAGTCTCTCAAACCATCAAAATGCCAAACTTACCGTCGAAAATAAATGGCAGGGATACCCTACCCCTCGTCGACCATTCCAAATCAATGGTGGTGTTGGTTTTGAATCGACTGTCGGCCAGTTCGAAGAAGCGACTCGAAAAACCCTAACTATGGAAATCGACTTACGGGCGTTGTCAAGCGATGGCCGATCTTTCACATGGAACCTCATGAACACATTAGAGCGATAAGTTTGATTAAAACAAGCGGATAATAAAATTCAATTTCAAGAAAATTTTGAATATGTATGAATGTGTGGCTCGATTGGCGGTTTCGACGCGGCTCTTGGTGTATACTTACTCGAACTTACCACAGGAATGCAATGGAGTGATTGAAAATTTGAAAGTGGCTGGAACAAGAAACACAATTTTGCAACTTTGAGAATTTTGAGCAAAATAAGGGTTGGTGTAGAGGCTAGGGTTTAGTCCTTTGTCTTGTGCAACATCTTTGGTATTTATAGAGTGAGGAATGAGGCAAGAGTGAAAAAAGATATGGTATTCAACTGTAAAAATTAATTCCTTTCAAATAATATCAAATTTTGAGAAAATTTGATTTTCTCTCCATATGCAAGCTAGCACGAATTTGAAAGTCTTGTGGGCTATCTTGGACCTCGAGTTTGATAAAATCCATCCATTTGAAAATATATCTTGTTTTCATATTTTATATAATTTAAATTTGAATTAAATGGTTTAAATTCAAAAATAAATCAATAACATAGAATATGGTCATGGCAAGGCATCAATAGGTCACAAATAATATTATGATCAAGTTTGGATCATAAAATTATAAACCCGTTTGGAAAAATTGGATTTGACAAATATCTCCTTTTGTCAATTGTCCAAAATGCCCATTGTACAAAGGTGTATTTTGCTCAATTTTCCACATTTTTGAATGTTCTTGGACTTTTTAGAAACCTCTAGGTGTCCTCTAAACAACCTATTTGGTTTCATCTCAATTGGAGTTTCCATGCTCAATAAATCTTCTAAACAAAAAGTTGACGTTTTGTTGACTTTGAAAAGGACCTGTAATGTTTAGATCCATACTTTCCAAATGAAGCATTTTTTGAACATTCTTGTGAGACATGAAGTTGTAGAGAATTGAATTTCCTTCAAAATGAGAGGTGGTGGAAAAATTTCTGAGAAAGTATGAAGAAGTTATGCTCAGTCAAAGTTCAGTTGACTTTTTATTGGAAAACCCTAATTTGGAAAGTTTGACTTTTGTGCAAATCTTGAGTTTTCTTTATGAATCATGATCAACCCTTGATTAAATGATGAATGTAACTTCAAAATGAGGATGTTGACCAAAAATTAGGAAGTTTGTTGTATGTTGACCACAATTGACTTTTGTCCAATCTGTTGATTTTCAACATCGACGATTGTTTGAGGAAACTTGACTTGTGAGGCTTGAAACTTGACATGGAGAATCTTTGAAGCACATGAGGAGGCATGAAGACCATTGGAGATGTTGGAAGTCCATCTGGATCTGAGGATAGCCAAATCCTAGTTTGGGTTGATTGTCTAGGAGAGGGTTTGTCTTATCAACCCTTGAGGAATCCTTGAGTATAGATGTATGAAATGTTTTGAGAAGTAGGAGGGAAAATTTTGGGGTATGACAGCTGCCCCTGTTCAATCTTCTTGTACTAGAAGGGTTAGATTGGTGCTTGCCTTTGTTGACACGGAGGTGAGAAGATGATTGAACACTCAGAATCTACTGAAAATTTGTTTCATTTGGTGATGCGGGAATGGGCTTCAATGCCATTTGGAGAAGGTGGAGACTTATTTGGGGAATGAGTCGTATGCTAGACTCGAGAATGTAAATGCGAATAGGAGGTTATCGGAGATGGGCTTAAGATGCCATCGGAATGATCGATCTTTGGGGAGTGAGTCATCTTCAAGCTCTACATAGAGCGTTTACGGAAGTGAAAGGAGCATGGAGATGGGCTTAAGATGCCATCGGAGAGTCGTCACGTTAGACCACATTCTTGTATTTGAATAAGTTATTGGTTTGTATTGGTTTTAACCAAATATAAGGCGATACGGCGGTGGAGAAATCTTTGACCAATAATCAGGAGATGGGCTTAAGATGCCATCTAAAATGTTGAGTCGTCTGTTAGACTCTGTAGTTCTTTGTGATAATAAGAGGTCGAATACATCTTACGTCTTTGATTACTACGAGGATAGTAGTTGGCGGAAGGTGACAACTTCACTTATTGTCTTTGGGTCTGATCAATGCGGGTTATCGAGATAACTTGTGATTATTGAGATAGTTTTCCGTCGCCGGTACTAATCCTGGATGCTGTTGTCGGAGGACAACAGGTTGAATAGTTTTCGTCACAGCTTGGGCATTAATCTTGGACCGGTTGTGGGAGACAATGAGGCGATCTTCGAGATAGTTTTCCGTACGGCGGGTAATCACCGGACTGTCGGCGGAAGTGATTTTCACTATTTTGGGAGAAACCGAAAACTTTGATAGAATATTGTTAGTCTTATGCAAACTATGATGCGCCTGATGTTTATGAATGACATATGCATAAATTATGACTTTCATGAATAATGTATAAATGATAGATGTTGTGGTATTTCAAAACATATCCATCTTGAGGAAGATGTGGATGTTACCTTGGAGATTCGACTTTTGCTTGGGGAATGAAGCAGTTGGAAACCACGAGAAGAAGATAACCTGATTTCTCAGATGCACTATATTGGGAGTCTTGAGCCTAGAATCTTGTGAGGATGGTAGAGATCGGTAATGAGGATCTTGTGCATAGACCTAGGGAAAATTGGGATCTTGCTCTGTTGGGAACTTGTCGTAGACCTCTTGAGGAGTAATCGATTGTCCTTTGGGAGATAGAGTGGGAGGATGCGGGGCACATGAACCTCTGGTGCGAATAAAGATGTAGGTTTCCTCGATGCTATCGACCAAGTTTCAAGCACGGATCTTCTGCTGCTGCGAGGGAGGTGATGATTGTCGAGAGATATTTTCTTTGAGGATACCTCATTTGGTGATGAATCGTTCTTTGCTTGGAAATACATTGGGAAATTTTACACAGTGACATCTTGTGGGATTGTGCGAGAGAATGTATTGGCGACTTTCGTCATCTCGATTCTAAAACTGTAAGTAATTATCCTTGTTCATTCACTTTTGGCATGTTTGTAAGTATATTCTTGTTGTCAAATGCATATAATCATTCAAAACAAGCGTTGGACTTTATGCAGTAACATAGCAAAAATTGTAAAGAGAAAGAACTAATATTTATTTGAAATGTGGCGTATGGCCAAATGGTTTATACACAAGAAGGTAAAAACCTATGCGAAAACAATCTAGATTCAAGTTCAACTATGCTAATACTCGTATATTTCAACTATCATCGTCCTTCTGTCGTTGAAAGTGAGTGAATTGATTTCGCCATTTGAATCTTGAGCCATATAGTACGGAGATGTAGTGATCTGGCGAGACATAGTAAATGCGCTTAAATCTAACTTTTGCCTAGACCAGCCCTTCGGGTTTTCGTCTATCGGGATACTTGCCAATACGGCCTGCAGGTTTCGACTTGCTTGGTGTCACATGTTTATATATATCCTTAACTTTTGCTGAGACTCTTTTGGTTGGCGGGATGCCACTTATTTTGCCTGGGCGGTCGACCTAGCGGGTCTCTTTTATCACGTAGTATTTTTTGACTATGTTTGCGTTCAGCATGGTGTAGGAAGTCTTCACCATCCATGGTCTAAGTATCTCGTACCTCTGCTTAGGAAAATATTGTCTTGACTCTGAATGGTCCCTCATGGGTGGGGTCCATTTGCCCCTAGGATCACCTTGTGGAAGAATGATGCGCTTGACTACTAGGATCCAGGCTTGGTAGACTCGGTGTTTGACCTTCTTATAAATACTCGATCGTTCGCCCATTAAATATGTCCGTGGCGGATGGGCAGTCGTTCTCGTCAATCAGTTAATACAGGTGAGGCGATCTGGACCCAGTCGTCTTCAAATCCTAACTCTGTGTCTGGGACTCGGTTGAGAATGTCCCGAACCTCGATGGGTGGGGTACCTTCATCTAAGTATCTGAGAAAAGGTTGCCTGGCCCAGTGTTACATCTTGTGGTCGATAACCGTGAAAAGAATAGGTAACGTCTAGTACGATACTTGTAAGTCAACTTCAATCCCTATATAATTTTCTTAATGTTCTTGTTGGCGGCTTCCACGTATGCATTCATCTTACCGATAAGGAGAAGGTTGTGATGTGATCTTAAACTACGTCTTGAGGAGTTCGGTGATTATTTTGTTGTTGAGATTAGAGCCCATTATCAGTGATAATCCTTTCAGTGCCGTCACCAGGCAATAAGATTATTCTTGATGAAGCAAGCAACTCTTAGTGCAGAGATCACGGGAGGTTACCACCCAGCGGTGAAATAGTCGATTGCCACCGAGGATGAAGCGATGTCCAGATTGGAAGTTGTGGGCTTAATTTCTCCGTCATTATCATACTGCATTGCAAGGCCAAGGATTAGAACAACCGGAGTCTTGGAGTACACGCACTTTGTCCTCGTCACAGCATTTGTGACAAGATCGAGCATAAGCGGTGTGATCGGCTTCCATGGTGGACCAATAGTAACACATTCTCGAAATCTTGGCCGTTTGTATGACCAGCTAGTGGGTACAATCTTGTCGTGTAACTCTTCCAGCGTCGTTCCATTTGTTTTACAGTACCCTGCAGTAAGCCAAATCGTGGTTGCGCTTGTATAGGATGCCATTCTTGAGGAAGAATTTGGATGCAAATCTTCTCGAGAATTTCTTATCATTAACGGATGCCCTGCGGAGATACTCTGAGTCTCGAGATACCTCTTCGTCGTAGACCACGGTTTCTCTTACATATCGATCTCATTATGATATGTTGGTTAAACAAGACCTCTCGATGATGATGATCACGGGAGCTTTCGTTGTCAATGGACCTTGAACATAGATGGCCGTGTTAGTAACAAATGCCTTGTGATTCTCTTCTGGTGGAATGTGATTGAAAGTGATCTCTTGAAATGGGGATCAAGCTAAAACATGCTCGATATGGAATGAGATTCGGATGTTTAGTATCCTTTCGCCCTAATCGCGGTGATCAGTGAGTCTCATTATACTTGTAAGAACTTGATTCTTAAGTCGATACTGACTTTGATACCGCGGTGTAACCCGTATTCGGCCATGTTGTTGGTCTGACTAAAATATAATCGCGGTGAAAGGTGTGTCACTTTGTAGGGAATCTAATGATGGCGCCAATGTCGTTTGATGCGTTTGAGGCTCCATCAAGACCATGTCCATCGGGATCCTTGTTCCAGGTCCTTCGTATGGTCACGGTTCTTATGATCGATAACTAGTAAAACATCTTCATCTTGAAATTGGCGAGCGCATGGTGATGATGCGTACGACGATGAGCGAATGGCCGGCTACTACACTTCCTTTGATGTTTTTACGAAAGTGTCTTTGGATGTCGTATTCGGTCGGGATCATTTCCATCTTCTTATTCTTTCGGAGGTGGTTTCTGAATATGTATTTTATCGGATCCATCTTGGAAATCAACAAGGTAGTGTGAGTCAACATATCTTTGTCTTAGTCGTGAAGCGTGACCAAAAGCGCTAAAGTTTTCTTGAGGTGAGTATCTTGTTCCGCGGTCGGTAAACTTTTGCTAAGGTAGTATATTGCATCGCTTTAAACGGACTCGTCATATTGCCCCACACACCCGTTGGTTCTCTATAACTGTCGAGTACATGATAAGAGGTCTTCCTTGGCGGGCGGCATCGGGATAGGAGGATTATGTAGGTACTCCTTGATTTTGTCAATGCGTGCAGCGATCGTCGTTCCGTTCTGCGATCTTTCTCTTAGTAACTTGAAGATTGGCTCACTGAGTACCGGTTAAGTGTGCAATGATACGGCAATGTAATTGATGACGAAAACCTCGACTTCCTTTATAGGAGTGCGGGGGGTGGCATTTCTTGAATAAGCTTTAACCTTGGCGGGTCGACCTCGATACCTTTTCCGCGCAGCGAGACCACAAGAGCTTCTGGGATCGACTCACGAAGGTGCACTTGTTGGGATTAAGTCGGGTCATGCTTGACCCTATCAAAGCGGTTTAGTAAATGATCAAGATGTTCTTCTTCAGATGCAGTGATCGAAATTTCATCATGTAGGCGTAGACCTACATCGTGATGAATCATATATTTGAAATACCTCGCCACGCTAATAAGTGGCGCCGCGTTCTTGGTCACAGCAGCATAACCTTGTAGCGAAGTACCCCAGCGTAGCAGGTAGTCTTCTCCATGTCTTGAGGCATTTTAATCGGTTATGGCAGGAGCCATCCATGAAAGAAAACCTTATCTTTGGCGAGTGTTGTCGAACATCAATATGAGGTAGTGGGAAATCGTCTTCGGACTCGCTTTATTCGGATCTACGTAATCCACTTACATTCGTACCTTGCCATCCTTCTTAGGTAGAGGCACCACATTATCCACCTTGTGGATAGGAAATGACTGAAGAAAGCCGGTGTTGAGCTGCCCGTCACTTGACCCGATTTTCTCGACATCTCGGGACGCGTCGGCCAGACATACATTCCTTTGGGAAACCTTCCTTTAGCCGATGGCAGGTGTACCCTGATATCAATGTCTAAACCGGCATGTCTTCGTATGAGCAAAAACCTCGATATAATCTCGTAACATCAAGATCAATCTTTCATATGCTACGCTCGGGACCGCTCCTATCTTGATCTTTACATCTTCGTGATACCCAATTCCTGACCTCGGCGGCTCTTGGTGTGCGTTTTGTATAACTCGTTCTTCTTCCTTTGTGGCGGTTATGACAAGTTCTCCACGGCATATGATCTTCCTCGCATCGTCTTGACTTGGTAGATCGGATTATCGAAGTCGTATTTAGCAATAAGCATGCATTTGTTATCAGCGAGATTCGGGTGATTGCGGTGTATCACGTGGGTGTGTGTAAGAAACACATAGCTTTTTGAAGGGGTGATAAAGTAAAGAAAGAAAACAACAATTGAATGCAAAAGTCCAGCGATTTTATTGAATGAAAATATCAAATGACGAATAATAACCCTCATGAAAGCGAGCCATGAGGCCCGAAATGCACTAGGCTTTAGGGTTTATTGTTCGAAACATAGAAGATAGAAAAACAAAACAAAACAAGAGCGATTACTCCTGTCATAGGAGATTGGTATGGCGTCTTTAGTCTTCCAATTCTTTGAGTCAGTTGTCGAGAGTTGGGAAGATCCACGCTGATGTAGTCGTTGGCGATCGTCTTACATAGCATGGACTCCGTTCTGGCGTCACGGAAAGGAAGTTGGCCGACACGTTTGCGGTATATCATCTACGTCCTTTGATGGTGAAAGCCTAAACCGGTCTTGTCGGTTGAAAGGAAGATCGGGAGCTGACCCGAATAGTCTACCTCCTTCTTGTAAGCTGGCAATCGCCAGTGAGGCCGTCCTAGGTGGAGCTTTAGCAACCCGGGAGTGACGGGAGAGTCGGCGTGACTACGGGGATTGTTTCAAAAGCAGACTCTCGAAGAATTCTCCTTCCATCTCGAGGTATCGGAATGGTGTAGATGGTGGCCATATATTCTTCTTCACCACTTGTCTGTGTGACCTTCCACTCACCGGGTGCCCGACCCGATGTGGAGTAGAGTGGCCTTTGCCCCATGTATCAAGGCGTCAAGTAGGCAAAGAGTAAGTTGGACGGATGTCGTGACAAAGTGGAGTCGAAAGTGCGAGGCAGAGCTTTACTTGAGCGAGAATAGGCTCTCAATCTTGTTCATAGAACCATCAAAGCTCTCACAATTATATCAACTTGGGTTTCGAAACAACCCTTGACATCAAGTCGGTCAAAAGCGGTCTTGGAAGGATATTGAGGAAGCCGGTATCCACCAAAACATGAGACAATGCGTGCCCTTGCATTCAGCGAGATGTGCGAAGGCTTTGTTGTGTTCTTAGAGTCAAATGAGCATCGAGGAGAAGCCTAGGTCGTTGTTGGCGGCTAGCAATACAAACTTCTGAGTCGGTAGTAGTGTCTTGCAGTGCGTGAACATTCTTGAAACTTTACGAGGCTTTAGCATGGCCACCTCGAACCTGAAGCGGAGGCGAGCATGGAGATCTTGGGCAGATCATCCCAGCTGTTCCACAACATTGTAGTCACTCTTGATGATCTTGAATTTCCTCCATTTCTTGTTTGGAGGTGTCTTTAGTAACTTCCTTTGGTATACGGATGGCGGATGAGTCTTGGTTCTTTCCCTCTAGTCTCGGGGCTGGTTGAATATGGAATCGAGCTAGAGTCACGATTTCTTTTGGAGGAGATATCGGAGAGAATACCCTTCGGTTACGGTCACCTTACTTGATCGGTGATGTTGTCAATATCAGAATGGTAGCTTATTATAAGATTCTCGATAGTTAGAGGGTCTTGCTTGACGCCATGATAGTAAACCTCAGCTCCAAAATTCCGAGGAATAGCTTTGTCAGAGGAATATGGGACTGGTCTTGGAGAAGTAATGATGAGAGGTGCCACTCTAGGTACAGAATCAGCGGAGGAAATCCTTATAGTGTTAACATAAGCATAGTCTTCTGGGAAATTGTCACCCCATCCGGTTGCCTTAACATCTTCAATAGGAATCTTGTAGCTTTTGGGAACAATGTACTTCACCATGTAATCAAACTTTCCACTTGGCTAAGTATCCACACATTTAGTGCAGTTCCATTCACATCTTGATCTTGATTTCTTAGACATGTCTTCACAGACTCTTGGTTTCGGGAATAGTATTTCACGGTTATCCATCATACCTTGAACACGTCTTCTCGACCAAGCCTGACCATCGGTGCGAGATGGGCACCAGTAGCAATTCTGCAGGCATCTGATTGAAACCGACTTGCGGCATATTCTTCTTTGATCATCGGAGGAATGGTCAAGTCATCTATGTTGAAAGCGTAAGTATCCTCACCAACAACATTGGAACTTTTGTCATGGTTAGGCATAGGCGCGTTGATCACGTTCGGGTCTCGGGAGGATCAAACTCAATCGCTTAGCGATCATATCTTGAATCTTGTTCTTGAGCCCAGGTTGTTAGTGTAGGTGCCACAGGCTATTGGAGTGGTAAGCACACTTAGCATTACGATTGTATCTCGGAGAGAAGTGTTGACACTACGAGGAGGATCCTTCAAGTAATCGGCTCTGCTTTCAACATGTGTTGCAAGGTTTGCGACAATGGCATGTTGATCTTCATAAAGTCTTCGTGGGGCGTTACAGCTCAGCGTTGTCTCGTTGAGGTTGTCTTGATGCGAGATTGGAATCCTGGCCCCCACAAATTAAACGCAGTCGGTCTTGGCTCGGCTTTTACGTCCCTACGGCATTAATTTCTTTCTTACCACCAAAGATCTCTTATGACATTTGAAGATGTCTACACATGAATCTTCCACTCTTGATACCGACTTCAATGTGCTCTCAGTCAATATCATTTCGGTGAATCCGGCGAAGAGTTTCAATCGGATGATTGAAGAATGGGCTATCGGTGTTCCGTAAACATATCAACCAACTCCCTATTGGACAAGGGGGTGAACTCTGCACTAAATCTCTCCATTTACGAGCATACTCTTTGAACTTCTCATCAGCGACCCATAGACATGCTTTGTAGTTGCATGCGGTGGGTGTCAATTCATCATTATTACTCATCTTATGCGTAGAAGCATCTGCTAAGTCACTCCAGTGCGGATAGGTCATTCTCTGGTGATAATACCACTCAAGGAGTTCGGACAAACTCTCTTGAAAATAGTGCATCCACAACTTTACATCATCGGTGTGGGGTTGATCTTGAACATAGGACTTCAAATGCGACGGACAGAAATTCCATCATACTTGGCAAAGTTGGGACTTTGAATTTGGGAGGAATCACCACACGGGAACAAGACTCGGATCATCAAAATTCACGACATCTTGATTTTCCACGGCATTCGAGACGGTCTTGAGTTGCTTGTACTTGTCATCTTCATCATCTTGGTCATTATCATAGTGATCTTCTCATCCTTCTCAAGCTCACTGGCCTTCTTCATTGCCCTTGACACTCCCCTCAGTCTTTACACTTCCTTCTGAGAGCTCTATCCGGCTGACCACTTTAGGACCACCTTTGTAACGTCTACCCATGTTGAGGACACCAATGACCTTCTTCTTTTTGTTGATGAGCTTCTTCAGATCTTCTTCGCCTTGGACCAAGCTAGTGAACATCTCCTAGAACTGAGCATTCTGAGCCTGGAGATCTTTGACAGTCTGTTCAAGAGCCATTTCTGCTAAAATAAATAGCGAGAGAAATGAGAAAACTGGTCTTCAATGTACCTGTTATGAAATGTTATGCCATGATATGCGATGTTTATGCAAATGCAATGCAATGTTTTCAAGGACCTTAGAGATTTAAATTTGTTAAACAAGCACGTACAAACATTTATTAGTTCTCTTTTTATTCTTTTTCTTTTTAAGTACAAAAGATAGTTCAAAACAATAAAAGAAAAGCATAAAAACCCTAAAGCTCTAAGTCTCCCATGGGCGCTTCCTCTTGGTGCCGAGGTAGGCGTTGATGTTTCGCTCCTCGTGAAGTAGCTTGGTCAACTCTAGCACTTTCTTCTCGTTTGCATAACACTGAGCTTCGAAAGTATCCCTTTCTTCTTTAAGCTGAATCCAGGATCTCTTCAAGTCTTCAAAATCAGTAGGCATGTCAGGATGGAAAACAATATAGGTTACGTCACCTATAGCAACGGTTCCATAATTCTTTGGTAAAGCAGTGAATGTCATCATGAGGTTTGAGCTCGAGCTTGCACCCATTTGAGTAAGGTTCCCTAGGAGCGGAGTTTTGGTGCCCCAAAGTCTTGGTATCGATCTTCTTTACCATGCCCCAGCGTGTATGAACCTTTCGATAATTACGGAGATCGTGGTTGTAGTCGAACACAATATCTTGGAAAAGCATATCATGAGGACCATCTCTTGAGCAAAACCAAGCTGCGTAGAGCTAAAGAAGGGTTGTAAGTGATACCTCCCTTATACCAAGAGTGGTACATTAGAATTCTCCACGCTCAATGAATGTGAAGTCCTTTTGAGAGAAAAGATTCTAATGGATATCTGAATGAGAGAGTGACATTAGTCTTTGAGACCACTTCAACCTTTGCTCGTTCTTCAAAAATGATGGAGGAAGGTGCGAAATAAACCACCTAGAAAGTAACGGTATACAACACATGAGAGTTCCTTGTCTCTTAGTAGTACGAGTGTGGAGAGAATGTAGGATGTCTCCAAGTAAGGTAGGCACAGGATTATGGGTAAGAAACAACTTAATGGCGTTGACATCTATGAATTGATCCGAGTTAGGAAATAGAACCAAACCATAGATTAACAAGGCTACAATGTCTTCGAATGCATGGAAACTCATAACTTTGAGGAATTCTCGGGCTTTCTTAATAAGAAACTTGGCAAGTCAACCCTTAACTCCACTTCTGGTTTCCCAATTGGCTTCAATGTATGAGTGCTTTAGGTGTAAGGCGGATGTGATGTCTTCGTACTTAGGAACCTTTTCTAAACCGGTGAATGGAATTTGGTCAAGAATGGGTATCCCAAGTAGCTTAGAGAACTCTTCCAAGGTAGGAACCAACTGATAATCTGGGAATGTAAAGCAATGATGTTTCGGATCAAAGAACTGGAATAGGACATGCATCACATCTTCTTCAAAACCGGAGATAACCAAGTCAAGTAGATAACCATGTCTTTTGATGGGCGAGCATGGTGAGAATTTTGAAACCAATTCTTTGAGTTGAGAAGGTATACCCATGAAGTTGATTCGGATAGTCTTTCTAGAAGCCATAATTCCCTAAAGCGAGCAAAGATAAATCTCTAGGTCCTTGAAATAGTTAGAAATGATATGCAATGCGATGATGTCATGTTTAGCACACACAAACAATTCACACAATGAGCCTAGGTTTAAGGCTTGCATGAGGTATAGGTGATTACCCACCAAAGTTTGAGTTGGTTCATCTGTCTATAATAATAACAGGGTTCTAGGAATCTCATATCATTGATCTTTCTCGTGGCGTTTGTTTCAATGATTACCAAGTGGTCGACGAAAATATCCCAAAGTCGATCTTAATGGCGTAGCATCAGTATCGACCAACCTCGGTCTACACCAAAGTCGGTCATCTCACTACCTTCTAATGGCCAAGATGGGTCAATTAAGGTTCTAAAAGTTTAGTTAGTGCTTGATGACACCACGCGAAGCCAAATACTATCCTCAACATGGGAATGAAGAGTATCGGGACATCCAAAGTGTCACACTAACGTAGCCATCATGTTGACCGTTTCGATATCGTCTAAGCAGTCGCGATGATTTATTGCTACTTACCTAAAGGAAACCGGATCCGGTGTAGGATCCCCACAAATATAATACCCAAGCAACCCTTAAAGATAAAGCAAGCAAGTCAAACGAAGCGATAAAGGTGATCTAAAAATCCCTAAGGCATTCTCTCTTTAGGGTGTCTCCCGTGAGTCGCCGATTACATGTCTGGTGAAGCCGACTTTGAGATTTTGTATCGCAAATGTGCGGATAGCAAAGTCGCCACCGACTTTTCTTTTATCCAATTAAGGAAGGTGAAAAAAGCAGGAAAAGACCTTCGTTAGATTCTGAGTAAGGAGAAGGTTATGAAAAGGGAAGGTATTAGCACCCCTTTTCATCCGTAGTTATCTACGGGCTCTTAGTTGCTCTTAGATCATTTAAAAAAAGTGCTTTCTGTGTGTTTGAAAAAAGAGTTTTGAAAAGACATTTCGCTTTGACTTTGTAATGATTCATGTAGGAATGTATACAAAGTGTTTGGAAATGTTTTGTTTTGAAAAGAGTTTGAACTTTGACAAAAGTGTGAGGTGTAAAAAGTATTTTGATAGAGCAAGCAACTAAAAGTCTTATTACCTACTCAGAATGGTCATTTTCGTGTTGTTTTACTTTCCTTTAGAATAGCGCTATCCGTATCATTAGTTGGTAGGTAACCCTATTCGTTGGATGCAAGCGAGACATTCGAAGGGACATCGGATGGTCATAGAAGGCAACTTGTAGGAAGTATCCTAGCACATTCGAAGGGACTATCATCATTTTTCGTAGGCGACAATCAAGGGTCAAGATCATGTATTCGTAGGCGACATCGTGGGTCTATGATCTTTGTATCGAAGGGACTATGATGATTTGTTTTGAAGGCAACGATGCTAGGATACCTCTACGTTCGAGGGACTTGACCATTTCTATTCGTAAAGGCAACATGAGAGAATTACCCTAAGGGGTGCATGTGTTAAAAGAGTGTGTTAATTTCAGATATATTATCTTGGAATTACGAGTGATCTATGTCCAATTTTATCTTGCCATACACGCCTAGTTACTAGCAGTTTATAGGGTGCGAAAAGTAAATTCCGGAAAGTAAAGTCCTACGCTAGTACATGGCTTTGGGGCAGATACATAATAAGAGTGCGGAAAATAAAAGCCCTAATTAAACTATTACATCCCATGAGCAATTACATAATTGAAAAGAAAATATTAAAGAAAATATAAAAATATGAAAAGTGAGTTAGTTTTGGAAAAGAGTAAAAATATGGTCCTGGCCAGGCTCGAACCTGTGACCATTGAGAGCATCTTGCAATCTGCTTGCCTTTACCACTTGACCAAAGTGTACTTCGTGTTTGGAAATTCCAAAGGTGTGAATATAAGCGAATACGTGTCATGAGATTGGAAATTCAACGTACAGTCAGCAAGTGGACCCCGGGTTGAATTAAAGGACGAATCAGAACGCTCGCTTTTGCCACGCATGCTTCACCGGTCTTCAGATAAGTCAACTATGCCGGAGCCCTAGCTCCGGTCGTCTTCTCAACGATCCAAATGCCAAACACCAAAATCTGAAAAATAAATGGCAAAGGATACCTACCCCTAAATCGACCATTCGAATCCAATGGTGGTGTTGGTTTTGGTGAATCGACACATACAAGCGGTTCGAAGAAGGCACTCGAAAAACCCTAACTATGGCAAATCGACTTACGGGCGTTCAAGCATCAAAGCGATGGCCCGGATCTTTCATATGGAACCTCATGAACACATTAGAACGATTAGTTTTGATTAAAACAAGCAGATAATAAAAATGCAATTTCAAGAAAATTTTGAATATGTATGAATGTGTATGGCTCGATTCAAGCAGTTTCAACCATGGCTCTTGGTGTATACTTACTCAAACTTACCCTAGGAATGCAATGGAGTTTTTGAAAAAGGCTGAAAGTGGCTGGAACAAGAAACACGATTTTTGCAACTTTGAGAAAATTTTGAGCAAAATAAGGGTTGGTGTAGAGGCTAGGGTTTCGTCCTTTGTCTTGTGCAACATGCTGGGTATTTATAGAGTGAGGAATGAGAGCAAAGAGAGTGAAAAAAGATATGGTATTCAATGTAAAATTAATTCCTTTCAAATAAAATCAAATTTTGAGAAAATTTGATTTTCTCTTCCATATGCAAGCTAGCACGAATTTGGCAAGTCTTGTGGGCTATCTTGGACCTCAAGTTTGATAAAAATTCAATCCATTTGAAAATATATCTTGTTTTCATATTTTATATAATTTAAATTTGAATTAAATGTTTTTAAATTCAAAAATAAATCAATAAAATAGAATGTGGTCATGGAAAGGCATCAATAGGTCACAAATAATATTATGATCAAGTTTGGATCATAAAATTATAGGCCCATTTGGAAAAAAATGGATTTTGACAAATATCTCCTTTTGTGCAATTGTCCAAAAATGCCCAACTTGTAAAAGGTGTATTTTGCTCAATTTTCCAAATTTTTGAGTGTTCTTGGACTTTTTAGAAAGCTATAGGTGCCCTCTAAACAAACTCTTTGGTTTCATCTCAATTGGAGTTTCCATGCTCAATAAATCTTCAAAACAAAAAGTTGACTTTTTGTTGAATTTGAAAAGGACCTGTAATGTTTTGATCCATACTTTCCAAATGAAGCATTTCTTGAACATTCTTGTGAGACATGAAGTTGTAGAGAATTGAATTTCCTTCAAAATGAGTGGTGGTGGAAAAATTTCTGAGAAAGTATGAAGAAGTTATGCTCAGTCAAAGTTCAGTTGACTTTTCATTGGAAAACCCTAATTTGGAAAGTTTGACTTTTGTGCAAATCTTGAGTTTTCTTGATGAATCATGATCAACCCTTGATCAAATGATGAATGTAACTTCAAAATGAGGATGTTGACCAAAAATCAGGAAGTTTGACTGTATGTTGACCACAATTGACTTTTTGTCAATCTGTGATTTTCAACCATCTAAGCAATTGTCTGAGGAAACTTGACTTGTGAGGCTTGAAACTTGACATGGAGAATCTTTGAAGCACATGAGGAGGCATGATGACCATTGGAGATTTTGGAAGTCCATCTGGATCTGAGGATAGCCAAACCCTAGTTTGGGTTGATTGTCTAGGAGAGGGTTTGTTTGATCAACCCTTGAGGAATCCTTGAGTATAGATGTATGAAATGTTTTGAGAAGTAGGAGGGCAAATTTTGGGGTATGATAGCTGCGTCTCGCTGGTTTGTAATAATAATTCCATGCAATTTTGAATTCTGTTTGTTTATTTTGTTTAGAAAATTGAAGGATAATGGGTGTCAGCATGCTAGTGGTTAGGAATTATTGTTATTTTAAAGGAAAAATGACCAATTGATAAATTGTTGTATGCATGAATAAAAACGTGACAAAAAAATCACTAGAAAGAACTCTGGGTATTGTATTTTTCAAACCTTGGATCATTGAATGAATGGGCCCAGAGAATTTGCTTGATTACACCCCTGAGTTGAGCCCAATACGGCGCTAGTTTAACTAGAATAAGTTCATTCTGAAGTTCTGCTATTGCACCTCTCATGCTCATGCTTCACAATTTTCATACATGTCCAATTTCGCATCCGATTTCGATTCTATCGATTTTTAAAAAACGTATAAAAATTAGTTTTTGACATTTTAATGTCTTAGGATATATTTAACATTTTTTGTGAATTTTTAACAACTAATTTCCATTTTTTTTAGTCAACTTACGATAATACGTTTAGAATGACTTTTTCTATAACACTTCAAACTTCTTTTCGCATACAATGTCCAATACTTATTCTAACCCTCAAATAACATCTTCACTAACATGTTGACATGTTTATTTAGTTGACACCTTGATTTAGAACCCATAATCGAGTCATATGATTACGGTACCATGGTATTAGATCCTTAGAGTGACGATAGATCGTTTGGACTTAGTTTTGTGTATAAAATTGTTTTAACCGTGATTTTTCTTGTACACTTAGTTTGAAACCATTGGGTTTGAACTAGCTACTGACTTGTAGAGTTCCATACTTAAGTTAGTATAATACTTACTCAATTTCCAAGTTTCGATTAGTTTGTGTTGTTTAAAGCATGTTTCTCCTTTGTCATTTGAATTTACCATGTGTTTCTTAGAAACTATAGGAAATTTTTCCCAATTTAATTGTAGACAAATGTAAACCTCATCTTAGGGTAGTAAATAGAACTTCAAAGCTAATTCTTAGCGGTATAACTCTTAGGAACTAGTTTGATTTTGTATAGTTCTTCTAGGTTCCTCTTGCATGATTAGTTTGAAATCTTCTCCTCTATCGTTAGAGATGTTTAGGTAAGCCCTAACATGTGTAGTTTCTGCCCCCATTAGGAATTTATAATTCATGCCCTAATTCTTGTGAATAATTGCTTTCGATCCTTGTATTTCCGATAAGTACTCCACCTTGTTATTTCTAACCCTTTGTTCTTGTGCAGGGTACTTTAAGTTTATTTTGATTGATTTAGATGCGCGTAACGCATATTCTCTTACTTGCGCACATGTGTGCGAATTATATTTTCTGCATTGTTGGCGTTCTCCTTTCATGCAGGTTTACTTAATCGATTTAGATATGCTGATGCATATCTTCTTGCTTGCACACATGTGTGTGCATTCTATTGTCTTCATTGTTAGCGTTATTCTTTCATGCGGGTGTTTTGATTTAGATGCGCGTAACACGTATTATCTTGCTTGCACATATGTGTGTGCATTCTATTGTCTGCATTGTTAGTGTTCTCCTTTCATGCATGTTTACTTGATCGATTTAGATATGCTGATACATATCTTCTTGCTTGTACACATGTGTGTGTATTCTATTGTCTGCATTGTTAGCGTTCTTCTTTCATGGAGGTGTTTTGATTCGGATATATGTGACCCATATTCTCTTGTTTGCACACATGTGTGTGCATTCTATTGGCTGCATTTTTAGCATTCTCCTTTCATGCAGGTGTTTTGATTCTTGATACGTATGATATGTATCTTTCTTGCACACATGTGGGTGTATTCTATTGTCTAGATTGTGAACTTTGTCAAGTTTATTTGCCTCAGATATGTGAGAACTACACATCCCGATCATGCTTTATTTTCCTCCGCGCATTACTCACCGATTTTCTTTATTGCATGGCTACAGTACTTGAAGTTTTCTGGAGTATTTCTCATCTTGTAGTAGCTTACAGATTCTTATCCATGTGGTATTTGCTATACCTTTTTTTATCACATTCTCTTAGTGTTTTCCTAGATATTATGAGAAGTAGGAGTTTATCGCTTTCTTTGCCATGATCTAGGATAGGAGCGTTGGGCTCAAAGTCGTTGTTTAAAGACCTGTAGCTAGGCATTCCGCAAATTGTGTTCTACTTGTGTTTGGTTTGTTTAAAATCCTATTTCATGCATAGGGAGGTAATGCTCAGTAAGTGTTTACATTTGTGATCGCATAGGTCAGAGTGGTTAGGCAACCCAGAGTGGCACCACCAAGCAAAGTCCCTCTTTGATACTTATTAATATATATGATGATGATATGATGGCATAAGCGGTCATGATCGACCCCCACAGGTTCTAGTGCATCATTTCGGCCGCGAATCGTGTTGCTTCCTTTTTCGACTCAATAATAAAAGTGGAAAGAGTTCCCTATTCTGACTCTCCACGCTTTCCTGGGGTTCATATTTATTGCTGAACTCACATCATTTGCTCTTCACACTTGACAATTCATGTCATACGATGATACCCTTCACAGGAATCAGATGTGTTGGCTCCTTAATGACTTCGGTATATTCATTACTGCTATCGGCTATGGGAATTCCTCTTTTTCCGTCACATGTGTGTTCATATGTTTGTGAATTTCATTGCTTGTGTGCTTCTGCCAAAGCACTTATTTACTTCATCCCTTTGCATCCCTTGGTTCTACAACCAAGACAGATATAGGATAGCCTCCCTTAGAACCACTCGATTAGGATAGCTCTCGAGCCTAGACATTAGGATTTACATCCTTTACATGTCAACATAGGTAGAGATTCCCTTACATCCTCAACCTTAGGTCCAATCTTTGCATGACAACATTAGGGCTAGTATTAGTTAGTCTCCCTTTTTTTTCTTGTTTCTTTTTGCATCCTTGCATATAATTAAGACTAAAACTTTCTTTCTTTTTCTTTTGAAAACTAAAACACCTAATAATGGTTCAAAACTCCTTTCTTAAAGGTAAAAGCAACCAACCAATGCAAACCTTTTTCGCCTACAGACGCTTTCTTTTGTGTTTAAAACCTTTTTCATAAGTAAAAAACACAAAACCCACCAAAACAAGTGAGTCGAACTATGACTCTCTGACTTTCCCATTGCACGAGGGAATACATAGGCATCTTGTCACGAGGCTCGACGAGCAAAACTTTGTAAATACTTCCTTCTTTTCCCTGTGTTTTATTTTCCTTTTCTTTTGCATGCATTATAGAGATTAAGTGATAGATAGATACAACATACCCATTAGTTATAAAATATAAGTGGATATTGTAGAGTACTACGGGCGTGTAGGGTGCTAATCCCTTCCCCTCGCATAACAAACTCCCTTACCCAAATCTCTCGATCGTAAGACCTTGATTTATTGCCTCTCAGGTTTATTCGATGTTTCCCTTTCTCCATCGCGAGATAAAAAACGTTCGGTGGCGACTTCATTGATATATCCTATCAGCTGATGTTCTGCCGGGTTGTTTCACCATGAATGTGAAGGATTTGGGCATGTTAAAACAAAATGTCCTACTTATCTCAAGAGGATAACCTAAGGGACTAATTGTTTCTTGGTCAGATGATGAATATGCTGAGGAAGAATCTGTTAAGAGTGTGACTGCATTAACAAGAAGACAGGATTCTAAGGAAGGCTACATAAGTGAAGAGATATCTCAGGAACAATTGACTACCTCCTACAGAGAGTTATGCAAAAAAAGTGAGAAAGTCTATTAAATAGGAATACAATAGAGGATGATCATAGATAAACTTTAGGCTAGGAATGATGAATACCTAACTGATAATTTTGACCTCTAAAATAAATTGACCTTGCGGACATCAAAACTAGATAATTTGATCAAAGGTGTTAGGATGTTGAAAAATAGATATGTCGTGCTAGACGATATTCTTCGAGATGTAGATGTTATAAAAAGACCTACTGGATTTGGGTTTAGCTATCAAAATTTGAAAACTAAATGTAAAACTCTTGAGATAAAGTTTTTCCCTGCTAAAATACAGAATGAGAGCAAGATGTTTGGCCAGATGTCACAACATCTTGTCAAGTCACAGGAAACTCAACATAGAGTAGAGTCCAAGCCTTAGAGATGAAAATTTTGTGGAAGAAGTCGACATCCTAAACAAGTTTGTCACATGCTTCATGGATATTCAAAACAGCCATCTCAAGCTAATGCAAATTCTTTACTAACCAGGACTAAAAAGGAATTGAGAGTGAGAAATAATGTCAAAAATCTCATTGCTCATACATCTCTAAAAGTCTCATCTAATGAATATTGATATTTTTGTTAGTGGATGTTTTAGGCATATGACAAGTGTGGATAACTAATTGGAAGACATTAAACCTCAGAACTAGCTATGTTACTTTGGAGATGGTGCCAAATGGGAAATTAAAGGTGTTGGAAGACTACCTTGTGAAGGATCTCCTAAAGTTGATAGGTTCTTTTTGTGAAAAGTCTAACTGCCAACATAATAAGTATAAGCCATTTATGTGATCAGGGTCTTAAAGTTTACTTCACAAAATCCGAATATTTGACCACTAATAAAGAGAACAAAGTGCTTATGAAAGGAGACAAGTCTAAGGATACTTGCCACTTGTGGACCGCTCAAGGAATCAACTATAATTCAACATTTACGTTGTCTAAGGAGGATGAAGTTAAATCGTGAAATAAAAAACTTGGTCATTTATATTTGAAAGTTATGAAGAAGATTGTATCTAAAGAAACAATCAGAGGCATTTCGAATCTCAAGATTGTGGAAGGAAAAAAATGTGTGGATAATGTCAATTTGGAAGGCAAATCAAGATGTCACACCCAAAGCTTCAACATCACACCCATTCAAAATATTAGGAACTTATCCATATGGATTTGATGGTACTTATGCAAGTTGAAAGTCTTGGAGTAAAAAGGTATGCTTATGTTGTTATTGATGATTTTTTAAAATTCACTTCGGTGAAATTCACCAGGGAAATGTAAGAAGTCTTTGATGTCTTCAAGGAGACGTGTCAAAAGCTGCAAAGAGAGAAAGAGAGCAACATTGTTAGAATCAAAAGTGATCATGGTAGGGAATTTGAAAATAATAAGTTTGTTGAATTCAATACTTCTGAATGTATTAGTCATGAATTTCTTCACCTATCAATCCTCAACAAAATGGAGTTGTAGAAAGGAAAAAAATACAACTCTCCAAGAATCTACAAGAGTTATGCTTCATGGAAAGAAATTATCATATTATGTTTGGGCAAAAGATGTGAATATTTCTTATTATATACATAATAGAGTATCGTTAAGGACTGATACTTCCAACGCTCTATACGAGCTATGGAAAGGGAAAAAGCCTACAATCAAATACCTTCACGTGTTTTGAAGTAAATGATACATCTTAGCTGACTGCGAGCAAAGAAGAAAATAGATCCCAAAAGTGATGAAGGGATATTTCTTGGATACTCTACCAACAACAGAGCCTATATAGTTTTTAACACTAGAACTCAGGCCGTGATGGAGTCCATAAATGTTGTGGTTGATGATTCAATCCAAGACACTAAACAAGATGTTGAAGACAATGTTGGAACATCATTTGAGATGAATGATGGGGTAGAAAATATGGAGGAATAGGACCTCAATATTGAGATTATTGATGTTCAACCTGATAACAATAAACTTAATAAGGGTCCCTCAATTAGAATTCAATCTTTTAGACTTTTGTTAGGAGTGGCTTGTTTATTGAAGTTTAAACCGTTTCAAATGAATGTGAAAACTGTCATTCTGAATGGGTACTTACATGAAGAGGTTAATAGTGAATAACCAAAGGGATTCATTGATCCTACTTATCCAGATCATGTGTTTAAACTGAAGAAATATCTCTAAGGATTTAAACAGGCTCCTAGAGCTTGGTACAAGATGTTAGTACCATGGTTTTATGGATTAGCAACATTTTTCTAAAACATGCTTCTAACCAGATGTCCAACAATATGTCATAACATCTTGTTGCATTGTGCAGCAGGCATGCGTTGTTATTTTTAAATCTTGACATATTTGATCTGGTTATATTATATTTTCTTGGATATGTTTTACAAATTTTTGCAGGTCAAGAAGATTTATTTTGGAACGAGATTACATCTCCAACTGTACAAAAGATACTAAATTGGGCCTTGAGATTATTTAAGATAATTTTTGTCGTTTGTTCCAAGGTTGAAGGATATTGGCTTCACAATTGATACATCACTCAGGTTATGGATCAAAAAAATTATGGACTCAGAATATCGAAGCCCACGAACAACCGAGGTGTAATTAAAAAGGAATCTTAACCTACTGTAATTTAACAATTCTCACAAATTGTAAAATTTGGGGAAGTTTTAGAAGTCTTAGATTTTGAGAGTCTCTTGTTTATTTTGTAAGTCCATGTATCTTTTCATACTAAGTGGTCAATTGATTGTTACTTGACGGTTGGTCAAGTTATTATTCTCATTCGAAACTTTTTGAAAGAGTTTGAGTTTTTTTATTTGAAGTTTAATATTCTAAATTGGGTTGTATTTGTTACAGTTACTAGGATTGAGACTTTTAGATGTCACTGAGGTAATTTAGGAAGTGAGATGGAGATTTCTAATATTTAGGATGTTCCTAGGTAGAAATTGCATTGGGTAGTGATTAGGCGAGAAGTTGAAATTTGGGATTTTTTAGCTTTGAACTAATACTACTAATATTGTACTTTCTTCCTTGCTTGGTATCCCCTAGAGTAGGTGATGTTGCACCGAAATGGGTTAACAACTCATTATCTTATTTATCATTTTGTAGTTTTTACTCCTGTCTCAATTATAGCGTAATTGATTTGGTCTTCTACAAGATGTTGTAACATTTGTCTTAACATAATTCTGATGTTGGATATATGTTTGTTGCTTGTACCATAAATTTCATTTGGTCTCAGAGAAGGAGTCCTAGTCTATTGGGTGAGTTTCAGGGAGATATTTTTCGGGTACTATGTTTCTTTTTGGAAATATTGAGTTATACTATTATGGTAATCAGTGGAATGTAGAACTATGAAGTTTATCAGGTTGGAAGAATCTTGGTATTTAGAAGATCGAAGGAAAAAACGCGAGTTAGGTTTCTCTGAATTTGGAGTTATAAATACCTTAATCTATGGAATTGATAAGTGTTTTTATTCCAGATTATTCATCATTTGTATAGTGGTCAAAGATACTTAGGAAATCTCTCAAGTCCACTTATAAGACACATATAAGTATGTTCGGAAGAAGAAGTGTTCAAATGTGAGGCTGATCAAGAAGAAGATTCTCATGTCTCTACTCTAGAGGTTTGACATAAAAGTGATAAGTCATTGAATTAATATAAGAGAAAACTATTTTTACTTTCAACTTTGTTGGAGATTGTGTTCTGGTCTCTAATAAAGGTTTTCTTACTACTATCGTGTTCCTTGAAAGGCAATCTAATCCGTTTTTGAGAAGAACATAAAAGATGTATGTACCAAATGTTCAGAACATTTATACTAACTTCAACAAGTCTTTGATGCTCAAGATAGGAGTTAGAGTTAAATCTAATTAATGTCAAACATTTAATAATTTTAGTGTGAATGCCTTGGATTTCATGTGGAAGATATTTTCCCACCTATCTGAAGGAGCAATTGTGCGTTATCTATTTCTTGTTTGACTGGAAGATGGATTTCTAATAAGGATTTATGTATTAAAGAATTATCTTGTGATTTGCTAGATGTTTTATTCAAATATATGTATATCTAGAATAAAAAGGGTTGTCAATCATGGATAAAGTATAAGGTGGCGTATTTATGATCTTATGTCTTAAGAAAATGAAGATTTGTTTACCATCTATGACCTACAAGGAGAGGTGACTGTATTAGTCTTAAAACTTGACTTTTTGGTCATGTCTTTAAGAATGTGTTCAAATCAGGTATGAGGTTTCTTCTAGAGTGAAAATTATTGTAAGTTTTGGATTTTCTAACTAGGATTAGCCAAGAAAAACTCAAGTGACAAAAGGTTGTTTTCTCAAAAGGCAAGCTGAGTCAAGGATGTCAATCCTAATGTCTTAACATTGTGCTGGACATCAACTTAATCATGCTACAAGAATATACTTGCACTGAAGATGTCTTTTTTTGTTGAGTTGGTTTTAAAAAAATTGGTTACTTTTTCTATATTTGGTTCATTACTGTTTAACCAGGCATGGGTTAACACTCGGGAAATATGAATTTTTCCTTATCTCTCATACCTTTCTTAGACCTTCAACTAAGATTATTGGTATTTTGAAAGTAACTATTTCAGGCACTTAACTGCAGTAAAAGTGATTCTGGTGGTTTATTTATGTCTCATTCCATTCAAGTATTACTTTGTTTATGATGCTAGATAAGTTTAAGGACATTGGGTAACTAAAGAACTCAGGATGGATTCTCTAAGTTTTGGTAATCAGTTTTCTTCTTACTCAATGACTGATGATTATTGTGATAAAGATTAGTCAGTTATTTATGTTTGAAGGTATATGTCATCAAGGAAGAATGTTATGTATCTATGAGATGTTTAAAGTTTCTCTGATGATTTAAGAATAATTTGTATTTGTGGATTTCATGACTAATTAATTGTTTATCTGTTTACTTGATGGTCAAGAAAGAAGAAGTTAATATGTCACACCAAAAGGTGCAACATTAGACAATTACAAAAGCTCTAGAACTTGTTATATGTTTTTGTTTGGTTCAATGCAAGGTGAGTATCCTTGTGGATATAAATATATATATGATTTTTATTTTATGTCATATAATAAGGAAAATATATTGTCTGTGAAGTCTTCAAAGGTTCTCTCACTAGTTCTTATACTCTAATGCTTTTTTGAGGAAAGTTCTATTTGTGAGTGAGATGATCTTTGTAATTCTAGAAGGGTATAATTGTATAAGTTCTCCAAGGATGTTGTATATGAAACTTGGATTAATACAATTCATTTAGGAATCATATTTATGGTTAGAATCTAAACTCATTAAAAGCTTTGGTTGGGGATTGTGTGACCAATTCCTATATTTATTTAGGCTGAAGATCCTCAATATTGATGAACTTTCATTGGCTCTTAGTTAGCCTTATTTGTTTATAGGTTGAAGATGCTCAATATTGGTGAACTTACCATTATTTTATGATTAGCATGTTTAAAACCACATGTTAGAAGATCAGCCTGTTAAAATCTCAAAAGGTTATTAGTTATAGTGGTAAACCAATTGAGCTCAGTTATTTTTGTAGAACTTGAAGAATAACTTCTAAAACGTTGATGTTTGTGTAGAGAAGACTAACCTCTTCAATCTATAATAAGGAAGGAAGTTTGGAAACTTCATTCTCAGCAATTTCATTGGAGAAGATACAAACATTTATAGCTTCCGTATTGTAATATTTTGGTTGTAGGACAACCACTATTTCCTTGTGTAAGGGGGTTTGCGAGTCTTTCCTACTAAAATCTCACACGTATATAATGGAAACTCTCAAAATTAATTCTTTGAGAGAGGAGTAGGTCTCTTTTATATAGGATCGGGCCTCTACAACTCTTGGTGTTCTTCTTCTTCCTTTAATTCTTTAAGTTCTGCATTTTTATTTTAATAACTATTTTTCCACTACTTAGTTTTTTAGAAAAATGTTTTCAAACTCTGTTTTAAATCATAAAAAGTTTTCAAAATCATATTTATCCAAATCACATAATTCACCCCCTCTTGTGTGTGAAGTCTCAAGTCCAATGAATGTGACATAATGGCCTAATATGACCCTTATCAACACAATAATAACAAACCACTTTAAGAGAACTATTATTTCTATTCTTCCTAATGATATAGGGTTTTTTCTTATTATATTTTTAAGAAAATCCCTCTTTTCTTGAACTTATTGAAGTAATACTTTGTAATTTAGAGAGACGTGTTATTTATCCTATTAAATTTTTAATTTCAAATTTTAAACTACAACAAGTATCACATTCATCTACATCTAACTTTTCTTTTAAAGTGTTATAGATATAGAAATGGTCATTAACAAGAGATGTATGTTCCTCTTTCAAGGATTATAAATAACTTTTAAGATTTAAGATTTCTCTCTCAAATTTTAAAATAATTTTTCTATGACAAATTTTCCTAAAAGAATTTATGACCTTTGGTTTTGGGAGGAAGATTCTTCATCTTCTACCCAAGCAATGTATGATTTATGACCTTTGGTTTTATGGCACTTCATGTGGTAGAATAGTTGCTTGCTATCACGTTTCGTTAAACTTCGACAATCAATTTTATATTGTTTGGATTCACCATATTTATAATAGGTCACTTTCCTTTTTTTCATTATTTTATTCTTCCCATTTCTTTGATAAGTTTTTATGAACTTTACTAGGTTTTTTATCCAAATTCTTTATATAGTTTCTCTTAATTTATTTGTTATAGCATATGATAAATAAACTTATCTCTTTTTCTTTAGAAAAATCTTCATCGATATTAAATTCATTTTACTCTACCTTGGACTTAAAAGAGGAGGGACTCAAGGAGATACTTCTCTTTTCCTCCATAATTTTTATTTTTTTTCCACATTTTCTTCACTTGATTTGAGTCCTTTCAACTCATATTCATGTTTCGTAAGCTTTCCAAATAGATTAGATATTCTTAGTGACTTAAGATCATTAGATTTTTTTTTTGAAGAAGTCACCTTTTGTTGACATTCTCAACACATGGATCTTAATATTTATTAGCACGACCATGTTTATATAAAGTCTTTCCTAAGTTATCTAACATATTGATAATATGAGGAAACCTGGTCTACATAGAAGCTACGGTCTCATCGGGTTTTATACATAAAAGATCATACTCTTTTGTTAGAATGTTAGTTTTATATTTGCTGATGTCTTAAGATCCTTCACTAAGGACTTTAACAGTATCTCACATTGTCTTATCAATTTTACAATGCGAATTTCAGAAATACACATTAGCACTCAATGTTAAGACTATTACATTTCTAGCTTTGAAATTATAAGAGACTATCTTAGACTCGTCATCATTATACTATTTATGGGTTTATTAATTGAAATTGCATCAACCATAATTTTTGGAAAAAAAGGACCATCCTCGCTAGCAACCAAAAAAATTTATCTACTAACATTAAGTTTACATGCATACTTACAAATATTTCACATCGCAAAATGACAAACTAGTGCCAGACAAACATAATCATATACATACTCCCTAATGATCCAAGAAAACTCAAACAACAAAGAAAGTTGATTGGGAAGAACTAATTCTCACCCTAGCAACCTGAAGATCCTATAACATGAACTAGGTGAACACTAGACTATATGGATCCTTAGAAAAAAGTACAAGAAGTACTAGGTGGTTCCACTAAGACACGACGTCTAAAAAGATTATTTCTCAATAGGCATTCTATCCTGAAGAAGTTTCTAGGATAAGAAAAACACTTTATCACACTCTGGACTATTTCATATGAAAAGTAGGAGAAAGTCAACTTCATTTGAAGGGATATCCTCTTGACTACGAGAACCGAGGAGGAGATCGTATGACTATTTTATTGAATAAACATCATTCTTACAATGACACCATCGCCACGTATCTCTTTCCTTGGAAACGAAAGTTTAATGAGTGACCAAAAAAATTTAGGTTTCAGCTCTTGCTACTAGACAAACACCTCTATTCTCCGCTTGAGGTCCCAAATCAGACTCATCCTGACTTTGGATTGTTTTGCGTTTGATCGCAAATATTGCGGATAGCAAGAGTCGCCACCGACTTTTCTTTTATCCAATTAAGGAAAGGTGAAAAGAACAGAAAAAGACCTTCGTTAGATTCTGAGTAAGGGAGAAGGTTATGGAAAGGGAAGGTATTAGCACCCTTTCCATCCGTAGTTATCTACGGGCTCTTAGTTGCTATAGCTCATCTTAAAAATTTTCTTTCTGTGTGTTTGAAAAGGCATTTCGCTTTGACTTCGTAATGAGTCACGCTGGAATGTATACAAAGTGTTCGGAAATGTTTCGTTTTGGAAAAGTGTTTTAACTTTGTAAAAGTGTGTGGTGTGAAAAGATGTTTTGATGGAGCAAGCAACTAAAAGTCTTATTACCTACTCAGAACGGTCGTTTCCGTGTTATTTTACTTTCCTTTAGAATAGTGTTATCCATACCATTAGTTGGTAGGTAACCCCATTCGTTGGATGTAAAGGGACATTCGAAGGGACATCAGATGGTCATAGAAGGCAACTTGTAGGAGTATCCTAGCACATTCGTAGGGACGATCATGACTTTTCGTAGGCAACAAATTGAGGGACGAGATCATGTATTCGTAGGCAATATCGAGGGACTACGATCCTTGCATCGAAGGGACTATGATGATATGTTTGTAGGCAACGGTGCTAGGATACCTCTACGTTCGAGGGACTTGACCATTTATTCGAAAGGCAACGAGAGAGAATACTCTAGAGGATGCATGTGTGAAGAAAGTGTGTTGAATTCAGATACTTTATCTTGAAATTAATAGTGATGTATGTTCGTTTTTATCTTGCCATCCACGCCTAGTTACTAGCAGTTTATATGGGTGCGGAAAGTAAATTGCGGAAAGTAAAGTGCGGAAAGTAAATCCTACTCTATTACATGGCTTTGGGGCAGTTACATAATATAGGAGTGCGGAAAGTAAATCCTAATTAATCTATTACATCCCATGAGCAGTTACATAATATTGAAAAAGGAATGCGAGAAAATTAACCTAACTATTACATCTTGGAAGTAGATACACAATAATTGGAAAAGGAAACAAATTGCGAATAAGAGAAAATATGTTAGTAAAAAAATATATTTAATTAGAAAAATCTTTTTAGGGTTAGTAACCCTTATTAGATGAGAAAATAATTTTTTGGGAATTTTCTGAATTGATTTTAGTAAGGAAAAGCAATTAAAAGTTAATTTTTTTGAATAATTAACGATTAATTAAAATATGCATGCAAAATATAATTTTTTTATGTCAAAAATTAAATAAGTATTTTTCTGACCTAAATGCAAAAAGAAATAAATTTTTTGTGATTTTTTAATGCATTAGAAAATTGTTTGAAAAGAAATTAAATGAAATAAGAAAAATAAGAAAATATGAAAAAGAAGTTAGTTTGAAAAGTGATAAAAAAGAAGTGTGGTCGCTGGGAATCGATCTCAGGACCTTCTGGTGAATCCAACAACACCTTGACCATCTGAGTTGCGCGCGTTAGCTGTCATAGGAATACCTGCATTGGATTATATGTGATTACGTGTTATATTTTGAATTTCAAACCAAGTCAAGCTGTGGGACCCAGTTATAACGTGTAGCCCATCAGAAGACAGAACGAAGCCACGCATGCAGTCAACTGGTCCTCGCATGAGTCAGCGCCAATACCTAGCGCCGGTCACCTTCTCTGGTGACGATTTTTTTTAAACCTGCAAAAAACTGAAAATCAAAGCTCATGGTTAAAGCTACTGAAATTCCTGGTAGCAGATACGTGATGTCACAGAGAATGTTATGACCACGATGCTCGACACTCTGTTAACAATCTACGATTAATTTAAGCGGTAAAAACATAATCAATTGTTTACCCAGTTCAGAGTGTAACTACACCTACATCTGGGGGCTACAAGGCCAGGGAGGAAATTCACTATTAGTAGAATTAATTCAGGAATAAACCAACCAGTTTATCTCTTTCACTTAAAACCTACCCAATGCAACTTCAATCTAAGTCCTACTTAGACCTGAGTTCCTACTCACTCCCCTCAATCCACGGTGATATCAACCTATTGATTAATTGAATTGTGAAGACACTCTTCAATAAACATACTTGATCTTGCTTCAAAGCTTTAATCAAGAGACACAACACTCGTGCTTCAAAGCTTTGAGTGATAAACAACCCTTACAACCAAATCCTAGTCTAAGGCACTTATCAAATGATAATTGCTTGACTCACAAGAGTAACTAGAATTACACAAATTACAACCTGCTGTAACACGGTGAACTGACTTTGTAGGTTTTTGTATCGCAAATGTGCGGATAGCAAGAGTCGCCACCGACTTTTATTTTTATCCAATTAAGGGAAGGTAAAAGTACAGAAAAAGACCTTCGTTAGATTAAGAGTAAGGAGAAGGTTATGAAAGGGAAGGTATTAGCACCCTTTCCATCCGTAGTTATCTGGGCTCTTAGTTGCTCTTAGATCACTTTAAAATTGTGCTTTTCGTGTGTTTGACAAAATGTTTTGAAAAGGCATTTCGCTTTGACTTTGTAATGATTCATGTAGGAATGTATACAAAGTGTTGGAAATGTTTCGTTTTGAAAAGAGTTTGAACTTTGACAAAAGTGTGAGGTGTGAAAAGTATTTTGATAGAGCAAGCAACTAAAAGTCTTATTACCTACTCAGAATTGGTCGTTTTCGTATTGTTTTACTTTCCTTTAGAATAGCGCTATCCATACCATTAGTTGGTAGGTAACTCTATTTGTTGGATGTAAGCGGGACATTCGAAGGGACATCTGATGGTCATAGAAAGCAACTTGTAGGAAGTATCCTAGCACATTCGAAGGGACTATCATCATTTTTCGTAGGCGACAATCGAGGGTCAAGATCATGTATTCGGAGGCGACATCGTGGGTCTTATGATCTTTGTATCGAAGGGACTATGATGACTTATTTTGAAGGCAACGATGCTAGAATACCTCTACGTTCGAGGGACATGACCATTTTGAATTCGCAAAGGCAACGAGAGAAAATTACCCTAAGGGGTGCATGTGTGTGTTGGCTGAAGATTTTGATGCAGATGATTTGAATAAGAATCACTAAGCTCGAAATGAAACAATGTCAGTATTCATTGGAACGAGGAAAGTGTCATGATTTGGAATGAAAGAATCAGCTCTTCGAATAAGATATTGAAACTTGGAGCTTCGAGTAGCAATTGTGATGATACATGTAGAAGGAGCTTCGAAATGGTAGTAGCGTGGTGTTAGGAAGCGAGTTCGAATCGAAAGCGGTTTAGATATTTGAAATTCAAAATGTGGCGGGATGAATGGAAGTTCGAATATCTTGTTGGAAAGCGGTTCGGAGCGTGGAGGCTAGAGAAGCATAGTATTATGCATGTCCGAAACGTGGCAAGCTCTCATAAGTCAGACCGTTATGGCCAAAATAGTATAAATAGAAGTCTTAGTGTTAGGATTTCGTGTGTCATATCTATTGTACTAAATTCAGTAACATTCAAAATACCACATGGCTAGGGAAACGAATGCACGGATAATGTACGTATGATTGCACCAAACTCTTTTATGCAATAATGTATCTTTATCTTTCCAGTTTATCTTTTATATTGCATCAATGTCATTTAAATCTTTTACATTCAAAGTCATTTAACTTTCTTTGCTTTTGAACGCATTTCTCTCGTTTCGAAACTCTTTACTTTTTGAAACTCTTACATTCATGCTCTTATTTTTCAGAAAACTTTTACATACTTGCCTTTAAATTCTTGTCTTTTCACTTCATGCTTTATTTTGAAAGTCTTTTACATTCAAGAAATCCTTTAAACGTTCCTGCATTTATATACTTTCCATGATTGAAGTCTTTATATCTTATTTGTTCGAACTAGTTTTATACCATTTTACTTGATTTCGTTATTAGCTTATTGGACATCATAATCGAAACGCACTTGAAATATATATATAAAACATTCAAAAGCAAGTCTTGAACATGAACCATTATTTTAAGTTTATGCAAGCGACCAATAACCCATAGGATCAATCTAGTCGATCCTGCAAGTTACCAAAGGGATTAAACAACAATCATAACGCTTGTTTGATAGTTTGGAGGACTAGCGGTTGTTTCACGAAATCACTTGTGAACAAATTGGCACGCCCGATGGGACCGAGATTGGTTGTTGCTAATTAAAATTAACGTTTAAAAAAACTAAATTATTGTTAAAGGTTCTTTACGAGTAAACAAAGTTCATTAGTATATGAACCTTAGGAGTGGTAGAATAACTACGATAACCAACCCTACCGGAAGAAATCGAAGTAATAGGATGTCGGATCAAATAACCCAAGAGGAACAAAATTCCCCACATGCAGCGAGCACTAATCATTGTTTCGATAGGGACGTCGTGCGATCCTTGAGCGCTGTCTGTTGCATCTTCCACTAATAGTATGGCCACGAATGGAACAAGTGGCATGTCAACAAACAATTCGATCCTAGGTAGTACAGGGGACCCTGGGTACCTGGAGGATTCATCCCACCATCGGGGCACAAACCCATTTCGCTACCCACCCGACATTCGGTTTCGACAATACTAGACCCGAAATTCCGATGCGGAATGCCAACATCCTTCATGGCGGGTTTGCAAACTTCAACGTCGAGCAGTCAACACACTTAGGGTCGGGTTAGGGCTAATCAATTCATGACAAATAACCAAGGGTCATTAGGCTGTAGTCGTTGCCCATTTTGACCACAAAAATCAAATGGCTTTTAGGCGTTAATGGATGATAGTAACCACAACATGATAGGAATATTAGCACAAACTATGCAAGAAATCTTTGCCCGATAGTTCAAAATGTGGTTGTGACAAGCGGAGAGCCGAGACAATATGAATCGAATAGCGATTTCTTTGCTCCACACGAAGGCATAAGAGAACCGGGCATGGGTTCGAACAAGCACCTATCATAGAGCAGTTGATGACCCAACTTATAGGCCAGCCGGAGAGGAGTTAACTTGGGGCAAGAGCACAAAGGGTAGATGTCGGTGATTCGAGAAGAACCACAAGGGATTGATAGAACCACAGCGGTCGAAAGATTTGAGGTCCAGTGATTCGAGAAGAACCACAAGGGAATTATTGAACCGGGGGCAAGGGTCGACAAACTAGAGGTCCCGGCATTTCGAGAAGAACAACCTAGAGGGTTTTCCTTGTAGGTCGAAACCAAGATCTTGATCACGATGGTTCATAGAGTTGAAATGACAATATCTTGGCGGAAAATAACCTAACCACCATGATAGAAAGGATCATGGCCCAAAGCAGTAATACAAAATTAGAAGGCCAAATTACGCTTCTCCATAGCGAGACTATGTAATCCATACCGATTTGCCTAGAGGTACAAGATCCTAAATTTACAAAGTTTTAGGAGATACAAGCGAGTCATCGAACACATAGCTAGGTACCTAAGCGGGAGACATATCAAATAACGAAAACCTTAGGATTAAATATTTCCCAAGTTCCTTACTAAGAATGCTTTCACATGGTTCACTACTTTGCCCCTGGATCCATAGACACTGGACCCTCTTAGAAATTTGTTCCATGAGCAGTTCTATATGGGACAATCCAAGATAAGCCTAAAGGAATTAGCAAGTGTTAAAGGAAGTTCCGAACCTATAGATGAATACTTAAATAGGTTCGGGGCTCTTGAAATCTAGATGTTTCACAATAGTCCACGAGCATGAGTTAGTCGAAATGGCGGCGGTGGTCGGACTATTCTATTCGAAAGAAATTAGATACTCAATACTTGAGAGATATGGCTCGGTTAGCGAGATAGGGTTCGACTCGAAGGCTAAAGGCCGAGAAGGCGGGGCTTAGAGTAATAAGAAGGAAAGAGTCTCCTATGTCGAAGCGGAGGAAGGTGAAGACTACCTCGAATCGGGGATCGAAATAGATCTCGCTGAATTGAAACAGGCTCCACCTTACTCTTGTAAACTCCTAGTCCCCACAAAAGGGAAAGAAATTATTGAAAATGAAAAAAATGACAAGTTTCCAAAGAAGGTGTACACTTTCGATATAACAAAGTGTGATGAAATTTTCGATTTACTAGTCAAAGATGGTCAATTAATTGTGCCACCAAATGTCAAAATGCCTCCTTTAGATCAAAGAAAGAAAAGAGGATTTTGTAAATATCATAGTTTCCTAGGCCACAAAACCTCACAGTGTTTTCTTTTCAGGGACTTGATTCAAAATGCAATTAAAGAAGGCAGACTAAAGTTTACTGATAAACCAAAAATGAAGGTGGATGAAGACCCTCTGGATATTGCAGACACCAACTACTCCGAGCCTTTGAGCATTGGAAACATCAATATGGTGGAAGCAGACCAAGGGGCCACTACATTGAAAGAGGAAAGCACTGAGAGTGAAAGTTGGGTGTTGGTCGAAGTCAACAATGGAGTCACTGAAGACGTCCACGAGCAGCGGAGCCTTGGTCGAACCAACTCCATTGTTGTTTGAAGGAATCCAGACTCTTGAGGCGGGAAAGTCGAAGCAGAAATTGACACGACTCTGAGGCACGAGGCTCAGCTGGAAAGGTTCGATTACAAAACAAGCTTCCCTCAAAGGGACATGGGATACCTTGGGTGAACCTAGTGGGAAGTTCGACTATTTGGTAAAATATTACGCTCGAGAGAGTTGAAAGTCCAATCGAAGGCGTCAAACCATCGGGATGGGAGATGATGATCTGAAGGGAAGATAAAGATGGTAATGTTCCTCAGAAAGAGACCTGAGACACCTTAGGGGAGCCCAGTGGGAAATTTGATTATCTGGTAAAATATTCTGCACCAGAGAGTTCAAAGATTCGGATCAAAGATATCAAACCATCAGGATGGGGAGATAATGGTACGAAAGGACCAGATGTGGATGTCAATATGGTGGACATGGAGAGACCACATTACGAGATGCGGAAATGGAAAGATATCTCAAAAAAGAAAAATACAAAATGGAGGATGGGTATGCTGCAGATACTAGCCTAAAACAATATCACATGTTGTGCCACAAGGGACATGCTAAAATGATGCTTTGTCCAAGATGCAGCATCATATGCAACGAGAGGATTGCCATGGAGTTCGAACGAAAACAAAGGGCTCGAACTGGAGTAAATTGGCGCCAAGACAACCAATTGTTCGGATGCTACCCTAGAGTGAGGAAAGTTTGTTGGAATTTTTAGTGTTTGTCACAAAGGGCAACCAAGTGCTTGATTTGCCCAAGATGTTCGCGATATCTGACCGAACATGGTGGAGCTTTCGAAGCGATTCCCTTCACCCCATCTTTGGAATCACAAGGAAGTTGGTCAAATGGTCAGCGTTTCGATGGTAGTCACGGTCGCGGCTTGATAGCCCATATCAAAGGGTGCTCGAAGGGTGAAATTTAAAATCCCTGAGTACCAGCAGACGGATGGGCGCAAGTCAAAACCAACAAAGGGAAGGATAGATGGGGAGGCAATGGCGAAATGCGCGTCATGCCATGGTATCTGGGAGACAATTCAACCGACAAAGAGGGAGGCGGGGGTGGGAAATTATAAAGGTAAGAATCCCATGTCAAGATCCCAATGGCGGGCGACAACGGAATCGAAAGGCTAAGAGGGAAGGTTTAGCAGACAAAGGAGCAGTTTCGACCAACAAAAAAGAAGCGTCAAGCACTAATCAACCAACAACAAACAGGCAACTCGAAGACAAACCTCGGTTAGTAGGAGGCTTTTACGAAACAAAACTAGATGAACCAAAGAGTACACTCCAAGTCCACAAGAAGGCGAGGATATGCAGATAACCCGAATCGGAAGGAGAATCCTCCTTAACCTAAAGCGCAATGTGGTATACGTATTACCATCCGAATTTGGCCAGGAGACCGAAATCGAAGAACAGGAAGAAGAAGACACCATTGATCTGATGAAACACAGACCAGTCTGTTATCATGTAATGGATAATGGTGCGGTCGAAGGCGAGCATTCTTGAACACCGGATCACAATGAAGAATCATTTAAAGCCCTTTGTTCATTCGAGCAAAGGTGGAGCCACGAGGTGAACAAGGTCTTAGTAGATGGGCGCGGTCAATCGATGCCTAAATTCATCTTTGAAAAAGTTAGGCATTCAAGGCGGTGATGTTAAACCTCATAACATGGTTTTATCCAACTATGAAGGGAAGGTAGGAAAGACGTTAGGGGTAGTGCAAGTGGAGTTAACTGTCGGATCAAGCTGCAGACCCACTATGTTCATGGTGATCGAAGCCAAAGCAAAGTATAACTTGCTATTGGGAAGAGTGGATTCATGGCGTGGGCGGTCCCTTCGTCGATGCACCAAGGTTAGTCTGTGGAGAGAGGATGGGATAGTAGAGAATATCGAGCGGACGAGCTACTTCATGACAACGGTCAATCTAGTTAACAAGAGGAATTATGACAAGTGTCGGCGAATAGCTCCACATACCCCAAGTGATGAATGAAACAAGAGATGTACATTACTATATGACCCTTCGCCATGATGGCATGTATTGGGATAGGAAAATAATTAAGGGTGATGAAGGAGCGAAGGCACTTAAGAGCACCGGTGGGAGTCAGATGACCACGATCATGGTGAGTCCTCTTTCCTCGAAGGATTTCGGCCTATATGGTGAGAATGAATGGAAAGCGGCGGAGGCTGCAATAGAACATCTGAGTTGAGTAAGCGAACTTGAAGGGAATGGTGAAAGATTCACCTGTGGCGAGAGCGAAATAGATCAAAGGCTTGATGCCATTTATGATCTGAACCCTTGGGCTTGAGAAGGATCCAACAAACTCTAGTGCTAAGATGTTGGCATAGGACCCACTCGAAGAAGTGAATTTGGGGATATCAACACAAAAGAATCACCTACATAAGTGCGAAACTCATTGAGCCTCAAACAAGAGGTGATCGAAGTCCTCAAGCAGAACAAAGATTGCTTTGCATGGGACTATGTGAAATGCTGGTTTAAAAGAGAGTTAGTGGAGCATAGACTTCCAATTAAGGATGGCAAGAAGCCCATCAAGCGAGACTCCCGGAGGTTCGTGCGGTGCTCACGAAGATAAGCGGAGGTCGAGAGGTTGCTCTGTTGCAAATTCATCGAGAACCACAAGGTATGTCGAATGGTTAGCAAATATAGTACATTATTAAGAAAAATGGTTCATTGAGAATATGCATAGACTTTAGGGATCTAAATCACGCAACCCCAAAGATCAATACTCTATGCTGTGGCGGAAATGTTAATAGATTACTGCTGCGATTCGAATACCTAAGTATGCTAGATGGATACTCTGGTTATAATCAAATTTTTATTCTTTGAGCGGATGTTGCTAAGACAGCATTTCGTTGCCGAGGAGCCTTAGGCACCTATGAATGGGTAGTGATGCCTTTTGATTTAAAAAGCAGGGCAACTTACCAAGAGCAATGAACTCCATATTTCATGATTTTATTGAGGCGTTTATGCGGTGTGCATTGATGATATAGTCATCAAATCTATATCTGAAAATCATCTGCATCATTTGAGCCAATCATTGAAAGGATGAGAAAACATGGCTTAAAATGAATCCATAAATGTGCATTTTTGTGCGGCAGGAGATTTCACAGGCTTTGTGGTTCATAAAAAAGGAATTGAAATTAACCAAAACAAGACCAAAGCCATCATGGAGACTAAAGCCCCCACATCGAAAAAGGAGTTACAGTCTCTACTAGGGAAGATTAATTTTCTCAGAAGATTCATTTCGAACCTAAGTGGGAAAACACAAGCTTTCTCTCCACTACTTCGTTTAAAGCAAGGCCAAGCCTTGAATGGAGCGAAGCACGGCGGAGGCCTTGACAAGATTAAAGATATCTATCTCAACCTCCTATATTGTCTCCACCTTCATGGGGAAAACCCATGAGATTGTATATATCTGCGTCTGAACTTACTATAGGTAGTATGTTAGTACAGGAAGACAGTAATGGCATCGAAAGAGCCATATATTATTTAAGTAGGGTGTTGAATGATGCAGAAACTAGATATAGTAATATAGAAAAGTTGTGTCTTTGTTTATACTTTTCTTGTATGAAACTCAAGTATTATATAAAACACATTGATGTTTATGTTTCATCTCATTTCGATGTTATTAAACACATGCTTTCCAAGCCAATAATGCATAGCAATTGGTAAATGGGCATTAGCTTTGAGAATATGCTTTGACTTTCATGCCTTTAAGAGCGTTGAAAGGCCAAGTAGTTCGATTTCATTGTGGACCATTCATTGGTCGAACGACCTATCATGGGTTATGTCGAAATGAAACCTTGGAAGCTATACTTTGATGGTTCGACCCATAGAGAGGCGGTGGTGTTGGAGTTCTCATAATTTCTCACGAGGAATTCCAACAAAATTCAAGTATAAGTTAGATGGCCCTCGTTGCTCGAACAACGAAGTGAATCTGACGCTCATTGTTGGACTTGAAGCTTTGTTGGAATTGGGGGCAACTAGAGTCGAAATCAAGGGTGATTCAGATTTAGTAGTCAAGCAGATAACTAAGGAATACAAATGCATAAAGGAAAATCGATGATATATTTCGTCATAGTTAATAGGCTACTCAAAAATTCGAATACATGGACATTCGACGTACCAAGAATAGAAAATCAAGAAGCAAATGACCTAGCACAATTAGCTTGGGTTATAAAGTCTCTGCTAAAAACTTAGAGGATTTGATTGAGATAAGAGGAAGAGTCATGGCTACGGACTTACACCATCGGATCTAGAGAATATCAAAATAAGTTATGGTGATAAAGATAGGTTCAAGTATTAGCCATAGACACTTTATGATCTGATTAGCGAAATCCATTAATAAGGTATTTAGAAAACCCAACATTGAATGTGGATAGAAAAATAAAATATAGGCGTTGTCATATGTCCTTATGGGAAATGAATTGTTCAAGAAGACCCGAAGGTGTGTTACTAAAATGCTTGGGAGAAAGTGAGGCATATCTAGCACTATCAGAAGTCCACAATGGGGTATGTGGAGCACATCAAGCGGGTCATAAAATGAAGTGGTTGCTATTTCAATATGGTATGTATTGGCCCAGTATGCTCAAAGATTGTATAGATTTTGCTAAAGGATGTGAAGAGAAACATGCGACAACATGCAAGTGAGTTGCATTCGATCATTAAGCCATGGCCCTTTAGAGGATGGGCATTAGATTTAATAGGAGAAATCAATCCTGCTTCATCTAAAGGTCAGAAATATATCCTAGTAGGAATAGACTATTTCACTAAGTGGATCGAAGCAATACCTTTGGTAGCTGTAGATCAAGAGACTATCATCAAATTCGTACAAAAACAGATTATCTATAGGTTTGGGTTGCCAGAGAGCATAACCACAGACCAAGGATCGGTGTTTACTGGTAAAAAGATGCAAGAATTTGCCCAAGAAATAGGGTTCAAGTTGCTAACGTCAACACCATATTATGCTCAAGCAAATGGTCAGGTCGAAGCAGCCAACAAAGTAATAATAGGTCTAATCAAAAAACATGTTGGTAAAAAACCAAGAAATTGGCATAAGACTTTAGATCAAATACTATGGGCTGGAACATCCCAAAGAAGCTACTAATACTACACCTTTCCAATTAACATTTGGTCATGATGCAGTCTTACTAGTAGAAATTCATCTACAGTCAGTTCAAATTCAAAGGCAAAATGAAATCTCATCTTCTTTATATTGGGAAATGATGATGAATGAGTTGGTCGAGCTAGATGAAGTTAGATTGCATGCATTAGAAGTCCTGATGAGGCAAAAAGAGAGAGTGGCTAGAGCATATAACAAAAGGGTGAAAGGTAAAACATTCAGTATTAATGACTTAGTTTGGAAAGTTATATTACCCATGGACAAGAAAAATAAAGCATTAGGTAAATGGTCACCTCATTGGGAAGGACCTTTTCGAATAGCGAAAACATTTTCAAACAATGCATATGAAATCGAAGAGTTGGCAGATGACAAACGAATCCTAAAGGTTAATGGGAAGTATTTAAAGAAATATAAACCACGCCTGCAGGAGGTTCGAATAGTAGCAACGTAAATCATAAACATATAACTCGAGGCCAAAATGGTGAAATTAATTGCCAAAATGGCATTGTCAAGTGTTACAAACAAACATTCAATTAAGATACAAGATTGCTTTAAATAAACAAGTTCAGAAGTGGTTATTGTTCCTTAATCGATCAAAGATATTCTTAAAAGACTCAAGCTTGTCTTTGAGTAAATGAGCTCCTTCAAGATAGCAACCGCCGCCAATATTGGCTTGAGTCTCTGCAAGCCCTTTATTGAAGCTCTTGAATCGATTACCAAAAGTATTGGACTCATATACGAGTTGTTCTTCTTTGGGCTTCCTTAATTTTATGCTGAAGTTCCTGGATCTGCTTCTCCCATTGAAGAATGGATTGAGCTCGAATATCATAATCAACTTTAGCTTGCTTGATATGCATGGCATGATCTTCAACCTCCTTAGTGAGCTTCGAGGCATGTTCATAAGCGGCGTCCATTGCAGTTCGTTTTTCTTGGACTTTGTTGGCAGCAGATTCGTTTTGAAGAAGGCATCCAATTACGTTATCGATCAGGGATTGAAGTTCAAACAAAATGGTGCTGACTTCCAGGGAACATGTGGCGAGATTGACTTGATTGAGAAGTCCCTTCATCACGAAGCAGGCTGTACTATCTTTTTTGAGTACTTCGAATAAATCCACATCAAGTATGATTTTTTGAATCTTGTGAAGTATGACTCTATCATCGAAGTCTTGAATCGGAGGTCGAACCGGCATTAGCCTTAGGGAGGAGTGTTTCTCAGCTAGTTTAGCTTTCATGTACCCAAGGTCGATTCGTTTCAAGAGGGCTAACTCCTCTTGGTATCGGCATTTGGAAGACTACGGAAGTTCCATCGCAATGGGTGACATCCATCTCAGCGTCCATTGGTTCATTAGTGGGAACATCATCGCCTTCATTATTCGCTTCTTCATCATCCTCTTCATCATCAATCAAGTCCACCACCTCGATGTTATCATTTTGATTACCACCAGCATCAGATGTCGTCCCTTCACTCGAACCTTCTTGAGCATCTTCTCCTTCTTCATCCTCGGACCCTTCCTCACTTGAATCTTCGCTCTCTTGGGAGTTATTGGTTTTCTTCTTGATTATGAATTACCCTTTCGCTCTCTTGATGGATTTTGGGAGGAGACTGGGTGAGAAGTCTCTGGAGGCACACAGCATCTTGACGTTGTTTCGTTGGTCTCCTTGAGAGGAGGCGAAGTGCCTTGATCATCAGGCATTCGGAAGTTCCAGTTGGAGCGCCATATTAGACGAACCTTTATTACGCAGTTGCTTGAATCTCCATGAGGAGAGGAATGGATCGGGCGATTGTTTGTGGGGAGGGTCGAGTAGTTGGGATCGGAGTTGAATCATCTTACGAAACAAAAGAAGATTAGAAACTTATAATTAAGGTCGAATAATCATTTTCAAAATTGATAAAATCACATGGGTTATCTGCGAGATATATTGTTGTCTATGTGTTCCAACATTACGTTGGAGGTCGAAGGTGGATTTTGGATTTTTGTGAGGCAACATCCACGGAATCAAGTCGAGGCGTTAGTGTCTTTTGGAATGTCTTTCTTATGCTTCTTTCTTAAAACCGATGGTGAACTTTCCCCAGCCTTGAGAGTCTTTCCACTGGCACTGGGTTTTCTCTTCTTTGGAGTAGTTGGTGGGAGTTTTCTAGGCTGAAATAATCTGACGTAAGTTAGACTTGATTATAGACTAGAACTTATTTCGAAATGCCAAAATAAAACTGTTTACCTTTGGGGTTGGAACGGTTGTTGGGATTGGAGCAGGTGTTGGAGTCTGAGTAGTTGTTGGAATCGGAGCATTGGTGTTTGTTGTTGTTGTCGGTGCATGAGTGGTTGTTGGAGTTGCCTTGGGTACATTGTCATCAGCTTCGTTAGTTGTTTGGGAACTACTTCCTTCCTTGGTCTTTGATGCAACAGTTTTTATTCTGATAGCTGAAAAGTGAAACACATAAGACAAAATGTTAAAATAAAGTAAATAAGACTTATTTGGGGTTTCCCAAGCATCCGCACCTGCGCCTTCATTCGAAAGAATCGACATGGCAGAAAGGTCATAGCGAAGATGCCCTGGAAATTATGGAGCCAATGTCGAGCCCATGTCACAGTCTCAGATGGCTTTAGTTTCCTTTGAGATTTGTACTTGAACATCTCTTTGCAAGTAAACCACCAAGGGTATGGAAACCAAGCGAGCCGGTTAAGGGTAGGTAGTTTGGGAAACTTAGGTGGATGCATTTCGAGTGCCAACCTATACCTATCCTCGGTGTGATCTGAAGGAAGTCGAACTTAGAGACTTTTACGTAAATTTTCCTTCAAAGTTTGGGACCTCGATGTACCGTGGACTCAAGCGTGTAGGATCATAAGTTGTTTGAGTAAGTTTGAAAAGCTTTAATTTCTTGGCGTGAGTGAACATACCTTTCTTTCTATGTACACGCCAATCGTGATTAGTTTCTCTTCGATAGTAAGAGTGTCAAACATACAAGGCGGTAGAATCTACTCCACCAATCGAGAAAACCTTTGGATGAAAAATAAGTTGGTTCAAAGAGATCAATTTAAATTGAGAAAATCTTGATATTGTTCTTCTGAAGTTTGGCTTCTCTAGCCTTGAAAGTTCGATCGGAGGTAATGGAGTCGTGAGTCTGAAAGAGTGGTTCAGGAATCAGTTGGCATAAACCAAATTGTCTTGAGACAAAGTTGGGTTGGTAGGCGAATAGAAGGATTTGATTCTTGGTCGGAGTGATTCTTGAAGAAATTAGTCTTGGGAGCAAAAGGCTTTCGGATGTCTTGGATTTCTTTGGTCTTGGCAGCCTCAGAGGGATATGGTAAACCATGATGGTCCGTAGGTCCTCGAAGCAAAAGGCGCCATAGTCTCTTCGAACTTATGCTTCTTGGAAAATAGCATGATGTATTGGGAAAATAGAATCTGGAAATCAACTTTGTCATCACTTGGAGTCAGTTTCCTTAACCTCGTGCCCTCGATATTTCGATCCATCATACGGGTTTTGCTCAACAATGGTGTCGGTGAAAGTGAAGATTCGAACATGGCATTAAGCCATAGCTGAAGCAACCAGAAAGGACCAGCTAGCAAGATATTCTTAGGAGTATGGGATTTTAAGCTCGAAACGACCGACCTCGAACTTTCATAAAGGTCGACTAGTAGGAGTTCACTTAAATTAATCCTCCTATTTTCGTGTAAATACCTTGCTAGAGGATGAACACGCTAGCCACTTGAGCGATCTCTGCAAAGACATATCTTGATTGCGGAGGGTGAGGAAAGCAATGTGTTCAACATCAGAAACACTATCACCTTCAGTGTGATAATGGCTGATAAACTTGGAGAAGCTAGCTAACTTGATATCGAAGTCAATTATGCTCGAGTGCTCCTCAGAATCAGGAATGTATGTTTCTCGGTGGTGATAATCCGGTGATAGCGACTATATCAAAGAGCGTGGGTGTGATCATCCCTCGGGAAGGTGAAAGGTATTGTAAGTACTATCCCAGAAGTACAGGGATGCAAAAAGTAGAGGATGGCTGTAGGTAAAGCCCGGTTTTGATAACTTGAGAAGATTGTAAATACCTAGTTCCTCCCACTGATGGGATTTCTTAACCTCTATTTTAGTAAACCAGTTACGGTATGCTACATCGTGATGGGACAAGATCGAAATGGTTTAAAATTACTTTTAACATAGTCCAAAATGAAAGGATCCTTTGGGGGAATATCAAGGGTTCCTATGGTTTTAGAAGCAGAGGGTTCGTTCACATTATCAGTTTCTACTCTTGGGATTTCCATTTTGTTAAATAACGGTTTAAAATCATAGCAAACAGGGAATATGGTTCTAGTGTCCTTCAGAATCTCAAAAACTGTGAGAGGGCCCATTAGGGCAAACCTCTTTCCAGAGGCGTTAGTTGGGATTAATACCTGTGAAGAATACTGGAGTTCTTGTTCCTTTGAGATGCCTTGAGGAATGAGTACCGATTGGCCGTGGTGAGTGTCAACCTTGCTTTCGGGATCGTTCGGTGTTCTTGGTCTTCTTCTTAGAAATCTTTTACGAGATGTTGTTCTTGAAGACATTGTTGGAAGCTGTTAAGATTTTAGGGTTTTCGCAAAGAGAAGAAAAGGTTCGAGTGTGGAAAAGAGTAAAAATCTGAGTCATTGGGTTTTATAGTAAGGAATTTGAAACAATCGTCAACTAAGGCCAAGGTACGTGGAGAACGTGGGTTGGACACAGAGTAAGGTGGCGTAAAGTAAGCATTGGAAATAAGCATGATTAAAGACAATCATTATCTTTAATAACCGCACCATACCGTGGCAACTGTTTGAAGCGGTTCGGAAACCCAAGAGCCGTCATGACTGACGTAATGGAAGTCATACACAGTGTCATTATTGCTTAAGGTCACATCAAAATCTTGTGGATATATTTAAAATAAGTATTTCTCAGATAGGGATTCGAAATACATATTTTAAAGGGGCATTTTATTGGCTGAAGATTTTGATGCAGATGATTTGAATAAGAATCACTAAGCTCGAAATGAAACAATGTCAGTATTCATTGGAACGAGGAAAGTGTCATGATTTGGAATGAAAGAATCAGCTCTTCGAATAAGATATTGAAACTTGGAGCTTCGAGTAGCAATTGTGATGATACATGTAGAAGGAGCTTCGAAATGGTAGTAGCGTGGTGTTAGGAAGCGAGTTCGAATCGAAAGGCAGTTTAGATATTTGAAATTCAAAATGTGAGCGGGATGAATGGAAGTTCGAATATCTTGTATTTGGAAAAGCAGTTCGGAGGCGTGGAGGCTAGAAGCATAGTATTGCATGTCAGAAGCGTGGCAAGCTCTCATAAGTCGAGACCGTTATGGCCAAAATAGTATAAATAGAAGTCTTAGTGTTAGGATTTCGTGTGTCATATCTATTGTACTAAATTGATAACATTCAAAATACCACATGGCTAGGAAGCGAATGCACGAATAATATACGTATGATTGCACCAAACTCTTTTATGCAATAATGTATCTTTATCTTTCAGTTTATCTTTTATATTGCATCAATGTCATTTAAATCTTTTACATTCAAAGTCATTTAACTTTCTTTGCTTTTGAGCATTTCTCTCGTTTGAAACTCTTTACTTTTGAAACTCTTACATTCATGCTCTTATTTTCCGAAAACTTTTACATACTTGCCTTTAAATTCTTGTCTTTTCACTTCATGCTTTATTTTGAAAGTCTTTTACATTCAAGAAATCCTTTAAGCGTTCTGCATTTATATACTTTCCATGATTCAAGTCTTTATATCTTATTTGTTCGAACTAGTTTTATACCATTTTACTTGATTTCGTTATTAGCTTATTGGACATCATAATCGAAACGCACTTGAAATATATATATATAAAACATTCAAAAGCAAGTCTTGAACATGAACCATTATTTTAAGTTTATGCAAACGACCAATAACCCCATAGGATCAATCTAGTCGATCCTGCAAGTTACCAAAGGGATTAAACAACAATCATAACGCTTGTTTGATAGTTTGGAGGACTAGCGGTTGTTTCACCAGAAATCACTGTGAACAGTGTGAAAAGAGTGTGTTGATTTCAGATATTTTATCTTGAAATTAGAGTGAGCTATGTCCAATTTTATCTTGCCATACACGCCTAATTACTAGCAATTTTTAGGGTGCGGAAACTAAAATGCGGAATGTAAAGATGCGGAAAGATAAATGTCCTACGCTATTACATGGCTTTGGGGCAGATACATAATTTAAACTTGCGGAAAATAAAAACCTAATTTAAACTATTACATCCCATGAGTAGTTACATTATTGAAAAAAGAAAGCGATAAAGAAAGCGAGTAAAGCGGAATAACCTGTGAAAAGATAAGAAATCGGAAAATACGAGAGAAATCGAATAAGAGGAAAATGTTAGTAAAAATGCAAATTTTTGAATGAGAAAAATATGACATGCTGGAAATAACATAAATATGCTAAAATAATTTTTTGGGATTTTTTGGATGCAATTTAATAATTTAAAACTAATTAAAATTGATTTAAATGCTAAATTATGAATAAAAATAAATATGCATGCAAAATTATATTTTTTAATTTTATAAATTAAATAAACATTTTCAGAAAATAAATGCAAAAGGAAAAAATATTTTGATGATTTTTAATGCATGAAATAAAAATATGAAAAAGAATTAAAATGAATGCAAAATATTAAATAAAAATAATATAGAAAATAAGAAATATGTTAGTTTTGTGAAAAGAAGAAAAAATAAGTGGTCCTGGTAGGAATCGAACCGAGACCTTGGAAACATCTATGCAGTCCGCCTTAACCAACTAAGCCAAGTGTGCAGCGTGTTTGGAAGCTGGAGCAGTGGGATGTAAACACGTCGCTCCTAAATGCCTCAAACCAGCCAAACTTCATCGTCCCGATTTGAATTTTGAAAACTTGATCGGCCATTGCTCGACGCTATGTCCACTAACAAAGCGAAAATCAAGCATACATAATATAAATAAGTTCTAAGGCCATGGTTCGATTCGGGACATCATTAAATTCATTGGTGATAACCTCATGGTCCAATTTTCCATTTAAGCAAAGCCCTAAATCGAGCTCGAAACCCTAGTTATGGCATATTATGTTTCGAGGCCATGGAAACACGATTAACTTGCCGGATAAACTTGCAAACTCATCACTAATCACAAAAACAACAAGAAAACAAGTTAAAAATGCATGATAATTGAAATACGATTTTGAGATTTTCTTGAACAAACCGATTTCGGATTCTGTGATTTTGGATGCTTTTTGGCAATGTAAAGGTCTAGAATGCTTCTGAATGACACAAGGAACAAGATGGAATGCTCAAAATTGCTTGAAACCACCTAAATCCAAGGTTGCTTGTTGCTTGTATGCCACGGTTTTTTGAGCTTCAATAAGGGTTTCTCCAGCCAAATTCTCTACCCTAATTCGTGTGGTATGTATCATGTATATATAGTAGAAGGATTCAGAGTTGTTTTGGGAAAGAATTAATCAATAATCAATGCCAATCAAATTTGATTTTTGTACAAAATCAAATCTTCATATTTTGATCAATTTTCAATCCAATCTTACCATATCAATCCAAATTTCGAAATTTTCTGGCTTTATGGAGTTACTTGGACTTCAAGGAAGAAAGAAAAATCAACTTTGCATTTAATCTTGATTTTATACTTTATTTTTAAATTTAATTTGTATTTAAATGAATAAATTCCAAATTAAATAGAAAAATAAAATAAAAATTCGTGGCATTGGGCTTGGATGTTCCTAATGGTGTAAGGAATAAGTTTGGATGAAGAAAAAGTAAGCCCATTTGCAAAGTTTTTGATTTTTAGAAGTATTTCTCTTTGTGCACTTCTTCAAAATTCCCCAACTTGTGAATGGTGTATCTTGCTCAATTTTCCACATTTTTGAGTGTTCTTGGACTTTTTGGAAAGCTCTAAGAGTCCTCTAACCAGCCTTTTTGGTCTCATCTCAATTGGAGTTTCCATGCTCAATATATCCTCAAAACAAAATGTTGACTTTTTGTTGACTTTGAAGATGACCTATAATGTTTTGAGCCATACCTCTCAAATGAAGCATTTTTTGGACATTCTTATGAGACATGAAGTTGTAGAGAATTGAATTTCCTTCAAAACAAGAGGTGGTGGAAAAATTTCTGATAAAGTATGAAGAAGTTATGATCAGTCAAAGTTTGGTTGACTTTTCACCTAGAAACCCTAATTTAGAAAGTTTGACTTTTGAGCAAATCTTGAGTTTTCCTGATGAATCATGATCAACCCTTGATCAAATGATGAATGTAACTTCAAAATGATTTTGACCAAAATTATGAAGTTTGACTATATGTTGACCACAATTGACTTTTGTCAATCTGTGATTTTCAACCATCTGAGCAATTGTCTGAGCAACATTGACTTGTAAGGCTTGAAACTTGACATGGAGAATCTTTGAAGCATATGAGGAGGCATGATGAACATTGGAGATGTTGGAAGTCCATCTTGATCTGAGGATCACCAAACCCTTGTTTGGGTTGATTGTCTAGGAGAGAGTTTGTCTGATCAACTCTTGAGGAATCCTTGAGTAAGGATGTATGAAATATCTTGAGAAGATGGAGGGCAAATTTTGGGGTATGACAGCTTCCCCTGTTCAATCCTCTTGTACTGGAAGGGTTAGATTGACATGCTTGTCTTTCGTGACCTGGAGGTAGAAGATGATTGAACACTCGAGTACACCTGAAAATTTGCACTCGCTGTTGGTGGACGATGCGGGAATGGGCTTATAGATGCCATTTGGAGAAGCTGGAGATTTTGCTGGGGAATGAGTCGTATGCTAGACTCGAGGTTGTTGATAGGAGGAGAATCGTCGGAGATGGGCTTGAGATGCCATCTGGAAAGGTCGATGCTGGGGAGTGAGTCGTACGCTAGGCTCTGTAGACGTTTCTAGAAGGAGCACGGAGATGGGCTTAAGATGTCATCCGGAAAGAGTCGTATGTTAGACTTTGTGCTCATCTTTGAATGAAGTTATTGGTTTGTATTGATTTTTAACCATATATGCAGCATTCCAAAAGGGAGAAATGTTGACAAGTAGTCGGAGATGGGCTTAAGATGCCATCGAGGCGGAGTCGTCGAGACTCTATAGTTCTTTGTTGATAATAAGAGAGGTCGAGAATAGATCTTCGTCTTTGATTACTCGAGGGATAGTAATTTGGCAAAGTGTGGATATCGTCCCTATTGTGCATGGTATTGATCCTTTGCACATTATCGGAGGATAACTTGTGATCGTTCGGATAGGGTTTCCCGTCTGGCTTTGGGTATTAATCCTGGATCCGTCGGAGGAGGACAACGAGGGCGGTCGTTCAGATAGTTTTCCCGTCGATATTCGGGGCTTAATCCTGGACCAGCTGTCGGAGGACAACTAGGGGCGGTCTTTCAGATAGTTTTCCCGTCGAGATTGGGGCTTAATCACGGACTGTTTGCGTCGAGTGATTTCCACTGTTTGGAGAAAACAAGAGAAACTTTGATAGGATATTTGTTAGTCTTACGCAAAGTATGATGCATGACAATGTATATGAATGACATATGCATGAATTATGACTTTATGAGTAATGTATGAATGATAGATGTTGTGGTATTTCAAAACATATCCATCTTGAAGAAGATGCGGATGTTACGCGAGGATTCGACTTACATTTGGGGATGAAGATCACGAGAAGAAAGAACTTTGATCCTCCGATGCACTATCTGACCAAGTCTTGGGCCTAGATATTATTGAGGAAGGTAGAGATTGAGAAACTCGTTGTTGGAGATCTCATACATAGACCCTGCTGGGGAGAGTCTGGGAGGCAATCTATTGGGGATCTTGTATGTAGACCCTGTTGGGAAGAATAAGGAGGCACTCTACTGGGGATTTTGAGTGTAGATCTCGCTGGAGAGCGTTTGATGGTTGCCGGGAGACCGGGTTGGGGCCGTCGGAATCTCTGACTGGGGGAATAGAAGATGTAGATTTTCTCCGGTGCACTATCTGACCAAGTCTCAAGTCACGGATACATTCTTTGGAGAGAGAGAATTGTTGATATATATTAGCGATGATAAATACCTCATTTGGGGATGAAGTGTTCTTGCTTGGGTGATGTAACATTGCTCAGTTGAGTGGAATCACTGCTCGTGGATTAACATATACTCCGTTGGGGGAGGTTTAGTGAGTGACACCTCTACGGGGATTATGTTCTGCGGGGGAATGTTTTTGGTGACCTTTGTTGTCATCTCAATCCCTGGAGCCTGTAGTAATTACTTTTGTTCATTCACTTTTCGTATGTTTGTGATTAGATTCTTATTGTCAAATGCGTATAGTCATTCAAAACAAACGTTGGACTTTATGCAAACGACAACAGTGAAAATTGTAAAGAGAAAGAACTCGTATTCATTTGAAATGTGGCGTATGGCCAAGTAGTTTGTACACAAGAAAGGTAAAAAGCTATGCGGAAACAATCTCGTTAAGTTCCAACTATGCTAGTACTCATATATTTCAACTATCTCATCTCCTTGCATGGGTAGAAAGTGAGTGAATTGATCTTCGCCATTTGAATCTTGAATCTTGATAGTAGTCGAAAGTAGGTGATCTGGATGAGACATAGTAAATGCGCTTAAATCTAACTTTTGCCTAGACCGCCCTCTCGGGTTTCGGTCTGGGATACCCTTTTTGCCCAAGCCGCTTTTCGGTTTCGACTTGCGGGTGTACATGTTTTGTATATATCCTTAACTTTTGCCGAACCCTTTTGGTTCGCGAGGATGCCTTATTTTTGCCTAGGTCGATCGACCTAGCGGGTCTCTTTCGCGTAGTATTTTTGACTATGTCTGCGTTCACGGTGTGGGAAGTTTCACCATCCATGGTGCTAAGTATCATAGCTCCTTGAAAATCTTGCCTTGACTACAAGCGGTCCCTCGTGGGTGGGAGTCCATTTGCTCACAGGATCACCTTGTGGAAGAATGATGCGCTTGACTACTAGATCACCGACTTGGTAGACTCGGTGCTTAACCTTTGTTAAATGCTCGATCATTCGCACGATAGATCATCCATGGCGGATGGGCGAGTCGTTTCTCATCAATCAAGTTAATCGATCAAAGCGATGCGGACCCATCGTCTTAACAACTTCTGCGTCTTGGAGGACTACGGTTGAGGTATCTAAACCTCGATTGGTAGGGCTGCTTCCATACCGTACACAAGAGAAGGAGTTGCCCTGTGGATGTTCATCTTTGTAGTCACGATAACCATGAAGAAAATGGCAACATCTCATGCCAATCTTTGTAAGTCCTGTCATTTTACGTATAATCTTCTTAATGTTCTTGTTGGAGGCTTCCTGCGCCATTCATCTTAGGCCGATAAGGAGAAGAATTATGATGTTTGATCTTGAGCTGCGTGCGAGTTCGGTGATTATCTTGTTGTTGAGATTGGAGCAGTTATACGTGATAATACTTTCGAGTGCCATATCGACAAATAAGATTATGCTTGATGAATCGAGCCACAACATTCTTGGTAACGATCTGACGAGTGCTTCTACCCACTTGGTAAAGTAATCAATTGCCACAAGGATGAAGCGATGTCCATTGGAAGCTGTGGGCTTGATTTCTCGATCATGTCAATGCCCACATTGCAAAGGCCAAGGAGCATTAGAACATTCAGTCTGGAGATGCGTGTACTTTGTCGGCATAAATCTGACACTTGTGACACTATCGAGCATAGCGGTGACAATCAGCTTCCATGGTGGACCAATAGTAACCTGTTCTCAAAATCTTCTTAGCCATCGTATGTCCACTTGAATGGGTACCAAATCGCCGTGTAACTCTTCCATGATACGTATTCTTGTTTACGGTCTACACAGTAGATAAGCACAAGTCGTGGTTGCGCTTGTATAAGATGTCGTTGCTGAGGAAGAATTTGGATGCAAATCTTCTCATGAACTTCTTATCATTGACAGATGCCCCTGCGGGATATTCCTGAGTCTCAAGATACCTTTTCACGTCATAGTACCAAGGTTTCTCTTTTGTATCAAGCTCATAACAATATGCTGGTTCGTCAAACTTCTCAATGATGATACGGGGAGCCTCGTTGTCCCATCGACCTTGAACATAGGCGACATAGTAGCCAATCGTGCATGGTGATTCTCTTCTCGTGGAATATGATCAAAAGTAATCTCTTCAAAGTAGGGGATCAAGCTCAGAACATGCTCTCGATACGGAATGAGATTAGGATGTTTCGTATCCCACTCGCCCTTAACCTGACTGATCACTAAAGCTGAGTCTCCATACACTTGTAAGAACTTGATTCTTAAGTCAATAGCAGCTTTAATACCCATGATGCACGCTTCATATTCGGCCATGTTATTGGTGCAACTGAAACATAATCTGGCGGTGAAAGGCGTATGTCCACCTGCAGGGGATGTAATAATGGCGCCAATGCCATTGCCAAGTGCGTTTGAGGCTCCATCGAAGACCATAGTCCATCGGGATCCTTGTTCGGTCCTTAAATGCGGGCACAGTTCTTCCTGATCGTAACTAGTAAAACATCTTAAATGGAAATTCGAGCGCATAGGCATAGTCATCTGACGGCGATGAGCCAAATGATCGCTACCACACTTCCTTTGATCGCCTTACGAGAAGTGTATTGGATGTCGTATTCGGTCAGGATCATTTGCCATCTTGCTATTCTTCCGGAGAGAGCTGGTTTCTCGAATATGTATTTTATTGGATCCATCTTAGAAATCAACAAGGTAGTGTGAGTCGGCGAGCAGCAATAGCGTTGCAAGTTTTCTCATTGTGGTATCTTGTTTCACGATCGGTAAACTTTACTAAGGTAGTATATGGCATGCTCTTTTCGACCGGACTCGTCATTGCCCCAACACACACCCATTGAATTCTCTAGCATCAAGTACATGATAAGAGGTCTTCCTTGATGACATCGGGATAGGAGGATTACATGGGTACTCCTTGATTTTGTCAAAAGCGATCTGGCAATCGTCATTCCATTCTACCACTTGATCTTTCTTTAGTAATTTGAAGATTGGCTCACAGGTAGCAGTTAGATGTCCAATGAATCTGGCAATGTAGTTCAATCGGCCCAAGAAACCTCTGATTTCCTTCTCAGTACGGGGAGTTGGCATCTCTTGAATGGATTTAACCTTGGCGGGGTCAACCTCAATACCTTTACCACTGACGACAAACCCTAGGAGTTTTCCGGATCTGACTCCAAAAGTGCACTTGTTAGGATTAAGTCTCGATCATGCTTCCTCGACCTATCAAACAATTTACGTAGATGATCAAGATGTTCTTCTTGATGCGTGATCGAGCTATCATGTCGTCGGCGTAGACCTCTATCTCGTGATGAATCATGTCATGAAATAATGTCACCATAACGGCGATAAGTGGCGCCGCGTTCTTGATCCGAGCAGCATAACCTTGTAGCAGAAAGTGCCCCAGTATAGCAGTAGTCTTTTCCATGTCTTGAGGCCATTTTGATTTGATTGTAGGAGAAACCATCCATAAAGGAAGACCTTATCTTGGCGGTGTTGTCAACGAACATCAATATGAGGAAGTGGGAAATCGTCTTTCGGACTCGCTTTATTCGGATCTCGTAATCCACACACATTCGTACTTTGCCATCCTTCTTAGTACGGGTACCACATTTGCAACCTTGTGGATAAGTAACACTAAAACCACGTTGAGCTGCTTCATGACTTGACTTTGATTTTCTCGACATCTCGGGGCCATCTGACAGACATACATTTCATTGGGAGAAAACCTTCTTTTATCGGCAATCGGTGTACCACAATATCAATGTCTAAACCGACATGTCTTCGTATGACCAAGCAAAAACCTCAATATAGTCTCGTAGCATCTGAACCAAGCTTTCTTTAACACATTCTCAAGACCGCTCTATCTTGATCTCTTTTACATCTTCGTGCATACCCAAATTCACAACCTCGACTTGCTCTTCGTGTGGTGTATAACTCACTCTTCTTGTTGTAGCGATCGACAAGTTCTCCGGCACTTCACAATCTTCCTCACTTCGTCTTGACCGTAGATCGGATTATCAAAGTCATACTTAGCAATAGCATAATTGTTATTACGAGATTGAGTGATTCTGCGATGTATCACGTGGGTGTAAAAACACATAGCTTTTGAAGGGTGATAAAGTAAAGAAAACAAACAATTGAATGCAAAGTCCAACGAATTTATTGAATGAAAATCGCAAGCGACGATAATAACCCTATAAGCGAGCCATGATGCCGGGTAAGGCACTAGGCTTTAGAGTTTATTGTTGAAACATAAAAATACGAAAAGCAAAACAAAACAAAGCAATTACTCACGGCTAAAGGAGATAGATATAGCGTCTTGATCTTCCAATTCTTGAGCCCATGATGCGGGTTGGGAAGATCCACTTGCGATGTCGAAGTCGTTGTCGCGTCTTCTATAGCATGGATTCCACTCAGGCGATGCGGAAAGGAAGTTGGCGGCACGTTCGCGGCGTATCATCTTGACCCTTGATGGTGAAGCCTAAACCGGTCTTGTCGGTTGAAAGGAAGATCGGGGGCTGACCCCAAATAGCACTACCTCCTTCTTCAGCGGCTTGAGCATCCTTGGTGAGGCCATCCTAGGTGGAACTTGTGTAACCGGGAGTGGCGGAGAGTCAGCAGGCATGACTGCGGGATCGTTTCAAAAGCTTGAGAGTCTCAAAGAATTCACCTTCCATCTCAAGGTATCGGAATGACTGTAGATGGTGACCATATATTCTTCTTCACCACACTTTGTAACAACTTTCCCTTTCATGGTACTTTAACCCGATGTAGGGTAGAGTATATTTGCCCCATGTATCAAGGCGTCCAAGTAGGCAAGAGTAAGTGGACGGATGTCCATGACAAAGAAAGTAGAATCAAAGTGGGGAACCGACTTTATGAGATGAGCTCTCCAAGTACCATTCGCTTAGAACCATCAAAAGCTCTCACAATAATGTCCTTTGGGTCTCGAGAACCAACCCTTGACATCGAGCCGATCAAAAGCGGTCTTGGAAGGATATTGAGGAGCGAACCGGTATCCACCTAAACATGAGACAATGTAATGCCCTTGCATTCGGAAATGTGCAAGGCTTTGTTGTGTTCTTTCGTGAAGTCAAATCGACATCGAGAGAAGCCTAGGCCGTTGTTGGCAGCGGGCTAGCAATACAAACTTCAATTTGGTCGTGGTAGTGTCTTGCGATGCGTGAGAATTCTTGAAACTTTACCAAGGCTTTAGCATGAGCCTCGGAGCACAGAGCGAGCAAGCATGGAGATCTTGGATGGAGTCACATCATTGTTCCACAACATTGTAGTCACTCTTCTTGATAATCTTGAAATTTCCTCCATTTCTGTTTGGAGGTGTCTTGATAACTTCCTTTGGTACTACGGTTGGCGGGATGAGTCCTTTGGTTCTTTCCCTCTAGCTTGGGAAAGGGTTGAATAATGGAATCAGTTTGAGTCGCGGTGCCTTTTGGAGGAGAGATATCTGGAGAGAATACTCTTCCGGTTCAAGTTACCTTACTTGATCCGGTGATGTTGTCAATGTCAGGAATGGTAGCTTCAACTGTAAGATCTTCAATGGTCAGAGGGTCTTGCTTGACGCCATGATAGTAAACATCAGCTCCATAATTCCAAGGAATAGCTTTATCAGAGGAATACGGAACTGGCCTGGGAGAAGTAATAATGAGAGGTGCCACTCTAGGTGCAGGATCAACAGAGGAAATCCTTATAGTGTTTACATCAGCATAGTCTTCTGGGAAATCGTCACCCCATCCGGTTGCTTTAACATCTTCAATAGGAATTTTGTAGCTTTCGGGAACAGTGTACTTCACCATGTAATCAAACTTTCCACTTGGCTGTCCCAAGGTATCCCACACAGGTGGTGTAGTTTCATTCATCCTCAATCTTGACTTAGCCATATCTTCACACTTACGCGGTGGTTTGAAATAGTATCTCACGGTTATCCATCATGCATTAAACCGTCTTCTCAACCAAGGACAACCATCGGTAGCGGATGGGCACCCGGCAATTCTCTGGGCATCACGGGTTGACACCTTGCAACAAGTTCTTCTTAACAATCATCGGAGGAATGGTCAAGTCATCTATGTTGAAAACATAAGTATCCTCACCACACATTGGAACTTTTGTCATGGTTAGGCATAGGCGCGTTGATCACATTGGTCTCAGCGGAGGGTCAAACTCAATCTTCTTAGCTTCAATTATATCTTGAATCTTGTTCTTCAGAGCCCAACAATCATCAGTACTATGTCCTGGACTATTGGAATGGTAAGCACACTTAGCATTAGGGTTATATCTCGGAGAGAAGGTATTGACATTCTGAGGAGGATCCCTCAAGGCAATCAACTCTGCTTTCAACATGTGTTGCAAGGCTTGCGACAATGGCATGTTGATCTTCGTAAACTGTCTTCGTGGCGTTACGCCTCTGGCGTTGTCTCGCGAGGTGTGCGATGTAGGATTAGAGATCCGGCCCCGCAGTTGGCGTGATCGGTCTTGGCTCGGCTTTTCTGACCATACACAGCATTAGTTCTTTCTTTCTACCAAAGGATCTCTTCGCAGCATTTGATGATAACTCTACATGAATCTTTCCACTCTTGATACCGACTTCATATGCTGCTTTGTCAATATCATTTCGGTGAATCCGGTGAAGAGTTTCAATCGGATGATTAAAGAATGGGCTGTCGGTGTTCCCATAAACATATCAACCAACTCCACTATTGGACAAGGGTGGTTGAACTACGCTGCTAGATCTCTCCATACAGGCATACTCCTTGAACTTCTCGTCACGGCCCATAGACATGCTTTGAGTTGCATGCGAGTGGGTGTCAATTGACATTGTACTCATCTATGCATAGAAAGCATCCGCTAAGTCACTCCAATACGGATCACGGTCATTCTCTGGCGATAATACCACTCAATTGAATTAGGACAAACTCTCTTTAAAATAGTGCATCCACAACTTTCTGTCATCAGTGTGGGCATTGATCTTCTGGACATAGGATTTCAAGTGCAGCTTAGGGCAAGACATGCCATCATATTTGGCAAAAGTAGGAACTTTGAATTTGGGAGGAATCACAACACTAGGGACAAGACTCAGATCATCAAAATTCAGCCCGGACATCTTCAGGTTTTCCATAGCGTTCAGACGGTCTTCAAGTTGTTTATACTTGCCATCTTCATCAGAGTATTGGCTATAGTCAGAGCGGTTCTCTCCTTTTTTCTTAGGCTCATTTGGTCATCTTCATCACCCTTGGTACTCTCCTCGGTATGGACACTTCCTTCAGAGAGCTCTATCCGACTGACCACTTTAGGACCCCTTTGTAGCGTCTACCCATGTTGAAGAGACCAACAACCTTCTTCTTCTTGTTGATGAGCTTCTTGAGATCTTCTTGGCCTTGGACCAAGCTGGTGAACATCTGTGGCCAGGCATTCGAGCTTGGAGATCTTTGTGTTGTTCAAGAGCCATTTACGCTAAAATAAATAGCGAGCAAATGAGAAAACCAATCTTCAATGTACCTGTGATGCAATGTTATGCTATGATATGCAATGTTTATGCGAATGCAATGCAATGTTTTCAAGGACCTTAGAGATTTAAATTTGTTAAACATGCAATGAGCAAACGTTTATGCAATGAGCAATGAGCAATGTTTATGCAATGCAATGCAATGTTACTCTTCTTATTATTCTTTTTTTCTTTTAAAGTACAAAACATAGTTCAAACAATAACAAAAGAAAAGCATAAAAATATGAATGCTCTAAGTCTCCCATGGGCGCTTCCTCTTGGTGTCGAGGTAGGCGTTGATGCTTCGCTCCTCGTGAAGTAGCTTGGTCAACTCTAGCACTTTCTTCTCACTTGTATAGCATTGAGCTTCAAAGGTATCCCTCTCTTCTTTAAGTTGAATCCAGGATCTCTTCAAGTCTTCAAAATCAGTAGGCATGTCAGGATGGAGAACGGTATAGGACTCGTCACCTATAGCAACAGGTTCCATAATTACAGGTAAAACAGGCGTGAATGGCATCATGAGGTTTTGAGCTCGAGCTCTCACCCATTTGAGGTTAGGTTCCCAAGGAATGGAGTTTTGGTGCCCCAAAGTCTTGGTATCAGTCTTCTTTATCATGCCCCAAGCATGTATGAACCTTCTTCGGTAATTCTGGAGATCGTGATTGTAGTCGAACATAATATCTTGGAGAAGCATATCATGTGGACCATCTCTTGAGCAAAACCAAAGCTGGCGTAGAGCTAGAGAAGGGTTGTAAGTAATACCTCCCCTTATACCAAGTAGCGGTACATTAGGGAATTCTCCACAACGCTCAATGAATGTGAAGTCCTTTTGAGAGAAAAGATTCCAACGGATATCTGAATGAGAGAGTGACATTAACCTTTGAGACCACTTCAATCTTTGTTCATTCTTCAAAAATGATGGAGGAAGGTGCGAAATAAACCACCTGGAAAGTAACGGTATACAACACATGAGAGTTCCTTGTCTCTTGATAGTACGAGTGTGGAGAGAATGCAGAATGTCTCCAAGTAAGGTAGGCACTGGATTATGAGTAAGAAACAACTTGATAGCGTTGACATCTATGAATTGATCCGAGTTAGGGAACAGAACCAAACCATAGATTAGCAAGGCCACAATGTCTTCAAATGCATGAAAACTCATAACCTTGAGGAATTCTCGGGCTTTCTTAATCAGGAACTTGGAAAGTAGACCCTTAACTCCGCTTCTAGTTTCCCAATTGGCTTCAATGTCTGAGCGCTTAAGATGTAAAGCGGATGCGATGTCTGCGTATTTAGGAACCTTTTCTAAACCGGTGAATGGCATTTGGTCAAGAATAGGTATCCCAGTAGCTTAGAGAACTCTTCAAAGTAGGAACCAAGCGATAATGGGAATGTAAAGCAATGGTGTTTCGGATCGAAGAAGCTGGAATAGGACATGCATCATATCTTCTTCAAAACCGGAATAACCAAGTCAAGTAGATAACCATGTCTCTTGATGGCCGAGCATGATCGAATTTACGAAACCAATTCTTTGGTGAGAAGGTATACCCATGAAGTTGATTTGGATAGTCTTTCTAGAAGCCATAATACCCTACAAAGCAGAGCAAAGATAAATCCTAGGTCCTTGAAATAGTTAGAAATGATATGCAATGCGAATGATGTCATGATGTCATGTTTAGCACACACAAACAATTCACACAATGAGCCTAGGTTTAAGGCTTGCAAGAGGTATAGGTGATTACCCACCAAAAGTTTGAGTTGGTTCATCTGTCCTATAATAGTAACGGGTTCTAGGAATCTCATATCATTGATCTTTCGTAGGCGTTTATTTCAATCGACTACCAAGTGGTCGATCGAAAATATCCCAAAGTCGATCTCAATGGCGTAGCATCGGTATCAACCAACCTCGGTCTACACAAAGCCGGCCATCTCACTACTTTCTAATGGCCAAGATGGGTCAATTAAGGTTCTAAAAGTTTAGTTAGTGCTTGATGACACCACGAAGCCAAATACTATCCTCAACTTGGAAATGAAGAGTATCGGGACATCAAAGTGTCACACTAACGTAGCCATCATGTTGACCGTTTCGATATCGTCTAGCAGTCATGACGATTTATTGCTACTTACCTAAAACGGATCCGGGTGTAGGATCCCCACAAATATAATACAAGCAACCCTTAAAGATAAAGCAAGCAAGTCAAACAAAAGCAATAAAAATGATCTAGAAATCCCTAGGTAATTCTCTCTTTAGGGTGTCCCAGTAGTCGCCATTACGTAACACGGTGAAGCTGACTTTGTAGGTTTTATCGCAAATATGCGGATAGCAAGAGTCGCCACCGACTTTTATTTTATCAATTAAGGAAGGTAAAAGTACAGAAAAAGACCTTCGTTAGATTAAGAGTAAGGGAGAAGGTTATGAAAAGGAAGGTATTAGCACCCCTTTCCATCCGTAGTTATCTCTGGCTCTTAGTTGCTCTTAGATCACTTTAAAATTGTGCTTTACGTGTGTTTGACAAAATGTTTTGAAAAGGCATTTCGCTTTGACTTTGTAATGATTCATGTAGGAATGTATACAAAGTGTTAGGAAATGTTTCGTTTTGAAAAGAGTTTGAACTTTGACAAAAGTGTGAGGTGTGAAAGTATTTTGATAGAGCAAGCAACTAAAAGTCTTATTACCTACTCGAATTGGTCGTTTCGTATTGTTTAATTTCCTTTAGAATAGCACTATCCATACCATTAGTTGGTAGGTAACTCTATTTGTTGGATGTAGCGGGACATTCGAAGGACATCGGATGGTCATAGAAAGCAACTTGTAGGAAGTATCCTAGCACATTCGAAGGACTATCATCATTTTCGTGGCGACAATCAAGGGTCAAGATCATGTATTCGGAGACATCGTGGGTCTTATGATCTTTGTATCGAAGGGACTATGATGATTTGTTTTGAAACAGCGGTGCTAGAATACCTCTACGTTCGAGGGACATGACCATTTGAATTCGTAAAGGCAGAGAGAAATTACCTAAGGGGTGCATGTGTGAAAAGAGTGTGTTGATTTCGGATATTTTATCTTGAAATTAGAGTGAGCTATGTCAATTTTATCTTGCCATACCGCCTAATTACTAGCAATTTATAGGGTGCGGAAACTAAAATCACGGAATGTAAAGATGCGGAAAGATAAATGTCCTCGCTATTACATGGCTTTGGGGCGAGATACATAATTTAAACTTCGGAAAATAAAAACCTAATTTAAACTATTACATCCCATGAGCAGTTACATTATTGAAAAGAAAACGATAAAAGAAATAAAAAGCGAATAACACAGTGAAAAGATAAGAAATCGGAAAATCGAGAGAAATCGAATAAGAGGAAAATGTTAGTAAAAATGCAAATTTTTGAATGAGAAAAATATGACATGCTGGAAATAACATAAATATGCTAAAATAATTTTTTGGGATTTTTTGGATGCAATTTAATAATTTAAAACTAATTAAAATTGATTTAAATGCTAAATTATGAATAAAAATAAATATGCATGCAAAATTATATTTTTTAATTTTATAAATTAAATAAACATTTTCAGAAAATAAATGCAAAAGGAAAAAATATTTTGATGATTTTTAATGCATGAAATAAAAATATGAAAAAGAATTAAAATGAATGCAAAATATTAAATAAAAATAATATAGAAAATAAGAAATATGTTAGTTTTGTGAAAAGAAGAAAAAATAAGTGGTCCTGGTAGGAATCGAACCAGAGACCTTGGAGAGCATCTATGCACAGTCCACGCCTTAACCAACTGAGCCAAGTGTGCAAGCGTGTTTGGAAATTGGAACGAGTGGGATGTAAACACGCGTCGCTCCCTAAATGCCTCAAACCCGCGCCAAACTTCATCGTCCCCGATTTGAATTTTTGAAAACTTGACGTCGGCCATTGCTCGGCTATGTCCTGAAAAGCGAAAATCAAGCATACATAATATAAATAAGTTCTAAGGCCATGGTTCGATTCGGGACATCATTCGAATTCATTGGTGATAGCCTCATGGTCAATTTTTCCATTTAAGCAAAGCCTAAATCGAGCTCAGAAACCCTAGTTATGGCATATTATGTTTCAGGCCATGGAAACACGATTAACTTGCCCAGATCGCTTGCAAACTCATCACTAATCACGAAAACAACAAGAAAACAAGTTAAAAATGCATGATAATTGAAATATGATTTTGAGATTTTCTTGAACAAACCGATTTCGGATTCTGTGATTTTGGATGCTTTTTGGCAATGTAAAGGTCTGGAATGCTTCTGAATGACACAAGGAACAAGATGGAATGCTCAAAATTGCTTGAAACCACCTAAATCCAAGGTTGCTTGTTGCTTGTATGCCACGGTTTTTTGAGCTTCAATAAGGGTTTCTCCAGCCAAATTCTCTACCCTAATTCGTGTGGTATGTATCATGTATATATAGTAGAAGGATTCAAAGTTGTTTTGGGAAAGAATTAATCAATAATCAATGCCAATAAAATTTGATTTTTGTACAAAATCAAATCTTCATATTTTGATCAATTTTCAATCCAATCTTGCCATATCAATCCAAATTTCAAAATTTGCTGGCTTTATGGAGTTACTTGGACTTCAAGGAAGAAAGAAAAATCAACTTTGCATTTAATCTTGATTTTATACTTTATTTTTAAATTTAATTTGTATTTAAATGAATAAATTCCAAATTAAATAGAAAAATAAAATAAAAATTCGTGGCATTGGGCTTGGATGTTCCTAATGGTGTAAGGAATAAGTTTGGATGAAGAAAAAGTAAGCCCATTTGCAAAGTTTTTGATTTTTAGAAGTATATCTCTTTGTGCACTTCTTCAAAATTCCCCAACTTGTGAATGGTGTATCTTGCTCAATTTTCCACATTTTTGAGTGTTCTTGGACTTTTTGGAAAGCTCTAAGAGTCCTCTAACCAGCCTTTTTGGTCTCATCTCAATTGGAGTTTCCATGCTCAATATATCCTCAAAACAAAATGTTGACTTTTTGTTGACTTTGAAAATGACCTATAATGTTTTGAGCCATACCTCTCAAATGAAGCATTTTTTGGACATTCTTATGAGACATGAAGTTGTAGAGAATTGAATTTCCTTCAAAACAAGAGATGGTGGAAAAATTTCTGATAAAGTATGAAGAAGTCATGATCAGTCAAAGTTTGGTTGACTTTTCACCTAGAAACCCTAATTTAGAAAGTTTGACTTTTGAGCAAATCTTGAGTTTTCCTGATGAATCATGATCAACCCTTGATCAAATGATGAATTTAACTTCAAAATGAGGATGTTGACCAAAAATTATGAAGTTTGACTGTATGTTGACCACAGTTGACTTTTTGTCCAATACAACTGATTTTCAACCATCTGAGCAATTGTCTGAGCAATCTTGACTTGTAAGGCTTGAAACTTGACATGGAGAATCTTTGAAGCATATGAGGAGGCATGATGAACATTGGAGATGTTGGAAGTCCATCTTGATCTGAGGATCACCAAACCCTTGTTTGGGTTGATTGTCTAGGAGAGAGTTTGTCTGATCAACTCTTGAGGAATCCTTGAGTAGGGATGTATGAAATATCTTGAGAAGATGGAGGGTAAATTTTGGGGTATGACACCTGCTAAATCTTCAATAAAGTCCAGAGGCGCAGCAACAGAGTAAGGGTTCTTTTCCTATTATAGAAGCAGTCTTGAAACTTCAGTTTTGGGCTTCCATAATAATAGCTAGGGTTCACTTAATTAATCCTAAAGACTTGCTCTTTTTAACAACCAATTTAGGGTTAACTAAGATCAACCACAGAGCCACGTGAGCATGAGATCCAATTACATAAATCATAGTAAAAACAGCTCAACAGAATTCCTGAAAACTCTCAGGAAACAGATTCTGCAGAACAGTAAATGTCTCACAGAATGTCATAGCATCGATTATGACATCAGTCAATCTTCTGCAGAATTCCAACACAATATTTAGCTTCCAGTCTGAGCTATACTTGAATCATCCTTCTCATGCAGAATTTATCTTCAACTCTGAATGTCATGACATCAGTCAAGACATTGACATATCCTAGTTTTACCAAAAATTAATGCCAACATAAAAACACTTACAAACTCCCCCTTTGGCAAAATTTTTACTAAAACAAACTAAGCTATCAGAGTACCCATGTAGCAGAAATAACACACCCAGTCTAAGCTAAACTAAGCTAAACAACCAGATCCTAAAGGAGATAAATTCTACCCACAATTTTCCATACAATTGCCCATAATGCCCATAAATTCTTCTCCCCCCTTTTTAGCCACAAAGGGGCCAAAGGTACCAGTACAAATGCCCAACATTCATCATATTAATAAGTACCATCAAAGTTAAATATTACATCCCATCAAAAGAAATACAAAGCTCAAACAGGCAGAACAAAAATGGTAGAAACAAAATTAACATGAGAATACAAAAACAGACAATCAAGACGGTGACCACAAATCGGTACTTTTTCTCGGAAGAAGCCTGTGGTATATTGCATCTTAAACTACTACACGGTGACTTGATCGGCATTAGCATCTTCATCAAGTTATCGTGAAACATCACCATTAGCCCTTCACCCTCGACCTACGTGTCTTGCTTCTTTTCGATTAGAGATCGACTCTTCAAGACTTTGCTTTCTTGCTTCAAGCTCCTTGCAAGTTGCTTTCAGCACAACAATGACATTTTCCTTCTGAGAATTTGCCTTGACATTTGATGTCTCAGCAGATGTCATGACAATGTCTGGGACATGTTTCCCTTGAAAGAGCTTGTAATGGAATCCAAGGGCAGAAGCTCTTTTACAGACTGAATCTCTATCAACTAAGATATCAGGGTATTGATCAATTATAATACCACACAGGAGGGAGGGAAAGGCTATTGGTCCTTTTATTACATAACTTTCAGCATGTTTGAGGGTTTGCTCAAAGATGTAAGTTCCATAATCAAATTTTGCTTGTGTACCAACAACAAAAATGAACCTGCCCAGACCAATGGAGATGGTGGACTTGTGGTTTGTTGGAACCCAGTTTGCAGCACTTATCTTGTGAAGAATAGCAAACTTAACACTCGGTTTGCTGGCAGTTAGCTTTCCCTTCATTGGCCAATGTTTCACTTGCTTAGCAGTGATTGTTTGACAGACTTGGTTATCAGTTTCTTCTAGCTCAGGTTGAGCATCATCTGATCTTCCCAAATATTTGTTTATCACACTTGGGGAAAACTTCACTCTTCTTCCCCTTACAAACAAAGTCTTGAAATCAGCTGACCTTCCACCAGCACAGCCACTTGTCAAGTTCACAATGAACTCCTTTACCAACACATCATAACAGTTTGAAAATTTCACCACAGTCTTCATTAACCCAACTTCTTTGATCAGATCTATAACATCCTTACATTCAAGGGCACTCTTATTCAGTTTCCTTTCTAGAGAAATTCTCTTCAAACACACATATTTCCACCTGCTAGCACTCTCAGGGTGGTGGAAAGAGATGTTATCAATAGCCACTTCAGGGACTTTGGGCATTTTTCCTAGAGAAGGTTTCTTCCTGGGTTGAATGTCTGAGACATTCTCTTCAACATTAAAATCAGAATCCTCATCAGTTTCTGAGGGTTCAGGAACCTTCCTCTTCTTCATGATTGGGGTTCTCTTTGGTCTAGAGATACCTCCAACAGACTTCACTTTACCCTTCCATTTGGAAGTTCCAGCCTTGTTTTCCTTACCATATTTTTCCTCAACCTTACTCTCAGCCCTAGGAGTCTTATGAACAGTTTTAGCTACCTTCTCCTTGATAGGACTCTGAGAGGCATTCTGTTTCCCTTTCCTATTCATCATCCTCTTAGCAATTCTTGGATTGACATTAGCAATGAGGTCATTATCAGAGAATTCTTCATCTAGATCAATGATTGGAGGCTCAACATTCTGATAAGTGGTTTTCTCAGGAGAGTTTACCAGGTTATCAACAACTTGTTTCTCTGGAGTTTCTTCAAGAATACAATCAGAGATATCATTAGCAAAAATACCAGGGGACTTATCAGCAACACATTTTTCAGGGGATTCTTCAAGAATTCCATCAGAAATATCATCATCACTAATCACAGGGGGCTTATTAGTGGTATCAGCAACACATTGTTCAGGAGTTTTATCAGAGGTATCAACAACACATTTTTCAGGGGATTTATCAGAGGGTTCATTATCAGGATTCTCAGGGGTTTTCCTAGCATTATCATCAGATGTCTTGACATTCTCTGTGACATCTGGATTAGTTGCTAAACTAGGGCTATCAGATTCTTGATTTAATGGCACGAAACCCAGACGCAGTGATTCTCATTCGAATCTAGTTACTATTCTAGCTATGGTTTGATGGACATATCTAGAACCTTCCTTTTGCTATTCGGGAGGAGCGGAGGAAGTTGGTTCAGAGGTCTTACCAGAAGGAGATGCTTGAGATCTTCTTGCATGTCTTGTGCGTAGTTTCTTGACCCTCCCAGGATCAGTTACCATGGCACGTAGAGGAGTAACCTCTAGAATCTCAGGCTGCATTGCTTCAACGTTTGCCCTAAACCCATAATCAGTGGGAGATGGAGAGCCAGTATCCTTTGATGATGAAGAAGACGAAGGCATGTTTTGTTGAGACATCTTGAGGAAAAGAGAAAAAGATTGACAGAGAGTTTGAGAATTTCAGTTGATGGAATGGCAAGTAATACTTTCAAATGAAGAAACTGAAATATATATATGTCTCTTCCTATTCTTGGACTTTTGAAAAGTAAGAGGGAAATAATTAATTAGCCCACTTAGAATTAAATGAAATAAAAAGTCTCCTTCATTCCTTGTTGTAAGCAATGTTAATTGCTACAACTCTTTATATTAGCAAATACCAACTTGCCTTAAATTCTCAATGACTAGCATCAGAGCTTTAGTAAAAATGTCGAGTTGAAGTTTAGTGGCTACATGCTCCAATTTAATCACTTTCTCTTCCAAGGTCTACGATGAAGTGATGTCTAATGTCAATGTGCTTAGTCTGTTGTCTTGTATAGGATTCTTTGAAATATTAATAGCACTTTCGAGTTGTCACGATACAATGTCATGACATCATGTGATATTGTACTCGATCGACATCACCTTCATCCGGACCATTTGAGAACAAGCGCTACCAGCGCTATGTATTCGACTTGGTGGATAAAGACACAGTTTTGCTTCTTCTTTGAACCGAAACAAGATTGTTCCCTAAGAAGAAGCATCCTCGAAGTGCTTTTCTATCATCGGCACTACCATTAATCAACATCACAATAGCAGACGGAATTGGTTCACACCCATGAGAATCTGACATACCATAATTGTAAGTTCCACTCACATACTTGAATTCTTTTCACACGATTAATGTGACTTACTTTAGGTTGACTGATATCTTGCACATACTCAACGACAAATGCAATGTCGAATCTGGCGATTAAGTACAACAAGCTTCCTATCATGCTTCTATACAAGCTTTGATCAACATTTGCTCCACTTGTGTCTTTGGACAACTTTAAATGAGTAGGAGCGGAGTCCTTTTATGGTGGCATTTTCCATCCCAAATTTCTTGACAATATTCTTTGCATACTTGCTCGAGAAAGAAAAGTTGAGTCTTCCATCTGTGTGACTTGTAGACCAAGAAAGTAAGTCGATTCTCCCATGAGGCTCATTTCAAACTCGACTTGCATTTGGTTGGCAAAATGTCTCACCATTTTATCGACATTCCTCAAACACTATGTCATCAACATAAATTTGAGCTACCATTATCTTTCCTCCTTCATTCTTGACAAAGAGGTTTTGTCAAACCTCCTTTCCTGTAACCTTTATCGATGGGAACTTTGTCAACCTTTCATACCAAGCTCTAGGAGCTTGTTTGGACCATATAAAGCTTTCCTCAATTTGTAAACATGATCGGGAAGTTAGGATCCACAAATCCTTTAGGTTGTTCAACATATACCTCCTCATTTAAGTAGCCATTTAGGAAGGCACTTTTCACATCCATTTGAAACGACTTGAATTTGAATGCAAGCAACTCCTATGATGATCGATTGATTCCGGCCTAGCCACGGGGCAAAAGTCTCATCAAAATCAATCCCTTCAACTTGGTGTATCCACGAGCAACAAGTCTTGCTTTATTTACGGTGACAACCCATACGCATCAGACTTGTTCTTGTAGATCCACTTTGTGCCAATGATGTTTGTTCATACGGTCTGGAACTAACTCCCACACTTCATGTTGCTTGAGCTGGTTCAATTCGTCTTGCATTGCTCAATCGGTATTCATCGATTAGAGCCTCTTTGACATTCTTTGGCTCAGTCTTTGACACAAAACAAGAGTTTGAGATCATTTCTCTGGATCTTGTAATGACTCCACAGTTAGGATCTCCAATGATGAGTTCCTTTGGATGATCTTTCTGAATTCTGATGGAAGGATCTTTGTTAGCTTCCTTTGGTTCATACATTGGTGAAGTAGGGACAGACACATCATCCTTATGAGACACTTGTGGTGATGTCTCAAACAATGTCTCAACATCATATGGGACATTGTTTTCCTCATGGTGATCATCAACTATGACATTAATAGACTCTATCATAACTTTTGTCCTAGAGTTGAATACTCTATATGCTCTGCTGTTTGTAGAGTATCCCAGAAAAATTCCTTCATCACTTTTAGATTCCATCTTTCTCCTTTGATCACGATCTGTCAGAATATAACATTTGCTACCAAATACATGGAAATATTTCACGATGGTTTTCTTCCTTCCATATTTCATAAAGGGTGGAGGATGTTCCCTTTCTCAAGGTGACCCTGTTGTGAACATAGCAGGCTGTATTCATAGCTTGACCCAAAATGAATAGGAAGTTTCTTAGCATGAATCATTGCTAAGTGATTCACATAGAGTCTGTTTTCCTTTCCACAACTCCATTTTGTTGAGGAGTTATAGGAGAAGAAAACTCATGATTGATTCCTTCTGAGGAACAGAATTCAGCAAACTTGCTATTCTCAAATTCCTTTCCATGATCACTTCTAATTCTGACAATGCAGCCTTGTTTTTCTCTTTGAAGTCTTTTGCATAATTCTTTAAAGACATCAAACACATCAGATTTTTCCCTGATGAAGTTTATCCAGGTGAATCTGGAAAAGTCATCCACAACAACATAAGCATATCTTTTTCTACCAAGACTTTCAACTTGCATAGGCCCTATCAAATCCATGTGCAACAGCTCCAGCACCTCGGAGGTGGTCAGATGTCTTGACATTGGATGTGACATTCTGGTTTGCTTTTCAACCTGACATTCACCACAGACTCTCCCTTCATCAATATGCAGTCTTGGAATCCCTCTGACAACCTCCATGGATATGATTTTTTTCATCCCTCTAAGATGCAAATGACCAAGCTTTTGGTTCCAGAGTTTCACCTCCTTTTCATCTTTGGCTGTAGAACACACGATTAGACGTGTTAGTGTTCTCGAGACTCCACAAATATGATTATCTTTTGATCTGACTCCTCTCATTACAACTTCTTGTTTTTCATTGGTGACAATACATTTAGACTTGGTAAAGTTGACCTTGAATCCTAGATCACACAATTGGCTGATACTTATGAGATTGGCAGTCAAACCCTTCACTAGCAGTACCTCATTTAGGTTTGGAACTCTAGGGCAGTCCAAGTTTCCAACACCTTTGATTTCTCCTTTAGCTCCATCTCCAAAAGTGACATAACTGGTTGTATGAGGTTTGACTTCATTTAGGAGATTCTTGATTCTAGTCATATGCCTAGAGCAACCACTGTCAAAGTACCAGTCTTCCTTGGCAGAAACTCTAAGGGAAGTGTGAGCTATCAAAGCTGCAGTCTTCTTCATCCACTGTTGAGTGTATGGAACCTTGTTGGTCTTAGGCTTGACATAAGGAGTCTGATTAGGATATCCATGTAGTCTATAGAAAAAAAGGCTTTATGTGTCCAAACCTTCCACAATAATGACATCTCCATCTTTGAAACTTTTTCTTCATGTTTCTCTGATCTTGATGTTGAACCCAATGTTGTGACATCTGCTTTGACATTGGTTTATTAGGTCCATTCTTCTTCTTGTTATCGCAAATTTATTTGCAGCCATATCTGAACCGGACACATTTCACCCTTATGTTGTGACATCTGCTTTGACATTGGTTTCCAGACTGTTCTTCTTCTTGTCACGGCGGGTTTCTTTGCGACCACATATCCTAGACCATGCATATTTCCCTGTTTGTCCAAGTGAAGGATTTCCCCATCTTATCGATTCCGGATGTCATCTTGACGGACTTAGACATCGATCAAGTTTGGAGTTCAACACTATAATTTCACCATTAAGGTGACTTATAGTAGTGTTTCCTTCTTCTCACCTCAACTTCACATTCTCGACCTCAACTTCACAATCAGCTTTTTCTATTTCTCATTTTGCTGACATACTTCTCCACCTCTGATACACAACTTCTTGTAAGTTTCAGCAAGCTCTTCAAATGTCACTTCCTCATCACTAGAATCATTATCAGAATTGCACACTCGGAGGAGGTGATAAGTTTCTTTGATTCTTCTTGATTCACTTCTGAGTCACCATCGGACCAAGTGGATCATTCCTTTCTTTTGTTTCTTTAGAAGATAGGAAATTCGCTCTAATATGCCCATATCCTTCACATCCATGACACTGAATTCCTCTGCTTTGAATTCCCTTTTCTTGACTTGGATCTTCTTTGAGTCATAAGTTACGCTAATGTCGGATGGAATGTTCTTGACATTGGACCTTGACTTTGGATCAATTCTCTTGATGAGTTTGTTGAATTGTCTTCCAAGCATAGCTATAGCTTGGATATCTTCTCTTCATCATCCTCCTTGCATTCCTCTCGATTATTGGATACAGGGCTATGCTCTTGTTCTTCTTGTCAACATTTTCATGATCCCCATCTCAGATGTCGAAGAGATCCAATAAGTTCTTCAACCAAGGTGCAGATATCCGAGCTTCCTCTATAGCGGTCACTTTCATTGCAAACCTTTTAGGCAAGGATAAAGAATCTTTCTCACCACTTTTCTTCTAGCATTTTTCTCCCAATGCTCCGAGGTGTTGGCAATCTCAAGATATTCATGTGAAACTCATGAATGGTCTCATATTCCTTCATCTTGATTCTCAAATTTGGTAGTGAGCATCAAGTCTTGACATTCACCTTGGATGTCCCCTCATGAGTAGTTTTGAGAGTGTCCCAAACATCCTTGGCGGTTCACCTGATGTACTAGTTAAAGATATTTCTATTCCATTGAATAAGGCATTCAATGCTTTAGATTTGCCGATGCTAGCTCTTCTTCTTCTTTGCTCCATTCTTCCTCGGGTTTCGGACTAGTAGTCCCATCTTTCTCAAGCTTGGTAGGATGTTTCCATCCTGTCGCCACTCTCCAAGCTTTAATGTCAATGACCTCAAAAAGGCAACCATACGAGGTTTCGATAATCATAATTAGATCCATCCAGTATGGGTGGTCTATTTCCAAATCCTCCTTCCTTGTCCATAACGCCATAAACTATTATCCCTAGATCTCACCGAGAAATAACAGGCGGTGCTGCTCGATGCCAATTGAAATTCACGGCGGCGGATCGTGATGTCGAGAGAATGTTATGACACGATGTCGACACTCTAACAATTCACAGTTAATTTAAACATCAGTAAAGAACACAATCAATTGTTTACCCAGTTCAGTGTGTAACTACACCTACATCTGGGGGCTACCAAGCCAGAGAGGAAATTCACTATTAGTAGAATTAATTCAAGAATAAACCAACCAATTTATCTCCTTTACTTAAAACCTACCCAATGCAACTTCAATCTAAGTCCTACTTAGATCTGAGTTCCTACTCACTCCTCCTCAATCACAGCAGTGATATCAACCTATTGATTAATTGAATTGTGAAGACACTCTTCAATAAACATACTTGATCTTGCTTCAAAGCTTTAATCAAGAGACACAACACTCGTGCTTCAAAGCTTTGAGTGATAAACAACCCTTACAACCAAATCCTAGTCCAAGGCACTTATCAAATGATAATTGCTTGGCTCACAAGAGTAACTAGAATTACACAAATTACAACCTACTAAATCTTCAATACAGTCCAGAGGCGCAGCAGCAGAGTAATGGTTCTTTTACTATTATAGAAGCAGTCTTGAAACTTCAGTTTTGGGCTTCCATAATAATAGCTAGGGTTCACATAATTAATCCTAAAGACTTGCTCTTTTTAACAACCAATTTAGGGTTAACTAAGATCAACCACAGAGCCACGTGAGCATGAGATCCAATTACATAAATCATAGTAAAAACAGCTCAACAGAATTCCTGAAAACTCTCAGGAAATAGATTCTGTAGAACAGTAAATGTCTCACAGAATGTCATAACATCGGTTATGGCAGCAGTCAATCTTCTGCAGAATTCCAGCACAGTATTTAGCTTCCAGTCTGAGCTGTACTTGAATCATCCTTCTCATGCAGAATTTATCTTCAACTCTGAATGTCATGACATCAGTCAAGACATTGACATATCCTAGTTTTACCAAAAATTAATGCCAACATAAAAACACTTACAACTACCCCCCCTAAATCGACCCCTGCGAGTTCAATGGTGGTATTAGTTTGGACTAAAACGGCCTGTATTGTTTGGTTCGAAGCTTCTCCGATCCAAATCCATAACAATGGAAAATCATGCTCCGGTCGTTAGGAGCTTCATGTGATCGCCCAGATCTGTTGTATGATGTCTTAGGAACACATTGCAACGGTTAGTTTCAGACAAAATACAATAAATATTGAAACACAAATTTAAAAAGACATGCAAGTGTATGTTCATGTATGGTACGACTCAGGCATATTTAGCCATGGTCCTTGGCCTGGACTCACTCTATCTCAAGAGCACGATGGAGTGCTTGGATTTGATTAAGCATTTGGGAGGCAATTGAATTTTGCAAGTTTGTATGAATTTTGTGAATTTTAGGGTTGCTGTTTGAGGCTAGGGTTTCTTCCTTTGTGCTTGTGAATGCATCATGTATTTATAAAGCATGATATTTGATCAGAAATAATGAGAAAATATCCCCTCTTGAATGCAAAAATATTCCCTTGTCAATATTCACCAAATCTTTCCAATATGCTCAACTTGGACAAGGTGTATCTTGCTCAATTTTTAACATTTTTGGGTGTTCTTGGACTTTTTAGAAAGCTCAAGGTGTCTTCTAAATAGCCTTTTTGTTTTTATATTCATTGGATTTTCCATGCTCATGAACACTTATTTTCAAAAAGATGACTTTTGTTGACTTTTAAATGGACCTGTAATGTTTTGATCCATAACTTCCAAATGAAGCATTTTCTGCCCAAGCTTGTGAGACATGAAGTTGTAGAGAATTGAATTCTCTTCAAAATGAGTTGTGGCGGAAAAATTTATGATAAAGTATGTGAAAGTTATGCCTGGTCAAAGTTCTGTTGACTTTTGTCTGAAAAACCCTAATTTAGAAACTTTGACTTTTGATCAATTCTTGACTTTTCTTGATGAATCTAGATCAACCCTTGATAAAATGATGAATATCACTTCAAAATATTGATGTTGACAAAAAATTATGAAGTTTGACTGTATGTTGACCACAGTTGACTATTTGTCCAATTCAACTAATTTTCAACCATCTGAGCAATTGTCTGAGGAAACTTGACTTGTAAGGCTTGGAACTTGACATGGAGATTCTTTGAAGCATATGGTGAGGCATGATGACCACTGGAAGTGTTAGAGGCCACCTTTATTTGAGAATGGCCAAACCCTAGTTTGGATTGATTGCTTAGGAGAGGGTTTGTCTAGTCAACCCTTGTGAAATCCTTGAGCATGGACATGTGAAATGTCTTGAGAAGTGAGAGGGAAAATTTTGGGGTATGAAAGTTTCCCCTGTTTAATCTTCTTGTATTGGAAGGGTTAGATTGGCATGCTTGCCTTTCGTGACCTGAAGGTAGAAGATGATTGAACACTCAAGTACACCTAAAAATTTGCACTCACTGTTGGTTGATGATGCGCTAGAATGGGCTTATAGATGCCATTTGGAGAAGCTAAGTCAAAGATTAAGTCGTACGCTAGACTCGCAAATGTCGTTTGAATAGAAGAAACATCGGAGATGGGCTTAAGATGCCATCGGGAGAGACTGATGCTGGGGAATGAGCCGTACGTTAGACTCTGTGGGTATTTTTGAAATTAGAAGAAAGCACAGAGATAGGCTTAAGATGCCATCTGGGGCGGATGATGTCGAGTCATACGTTAGACTTCACGCTCGCCTTTGAATGAGGTTATTGGTATGTATTGATTTTTAACCAAATATGCAGCATTCTGAAGGTGGAGAGATGTCAACAAGTAGTCGGAGATGGGCTTAAAGATACCATCAAGGGATGAGTAAATCGCTAGGCTCTGATTCTTGTTGATATTAAGAGATTCGAGAATAAACCTTCGTCTTGGCTATTCTCGGTGGATAATCGGTGAATCACGGATAGCTTTCTGTCTTGCTTTGGGTGTTACTCAATGCATTGCACAGAGACAATTTGTATGGTCTTTCAGATAGGTTTCCCATCATGTTTCGGGTATTAACCTTTGACACATTGCACAGGCGACTTTCGTGGTTGTTCAGATATTTATCCTGTCTTGCTTCGGGTATTAATCTTTGACCTTTCGTTTGAAAAATAGCCTTTCACGGTCGTTCGGATAGTTCTCCCGTCTTGTTTCAAGTATTAATCTTTGACCTTCCGTTCGGAAAAAAAGCTTTTACTTGCTAGAGAAATAAATCTCGACAGGATATGGTTAGCTTTATGCAAATTGTGATGCATGCAAGCATCGACAATGTCGTGAATGATATCGCACATGTTATGACTCTTATGAATAATGTATGAATGTAGATGTTGTGGTATTTCAAAACATATCCATCTTGAAGAAGATGAAACGTCGTCTTTGGGATTTCGATGTTTGCTCGGGAAAAGGGTTGTTGCGGACCCGAGGTGTTTTGATTCCTCCGATGCACTATCTGACCAAGTTTTGATCCTAGATATTAATGATGTTGGAAAGAATAACAACTGGTCGGTACTCCGCTGGGGGTCTTGTGCGCAGATCTTGCTGGGGAGTATCCGAATACTGCTTGGAGCCAGACGTAATGTGGCAACGCTGAAGGGGGCGTAAAGCTGATAAAGCTCGAAGAATATTTTGAGATGATGAATCTGAAGTTTTTCGAAACCTCTGACTAGGGAATAAGAGAGATGTAGGTTCCTCCGATGTGCTATCTGACCAAGTTTCGAGTCTAGATATTGCTGCTGCCGAGGGGTGATAATCATCGAGAGACATTCCGCTAGGGATAAATATCTCTGTGTATACGAGATAAACTATTATTGCTCGGAGACTGATGGAACTAGGTGAAGCTGATTAAGATCGTTGCTCGGGGACTAATGTGATGAAGCTTGAAGTGTTGGTATTTCGTCAGAGAAGTTTTGTAGAGAGTAATGGCTCTGTGGGGTTCGAGCCCTTGTGAAAGTAACTTGTGGGGAACGTATTGGTGACTTTAGTCGTCATCTCAATTCCCAGAGTTTGTAGTAATTGCTTTTTGTTCGTTCGCTTTTCGTATGTTTGTGAACAAATGTTTATTGTCAAATGCATATAACCATTCAAAGCAATCATTGGACTTTATGCAAAAAACAATAAAGGTTAACACTGTAAAAGGAAGAATTTGCATTAATTTTGAAAGGTGGCGTATGGCCAAGCAGTTCGTATACAAGAGACAAATAAAAGTTATGTGGAGATAATCTCGTCGAGTTTCAACTATGCTATTGCTCATATATTTCGACTATCTCATCTCCTCGCTGTCAGTAGAAAGTGAGTGAATTGATTTTCGCCATTTGAATGCCAATTGTGGCAGTCTGTAGGTAGATGATCTGGACGAGACATAGCCGTACGCTTAAATCCCTAACTTTTGCCTAAACCACCCGTTCGGGTTTTTAGTTTATCGGGATACCCTTTTTTTCCCAAGCCGCCTTTGCAGGTTTTCGACTTGCCGGGTGTACATATATTTTTGTATATATCCTTAACTTTTGCCCGAACCCTTTTGGTTCGCCAGGATGCCCTTATTTTTTCCTAGGCCACTCGACCTAGCGGGTCTCGTTCATGCGTAGTATTTTTTGACTATGTCCACGTTCACAGGGTGTGGGAAGTCTTCTCCATCCATGGTGCTAAGTATCATAGCTCCGCCGGAAAATACTGTTTTGACTACAAACGGTCCCTCATAGGTGGGAGTCCAATTTCCCCTAGGATCACCTTATGGAAGGATGATGCGCTTGACTACTACATCACCGACTTTGTAGACTCGGTGTTTGACTTTCTTGTTGAATGCTCTGATCATTCGCTTCCGGTAAATCTGTCCATGGCAGATGGATGCGAGTCATTTTTCATCGATCAAGTTGATCTGATCGAGGTGAGTCTAGATCCATTCGTCTTCGCCTAGCTCCGCATCCTGGAGGACTCTGGTTGAGGGTACCTGAGCCTCGATTGGTAGGGCTGCTTCCATATCATTATCTGAGAGAAAAGGGATTACCACAGCAGATGTTAAATCTTGTGGTGCGGTAACCATGGAGAGAAAATGGCAACATCTCGTGCCAATCCTTGAAAGTCACTGTCATCTTCTGTATGATCTTCTTGATATTCTTATTGGCGACTTCCACTGCGCCATTCATTTTAGGCCGATATGGAGAAGAGTTGTGATGCTTGATCTTGAATTGCGTGCAGAGTTCGGTGATCATTTTATTGTTGAGGTTGGTACCATTGTCTTTGATGATCCTTTCGGGGATGCCATACCGATAGATAAGATTATGCTTGATGAATCAAGCCACAACATTCTTGGTAACAGATGCGAACGAGTCTGCTTCTACCCAGTTGGTGAAATAGTCAATTGCGACAAGGATGAAACGGTGTCCATTGGAGGCAGTAGGTTTGATTTCTCCGATCATGTTAATGCCCCACATTGCGAAAGGCCAAGGAGCGGTCAGGACATTCAATGGTACTGGAGGTACATGCACTTTGTCTGCATATATCTGGCATTTGTGACAAGACCGAGCATAACGGTGACAATCAGCTTCCATGGTGGACCAATAGTAACCCGTTCTCAGAATCTTCTTAGCCATTGTATGTCCACTGGAGTGGGTACCGAATGCGCCTTCGTGTAATTCTTCCATGATTCATTCTGCAGTTTTCTGATCTACACAGCGGAGTAAGCACAAGTCGTGATTGCGCTTGTATAAGATGTTGTTGCTGAGAAAGAATTTTGATGCGAATCTTCTTAAGAACTTCTTGTCATTGACAGATTCCCCTGCGAGATATTCCTGAACCTCGGCATACCTCTTCACTTCGTAAAACCAAGGTTTCTCTTTTGTATCAAGTTCAGAACAGTATGTTGGTTCGTCAAACTTTCCGATGATGATTTGGGGAACCTCGTTGTCCCATCTGACTTTGAACATAGATGACATGGTAGCCAATGCGTCTGCCAACTAATTCTCTTCTCGTGGAATATGATCGAAAGTGATCTCTTCGAAGTAGGGGATCAGACTCAAAAAATGCTCTCGATACGGAATGAGATTCGGATGTTTCCTATCCCATTGGCCTTTAACCTGCCTGATCACTAAATTTGAGTCTCCATACACTTGCAAGAATTTGATTCTTAAATCGATAGCAGCTTTAATACCCATGATGCACGCTTCGTATTCGGCCATCTGTAGGGGATGTAATAATGGCGCCGATGCCGTTGCCAAGTGCGTTTGAGGCTCCACCAAAGACCATGGTCCATCGGGATCCTTGTTCAGGTCCTTCGTCTAGTCCTGGCTCTTCGCAATCAGTAACTAACGAAACATCTTCGTCTAGAAACTCGAAATGCATAGACTGATAGTCATCTACGACTTGATGAGCCAAATGATCGGCTACTACACTTTCTTTGATCGCCTTCTGAGTAGTGTACTGGATGTCGTATTCGGTCAAGATCATTTGCCATCTTGCTATTCTTCCGGAGAGAGCAGGTTTCTCAAATATGTATTTTATTGGATCCATCTTGGAGATCAACAAGGTAGTGTTGGTCAACATATATTGTCTTAGTCGGCGAGCAGCCCAAGCCAAAGCGCTGCAAGTTTTCTCGAGCTATGAGTATCTTGTTTCACAGTCGGTAAACTTTTTGCTAAGGTAGTATATTGCATACTTTTTTCGACCAGACTCGTCATGTTTCCCCAACACACACCCCATTGAATTCTCTAATACAGTCAAGTACATGATAAGAGGTCTTCCTTTGACAGGCGGCATCAGGATAGGAGGATTCTGCAGATATTCCTTGATTTTGTCAAAAGCAATCTGGAAATCGTTGTTCCATTCCACTACTTGATCTTTCTTCAGTAATTTGAAGATTGGCTCACAAGTGGCAGTTAGATGTGCAATGAATCTGGCAATGTAGTTTAGTCGTCCCAAGAAACCTCTGACTTCTTCCTCAGTACGGGGAGACGTCATTTCATGGATAGCTTTAACCTTAGCAGGGTCAACTTCAATACCTTTACCACTGACAACAAACCCCAGGATTTTACCGGACCTGACTCCAAAGGTGCACTTGTTGGGATTAAGTCTTAGTCTGTACTTCTTCAGTCTATCAAACAGTTTCCGCAAATGATCGAGATGTTCTTCTTCAGTCTGTGATCGAGCTATCATGTCGTCGATGTAGACCTCTATTTCGTGATGAATCATGTCATGAAATAATGCCACCATGGCACGTTGTTAAGTGGCGCCAGCATTCATCAGGCCGAACGGCATGACCTTGTAGCAAAATATGCGCCAATGTGTAACGAAAGTAGTCTTTTCCATGTCTCAGGAGCCATTTTGATCTGATTCTAACCGGAGAAACCATCCATGAAGGAGAAAACTTTATGTTGAGCGATGTTGTCGACTAGAACATCAATATGAGGCAGTGGGAAATCGTCTTTCGGACTCGCTCTGTTTAAATCTCAGTAATCCACACACATTCGTACTTTGCCATCTTTCTTAGGTACAGGTACCACATTCGCATCCCACTGCATATAAGAAGTATAAGCTAGGAAACCGGTATTGAACTGCTTCATAACTTCGGTTTTGATCTCTGAGACATCTCAGGACGCATACGACGAACCTTCTGCTTTACTGGGAGAAAACCTTCTTTTGTCGGTAATCGGTGCACCACAATGTCTATGTCTAGACCTGGCATGTCTTTGTAGGACCAAGAAAAAACCTCGATATAGTCTCATAACATCTGGACTAATCTTTCTTTGACACTGTTCTCAAGACCTGCTCCTATCTTGATTTCTTTTCTGTCTTCGTCAGTATCTAGATTCACAACCTCGACTGGCTCTTCGTGTGGCTGTATAACTTGTTCCTCTTGTTGTAGCAATCTGACAAGTTCTCCTGGAACCTCACAATCTTCCTCACCTTCCTCTTCGGCTTGGTAGATCGGATTGTCGAAGTCATATTTAGCAATAGCAAAGTTGTTATCAACGAGATTCGGAGTGAATCTGCAGTGTATCACGTGGGTGTGTGTAAGAACACATAGCTTTTGAAGGGGTAGTAAAGTAAAAGAAAAGAACGAAAATAACACTTAAATGCAAAAGTCCAATGATTTTATTGAATGAAAATATGCAAATGACAAATAATAACCCTCACAAAACGAGCCGTAATGCCCCGGGCAAGGCATTAGACTTTAAAGTTTTATTGTCTGAACGTAAATAAAGAACGAAAAGCATAACAGAAAACAAAAGCAATTACTCCTGTCTAAAGGAGATTGGTATGACGTCTTCGGTCTTCCAATTGCTGAGTCCGTTGTCGGGAGTTGGGAAGATCCAATTGCTGATGTTGAAGTTGTTGTCGTTGTCTTCTATAGCATGGACTCCATTCTTGCTGATGTGGAAGGGAAGTTGCCGGCACGTTCACGGCGTATCATCTTCTGATCTTTGGTGGTGAAGCCTAAACCAGTCTTGTCGGATTTGAAAGGAACATCAGGGAGCTGACCCCAAATAGTACGACCTCCTTCTTCAACTACAGCTTAAGCATCCTTCAGCGAGGCCATCCTAGGCGGAATTTGTGTAACTTCAGCAGCGACTGGAGAGTCGACAAACATGACTCTTGGAACTGTTTCGAAAGCTTGACAGGGAGTTTCGAAGAATTCACCTTCCATTTCGAAGTATCAGAATGATTGCAGATGGCTTACCATGTACTCCTCCTCGCCGCATACTGTAACAATTTTCCCCATCACTGGGTACTTCAGCTTCTGATGCAAGGTAGAGGTAACAACGCCTGTCCCATGTATCCAAGGGCGTCCAAGTAGGCAAGAGTAAGCTGGACGGATGTCCATGACAAAGAAAGTGGAGTCGAAAGTCTGGGAACCGACTTTAACTTGTAGAATGAGATCTCCAAGTACTGTTCATTTAGAACCATCAAAAGCTCTTACAATCATGTCGCTGGGCTTCAAGACCAATCCTTCAACATCAAGTCGGTCGAAAGCAATCTTTGGTAGAATATTCAGATCAGAACCGATGTCTACCAGCACGAGAGACAGTGTAGTGCCCTTGCATTCAACAGAGACGTGCAAGACTTTATTGTGTTTCCTTCCGGCAGGAGTCAAATCAGCATCAGAGAAGCCTAGACCGTTGTTGACAGTCAGGCTAGCAATACAACCTTCAAATTGATCAGCAGTAGTGTCTTGCGGTATGTGAGCATTCTTCAGAAACATCACTAAGGCTTTAGCATGAGCCTCAGAGCACAATAGCAGAGCCAACAAGAATATCTTGAACGAAATTTGTCCCAACTGTTCCACAACATTGTAGTCGCTCTTCTTGATGATCTTCAGAATTTCCTCCATCTCTTGCTTGGAGGTATCTTCAGCAACTTCCTTTGGTACTTACATGCGCGGGATGAGTTCTTGGTTCTTTCCCTCGCTTGAAATTGGTTTGACGGATGGAATGCGCTGGAGTCGCAGTGTCTTTTGGAGGAGATCTCTAGAGAAAAACTCTTCGGTTCTAGTTACCTTGCTTGATCCGGTGATGTTGTCGATGTCAGGATCAGAAGCTTCAACTGTAATGTCTTCGATGGTTAGCGGGTCTTGCTTGACGCCATGATATTAAACTTCAGCTCCATAGTTGCGGTATAGCTTTGTTAGAGGAGTATGGGCCAGTGCAGGAGAAGTAATGATGAGAGGTGCCACTCTAGGTGTAGGATCGTGGAGATCCTTATTATGTTTACATCAGCATAGTCTTATGGGAAATCGTCTCCCCATCCGGTTGCCTTGACATCTTCAATAAGAATCTTGTAGCTTTCAGGAACGGTATACTTCACCATGAAATCAGACTTTCCACTTGGATGTCCCAAGGTATCCCAGACTTACGATGCGGCCGCTCATGTCTTGATCTTGATTCTTAGACATGTCTTCACGATTCTCCACGGTGAAGGTTTGATGGTGCACTTCTCGGTTATCCATCATGCATTAAATCGCCTTCTCGACCAAGGACATCCGTCAGTGCGGATGGGCACCAGCGGCAATTCTTGAGCATCTGGAAAGACATCGGCTTGTAGCAAATTCTTCTTAACAACCATTAGAGGAATAGTCAAGTTGTTCACATCATAAACATAAGAGTTCTTGTCAATGGCATTGGAACTTTTGCCGTGGTTAGGCATTGGCGCGTTGATCACGTTCGGAGTTTCAGCAGGAGGATCAAACTCAATTTCTTTGGCTTCAATCATGTCTTGAATCTTGTTCTTCAAAGCCCAACAGTTGTCGATTGTCGTGCCCTGGGCTGTTGGAGTGGTATGCACTTGGCATTAGGATTGTATTTTGGAGAGGAAGTGTTGATGTGTTGAGGAGGATCCTCAAGTGTCGGCTCTGCTTTCAACATGTGTTGCAATGCTTGCGACAATGGCATGTTGATCTTCGTAAACTGTCTTCGTGGCGCGTTCTGGTTATGCGCGTTGTCTAGTTGAGGTTGCGTTGGTGTAGGATTGGAGATTACAACGGCCCCCATAGATTGAGGACGATCGGTTTGACACGGCTTTTCGACCATACACAACATTAGCTTCTTTCTTACCAAAGATCTCTTGACATTTGAAGATGACTCTATTTTTCCGCTCTTGATTCCGGCTTTAATCGTTCCCTGTCAATATCATTTCGGTGAATCCGGTGAAGAGTTTCAATCGGATGATTGAAAATGGGCCTATTAGTGTTCCCAAAAACATATCAACCAACTCCCTATTTGACAAGGGTGGTTGAACTCTTCATGCTAGATCTCTCCATTTCTGAGCATATTCTTTGAACTTCTCGTCACGACCCATAGACATGCTTTGTAGTTGCATGCAGTGGGTGCTAGTTGACATTGTACTAGTCTTGCTTGTAGAAAGCATCGCTAAGTCATTCGGTATGGATGTGGGTACTCTCTGGTGATAATACCACTCCAACTGAGCTCCGGATAAAATCTCTTGGAAGTAATGGATCCATAGCTTCCTGTCATCAGTGTGAGGATGGATCTTCTGAACATTGGACTTCAAATGCAGCTTCGGACAAGAGATGCCATCATACTTGGCAAAGTAGGAACCTTGAACTTGCGGGGAATCACCACACCAGGAACTAGACTCAGATCATCAAAATTCAGCCCGGACATCTTCAGATTTTCCACAGCATTCAAACGGTCTACAAGTTGTTTGTATTTGTCATCCTCAAGAGAATACTGCTCATTCTAGTAGTCTTTTTCTCTGTTTTCAGACTCACGTTGGCTTTCTTCGCCGTTCTTGACACTTCCATCAGTTTCACCGCTCTTGTCTGAGAGTTCTAACTGGTGACCACCTTAGGTCCACCCTTGTGACGTCTTCCCATGTTGAGGACACCGATGAATTTCTTCCTTCGGGTAATTAGCTTAAAGTCTTTCGGCCTTGGACCAAGCTGGTGAACATTTCACAGGCCGAGCATTACGAGCTTGGAGATCTTTGACAGTTTGTTCAAGAGCCATTTCTGCGATGTTTATGTAATGCAATGCAATGTTTTCAAGGACCTTAGGAATTTAAATTTGTTAAACAAGCACGAACAAAATTTTTATTAGTTTCTTTCCTTTTCCTTTTCTTTTTAAGTACAAAGATAGTTTAGAAAATAAAATAAAAAATTCCTAAAGCTCTAAGTTTCCCATGGTCGCTTCCTCTTGGTGTTGAAGTAGGCGTTGATGTTTCGCTCCTCGTGAAGTAGCTTGGTCAACTCTAGTACCTTCTTCTCGCTTGCATAACATTGAGCTTCGAATGTGTCCCTTTCTTCTTTAAGTTGAATCCAGGATCTCTTCAAGTCTTCAAAATCGGTAGGCATGTCTGGATGGAGAACAGTATAGGATTCGTCACCAATAGCAACATGTTCCATGATCATTGGTAACACGAGTGCAAATGGCATCATGAGGTTTTGAGCTCGAGCTCGCACCCATCTGAGGTAAGGTTCCCAAGGAATGGAGTTTTTATTCCCCAAAGTCTTGGTATCCGTCTTCTTTACCATGCCCTAAGCGTGCACCAATCTTCGACGGTATTTATGGAGATCGTGGTTGTAGTCGAACACAATGTCCTGGAGAAGCATATCATAAGAACCATCTCTTCGAGCATAACCGAACTGGCGTAGGGCTAGAGAAGGGTTGTAAGTGATACCTCCCCTTATGCCAAGGAGTGGTACATTAGGGAATTCCCCACAACGCTCAATGAATGTGAAGTCCTTTTGAGAAAAGAGACACCAACGGATATCGAGTGAGAGGCGACATCAACCTTTGAGACCACTTCAATCTTTGCTCGTTCTTCATTCTTGGTGAGGAAGGTGCGAAATAAACCACGGAAAGTAACGGTATGCAACACATGAGAGTCCCTTGTCATTTGATGGTACGAGTGTGGAGAGAATGTAGAATGTCTCCAAGTAAAGTAGGCATAGGATTACGAGTGAGGAATATCTTGATGGCGTTCACGTCTATGAACTGATCTGGATTAGGAAATAGCACCAAACCATAGATTAGTAAGGCCACAATGTCTTCAAATTCATGGAAACTCATAGCTTTGAGGAATTCTCGAGCTTTCTTTATCATTAACTTAGCAAGCAAACCCTTAACTCCGCTTCTTGTTTCCCAATTGTCTTCAATGTCTGAACGTTTTAGATGTAATGCTGATGCGATGTCTTTGTACTTAGGAGCTTTTACGAGCAGGTGAATGGTATCGATCATGGATAGGTATCCCAGTAGCTTAGAGAACTCTTCTAAGGTAGGAACCAACTGATAATTTGGGAATGTAAAGCAATGGTGTTTCGGATCGAAGAATTGGAATACAACGTGCATCATATCTTCTTCAAAATCGGAGATAACCAAGTCAAGCAGATAACCATGTCTTTTGATGAACTGAGCATGATCTAGAATTTCTGAAACCAATTCCTTGAGTTGAGAAGGTATACCCATGAAGTTGATTCGGATAGTCTTTCTGGAAGCTATAATTCCCTACAAAACAGCACAAAAATAAATCCCTAGCTCCTTGAAATAGTTAGAAATGATATGCAATGTTATGATGTCATGATGCCATGTTTAAACAGATAGAAAGCACAAGCAAGTCACACAATAGCCCTAGGTTTAAGGCTTGCATGAGGTATAGGTGTCTACCCTACCAAAGTTTGAGTGGGTTCATCCTGTCCTATAATAGTAACCGATTTCTAGGAGTCTCATATCATTGATATTTCGTAGGCTTCATTTCAATACGACTACCAAGTGGTCGACGAAACATCCAAAGTCGGATCTTAATGACCGTAGCATCAGTATCAACCAACCTTAGTACGCACCAAAGCCGACCATCTCACTACCTTCTAATGGCCAAGATGGGTCAATTAGGGTTCTAAAAGTTGAGTTAGTCTTGATGACACCACGAGACGCCAAATACTTTCCTCAACTGGACATGAGGAGCATTGGGACATCAAAGTGTCGCACTAACGTAGCCATCATGTTGACCGTTTCGGTATACGCCTAACGGTCGCGATGATTTATTGCTATTTACCTAAGGAAACCTGGATCCGGGTGTAGGATCCTCCACAAGTATAATGCCCAAGCAACCCTTAAGATAAAGCATACAAGTCAAATAGAAAGCAGTAAAGATGATCTAAAAATCCCTAAGGTATTCTCTCTTTATTTTCCCAGTAGTCGCGATTCTATAACACGGTGGGAGAAGCCGACTTTGGATTGTTTTGCATTTGATCACAAATGTTGCGGATAGCAAGAGTCACCACCGACTTTTATTTTATTCAATTAAGGGAAGGTGAAAAGAATAGGAATAGACCTTCGTTAGATTCTGAGTAAGGGAGAAGGTTATGGAAAGGGAAGGTATTAGCACCCTTTCCATCCGTAGTTATCTACGGGCTCTTAGTTGCTTTAGCTCATCTTAAAAATTTGCTTTCTGTGTGTTTGAAAATGTTTTGAAAAGGAAGTTTGCTTTGACTTCGTAATGATTCACGCTGGAATGTATACGAAGTGTTTGGAAATGTTTCGTTTTGGAAAAGTGTTTTAACTTTGTAAAAAGTGTGTGGTGTGAAAAGATGTTTTGATCGAGCAAGCAACTAAAAGTCTTATTACCTACTCAGAACGGTCGTTTCCGTGTTATTTTACTTTCCTTTAGAATAGTGCTATCCATACCATTAGTTGGTAGGTAACCTCATTCGTTGGATGTAAAGGGACATTTGAGGGACATCGAATGGTCATAGAAGGCAACTTGTAGGAGTATCCTAGCATATTCGTGTGACGATCATCACTTTTGTAGGCAACAATCGAGGACGAGATCATGTATTTGTAGGCAATATCGAGGACTATGATCTTTGCATCGAAGGGACTATGATGATATATTTGTGAGCGGTGCTAGGATACCTCTACGTTCGAGGGACTTGACCATTTATTCGAAAGGCAACGAGAGAGAATACTCTAGAGGGTGCATGTGTGAAGAAAGTTTCTTGAATTCAGATACTTTATCTTGAAATTAAAAGTGATCTACGTTCGTTTTTATCTTGCCATCCACGCCTAGTTAATAGCAGTTTATATGGGTGTGAAAAGTAAATTGCGGAAAGTAAAGTGCGGAAAGTAAATCCTACGCTATTACATGGCTTTGGGACAATTACATAATATAGGAGTGCGGAAAGTAAATCCTAATTAAGCTATTACATCCCATGAGCAGTTACATAATATTGAAAAAGGAATGCGAGAAAATTAACCTAACTATTACATCATGGAAGCAGATACATAATAATTGGAAAAGGAAACGAATTGCGAATAACAGAAAATATGTTAGTAAAAAAAGATTTTTAATTAGAAAAAGCTTTTTAGGGTTAGTAAACCTTATTAGATGAGAAAATAATTTTTTGGGAATTTTCTGGATTGATTTTAGTAAGGAAAAGTAATTAAAAGTCAATTTTTTCGATTAATTAACGATTAATTAAAATATGCATGCAAAATATAATTTTTTTATGTCAAAAATTAAATAAGTATTTTTAAACCTAAATGCAAAAAGAAATAACTTTTTTGTGATTTTTTAATGCATTAGAAAATTGTTTGAAAAGAAATTAAATGAAATAAGAAAAATAAGAAAATTTGAAAAAGAAGTTAGTTTGAAAAGTGATAAAAAAGAAGTGTGGTCGCTGGGAATCGATCCCAGGACCTTCTGGTGAATCCAACAACACCTTGACCATCTGAGCTGCGGGCGTTAGCTGTCATAGGAATACCTGCATTGGATTATATGTGATTACGTGTTATATTTTGAATTTCAAACCAAGTCAAGCCGTGGGACCCAATTATAACGTGCAGCCAATCAGAAGACAGAACGAAGCCGCACATGCAGTCAACCGATCCTCGCCTGAGTCAGCGCCGGATACCTAGTGTCGGTCACCTTCTCTGGTGACGATTTTTTTGAAACCTGCAAAAAACTGAAAATCAAAGCTCATGGTTAAAGCTACCTACCCCCCTAAATCGACCCCTGCGAATTCAATGGTGGTATCAGTTTGGACTAAAGCGGCTGTATTATGCAGTTGAAGCTTCTCGATCAAAGCCCTAACAATGGCAAATCATGCTCCGGTTGTTAGGAGCTTCATGTGATCGCCCAGACTTGTTCTATGGAGTCTCAAGAACACATTGCAACGGTTAGTTTTAGACAAAACACAATAAATATTGAAACACGAATTTAAAAAAGACATGCAAGTGTATGTTCATGTATGGCACGATTCAGGCATGTTTAGCCATGGTCCTTGGCCTCGACTTACTCTATGATACCTCAAGAGCACGATGGAGTGCTTGGATTTGATTAAACATTGGGAGGCAATTGAATTTTGCAAGTTTGTATGAATTTTGTGAATTTTAGGGTTGCTGTTTGAGGCTAGGGTTTCGTCCTTTTTTCTTGTGAATGTATCATGTATTTATCGAGCATGAGATTTGATCAGAAATAATGAGAAAATATCCCCTCTTGAATGCAAAAATATTCCCTTGTCAATATTCACCAAATCTTTCCAAAAGTGTATTTTTTTTTCTTCTTTATGGCTTCTTGCACGAATTATACAGCTTGCATGGGCTATCTTGGACCTCAAGATAAGTAGAAACCAAGCCCAACTTGTCTTAGACCTTGCCTTTGTATTTTATTTAATTTAAAATTGAATTTAGTGCTTTAAATTCAAAATAAATTAAATAAATTGGAAAAGAGGTGTGGCAAGGAGAATAGAGACCATAGATAATGTTAAGATCTAGTTTGGATCATAAAATTATAAGCCCATTTGGAAAATATTTGCATTTGTCAAGTATTTCTCTTTGTGCACCTCCTCAAAAATGCTCAACTTGGACAAGGTGTATCTTGCTCAATTTTTAACATTTTTGGGTGTTCTTGGACTTTTTAGAAAGCTCAAGATGTCTTATAAACAACATTTTTGGTTTCATCTTCATTGGAGTTTCCATGATCATGAACACTTCTTTTCAAAAAGATGACTTTTTGTTGACTTTTAAATGGACTGTAATGTTTTGATCCATAACTTCCAAATGAAGTATTTTTTGCCCAAGCTTGTGAGACATGAAGTTGTAGAGAATTGAATTCTCTTCAAAATGAGATGTGGGGGAAAATTTTTGATAAAGTATGTGAAAGTTATGCCTGGTCAAAATTCTATTGACTTTTGTCTAAAAAACCCTAATTTAGAAACTTTGACTTTTGATCAATTCTTGACTTTTCTTGATGAATCATGATCAACCCTTGATCAAATGATGAATATCACTTCAAAATATTGATGTTGACAAAAAATTATGAAGTTTGACTGTATGTTGACCATAGTTAACTTTTTGTCCAATATAACTAATTTTCAACCATCTAAGCAATTGTTTGAGAAAACTTGACTTGTAAGGCTTAAAACTTGACATGAAGATTCTTTGAAGTATATGGTGAGGCATGATGACCACTGGAAGTGTTAGAGGCCACCTTGATTTGAGAATAGCCAAACCCTAGTTTGGATTGATTGTAGGAGAGGTTTGTCAGTCAATCCTTGTGAAATCCTTGAGCATGGACATGTGAAATGTCTTGAGAAGTGAGAGGAAAATTTTGGGGTATGACACTTATATATTTTTTATTAAATTTTAATTATATTAAAGTTGGTTTTGACAAAATATAATTATTAAATTTATATTACAATTTTTTGTGAATTATAATAGAGACAATAATATAAATTAATCACATAGATAAATATCAGTTCATTTGAAAAGAAAATATATGCGTGTAAATTGAGAGTGATTTATATTTATAATTTAGATTTACAAACTTACATATCTATAAAGTGATATTTTTGTTTTGTTTGATTTTCATGATTTTTCGCACTTATTTTTTATTTAGATATTTTACTTTAATTTGTTAAATATATGTATTTATTTTTATTGTTTAACAAAATTAAAAATTTACTTACAAATATTATCAACTAAATCTTTCAATAACTTCATAAAATCTATTTCTATTTTGTTGAATTTTATAAAATTGTTGCGTAATATATTATTTTATAAGATCAATTTAAAGTGACATATATTGAAAAGTTGTGTAAGAACTACTTTAAACTTAAAACAAATATTTAGTGTTATTTTTAATGCTATAATTTTTTAAAAGCAAAAAATATTTTATTGTCTTTGAATTTGAACTTTTTTTTATGAAATTTTCGATAAATATTCTTAGTATAAGTGCATATACATAGTTTGAATAATGATTGACTTGTTAGACTATTTTGTCCAAAATTAGATGAAAACATTTTATTGTGTTTGAATTTTCTTAACTCTTTTGTGTATTATTTGATTATGTGTCATTAGTTTATTATTTTATATTATATAAAAAATATAGTAGCAAAGTATATAGACAACGTAAAAAATTATTGCATAATATATTTTACATTAAATAAGTTTAAAGTGACTTATACTTGAAAATTTTGTAAGAACGTAACTACTAAACGATTAAAAACATTTATTTCAAGTGCACCTTTTATTGCTATGATCTTAGGAAAACAAAAAATATTTTATTGTACTTGAATTTTCACATATCGTTTATATTTGAAATATGAGAGAATATTTTTAATTTAAAGAAATATATATAGTTAGATTAATGAGTTGTTAGATCAATTTGTTAAAAATGATAATTTATTTTGTCTTTGCGAGAGTTCGAACCCGTGACTTCTTATTTGTTGAAGTATAGTATGAAAATAAGTTTTGATGTGTGACACATAGGATTATGGGGTGATGTGGCAAATTTAGAGTTATAGTTGATGATGTGTCATAGTTATAGTTGATGATGTGTTGCTATGATATTTGATGCATTGGATTTAATATATAGATATAGATATAGATATAGATATAGATGAGAGAATATTTTAAATTTAAAGAAATATATATAGTTAGATTAATGATTTGTTAGATAAAGTTGTTTAAAATGATAATTTATTCCGTCATTGCAAGGGTTCAAACCTGTGACTTCTTATTTGTTGAAGTATAGTATGAAAATAAGTTTTTATGTGTAACACATAAGATTATAGGGTGATGTGTCAAATTTAGAGTTATATTTGATGACGTGTCATAGTTATAATTGATGATGTGTTGCTATAATATTTGATGCATTGAATTTAATATATATATATATATATATATATATATATATATATATATATATATATATATATAGAGAGAGAGAGAGAGAGGAGGGATCAAATTACACCAGCTAGTTACACTAACTGTTACACTCATTATTAGCTGTTGATTTTGTTTTGATCTAATGGTTATTAGGTGACTAGTTAATGCCCATATCATACATTCAAATAGCCTCATCTTATTTAGGTAATAAATCAATTCAATTTTATAAAATCATACTTTTATAAAATAAAATCTTTTTTCTCACTTTTTCTAATCACTCATGTAATTCTTCATATCTATTTTTTTAAAAAAAAACAATGTAAATCAAAATATAATTTTAAAAAATAATCATAATTCATAATAAAAAACGGTTCTTTTTTAAACAATGAGTTAAAAAAAATTATTTAAAGTTATGACTATTTTTAAACAATGAGTTAAAAAAAATTATTTCTAAATAATCATAGCCTAAATTATTTAAAAAAGTTATGATTATCCTAGTCTAAATAATCATAATCATAGTCTAAATAATTTTTTTTCTAAATAATCATAGTCTAAATAACTTTTTTTATCCTCATTGTTTTTTAAATAATTTTTTTTATTATGAATTATGATTATTTTAAACAATGATAGTCTAAATAATAAGAACCGTTTTTTATTATGAATTATGATTATTTTTTAAAATTATATTTTGATTTACATTGTTTTTTAAAAAAAAAAATAGATATGAAGAATTACATGAGTGATTAGAAAAAGTGAAAAAATGATTTTATAAAAGTATGATTTTATAAATCAATTTTATTTTATAAAATGATACTTTTATAAAATCATACTTTTATAAATCAATTCTATTTTATAAAATCATACTTTTATAAAATAAAATCTTTTTTCTCACTTTTTCTAATCACTCATGTAATTCTTCATATCTATTTTTTTTTTTAAAACAATGTAAATCAAAATATAATTTTAAAAAATAATCATAATTCATAATAAAAAACGGTTCTTATTATTTAGACTATCATTGTTTAAAATAATCATAATTCATAATAAAAAAATTATTTAAAAAACAATGAGGATAAAAAAAGTTATTTAGACTATGATTATTTAGAAAAAAATTATTTAGACTATGATTATGATTATTTAGACTAGGATAATCATAACTTTTTTAAATAATTTAGACTATGATTATTTAGAAATAATTTTTTTTAACTCATTGTTTAAAAATAGTCATAACTTTAAATAATTTTTTTTAACTCATTGTTTAAATAAGAATCGTTTTTATTATGAATTATGATTATTTTTAAAATTATATTTTGATTTACATTGTTTTAAAAAATAGATATGAAGAATTACATGAGTGATTAGAAAAGTGAAAAAATTTATTTTATAAAAGTATGATTTTATAAAATAGAATTGATTATTACCTAAATAAGATGAGGCTATTTGAATGTATGATATGGGCATTAACTAGTCACCTAATAACCATTAGATCAAAACAAAATCAAACTAATGATGTAACGATTGGTGTAACGGTGTAATCCTCTATATATATATATATATATATATATATATATATATATATATATATATATATATATATATATATATATATATATATATATATATATATATATATATATATATATATATATATATATATATATATATATATATATATATATATATATATATATATATATATATATATATATATATATATATTGAGAGATCAAATTACATCCGAAGAGTTACACCATGAGTTACACTCGCTCAAAAACGTTACTTCGGATTAATATTTTTTAAAATAAACCGTTGGATTGAAACATACCATCATATAGATCATACCTATAAAGTTTGAGATTAATCTATGATGGTTTACTATACGATCAGGATATGTAAAGATTAACGTCAAAATGAACTTTCATATAACGTTAATTTTGATGTAGTTCAATGACATAGTAAATCATTATAGATTAATCTCAAACTTTATAGGTATGATCTATATGATGGTATGTTTCAATCCAACGGTTGATTTTAAAAATATTAATTTGAAGTGGCGTTTTGGCAGTGTAACTCATGGTGTAACTCTTGTGTGATCCTCTCTATATATATATATATATATATATATATATATATATATATATATATATATATATATATATATATATATATATATATATATATATATATATAGATGTTTCATTTGTTCTAATTATAAAATTATTTTATATTTTTTGGAAGACAAAATACTTATTTTGATCCCTTAGCTACACTTTGGGGTTCACATTTGTCCCTTAAATTTTTTTCGTGTTACTTTAGTCTATTAACTTTCAAAAAGTTTCATTTTAATCTTTTTTGTCAAATTAGCGACGAAAAAACTTTGAAATCCGTCGCTAATTAGATAAAAAGCACTAAAATGAAATATTTTAAAAGTTAAGGTAACAAAATGATTCGAAAAAAGGTAAAGGACCAATGTAAATTCAAGGGTATAGTGAAAAGACCAAAATAAGTATTTTACCTTTTTGAAAATATTCAATTAAAAAAATAATAATTAAATAGTACATTTTTTGTTATTATTTATTGCATAAATATTTATAAATTAAGAGTAAGTTAAAATAAAATAAATTTGTTTTATAAAAAAATATTTTGTAAGATAAAATGCTAATAAAAATTGATTTGAAAGAAAGTACCAAACTCCTATAAAAGAGATAGCAGATATACTTACTAATATACATCTAGTTACATAATAAAATTAAGAGGTGTGTTATATTGAAACCATATTTTACACCAAATTTGACATCGCATCGCATGCAGTGTTCACCTTATTTATACGGTGAACAATGTATTTTTATTATAATAATATTATTTTTTAAAAAAATATATTTATTTTTAATTTTTAATTTGTAACACAAATATATAGTTATTTCATTAACCAACTTCACAATTGTATTAACCAAAAAAATATATATTATTAACCAATTTTTTTATTTATAATTTATTAATCATTTTCTCTATTTCATTAACCAATAAAATACATAATATTAACCATGTTCTGATACTAAATTATAAATGTATTAACCAATTTTTATATTCTATTAACCAACTTTATTTTACTATTTAATTTTTTTTTTTTTTATGTTTGAGAACTCATTAACCTAGTTATAAACTTTATTAACCAACTTTATACAAACTATTAACCAAAGTCGAGCGATATATATATATATATATATATATATATATATATATATATATATATATATATATATATATATATATATATATATATATATATATATATATATATATATATATATATATATATATATATATTAGTGTTTTAAGTTGGCATCAATTTTGGTAAAACTAGGCTTTAGAAATGTCTTGATAGATGTCATGACATTCGAGATTGAAGATAAATCCTCTTGGACAAGGATGGTAAAAGTACATTTCGAGAAGCTAAAGGCGTGCTAGAAATTACAGACAGTGATGTCATAAGATGTTATGACATTCGATGTGACATTCATTCAGAATCGATTTTCTGAGATTTTTGAAGTTTGTTGAGCATTTTATTTATGTTTTTACATTATTAGAAAGCATGCTCACGTGGCTGCTAGGTTAATCTTAATTAAACCTAAATTGGTTGTTGAACAAACCATATTTTTAGGAGAAAATTAAGTAAACCCTAGCTATCTTTATGGAAGCCCAGCGAAGATTCGGACTGCTTCTATATAAAATTCAACCACTTACTCTCTGACCACGCTCTGGATTTCATTGAAGACATTGAAGGCTTTTGTTTGTGTCTTGTTAGGATTAGTATGATTGGTGGTGTGTAATTCTAGTTTCTCTTGTGAGCCAAGCAACTATCAATTGATAAGTGCATTGGACTAGGATTTCTTTGGGTAGTTTATCACTCAAAGCTTTAAAGCACGAGTGTTTGTCTCTTGATTGAAGCTTTGAAGCAAGATCAAGATATTTTATTGAAGTGTGTCTTCACAATTCAATTAGTCAATAGGTTGATATCACTGCGGTGATTGAGGGGAGTGGTAGGAACTCATATCTAAGTAGGACTTAGGTAAAGGGTCATTGGGTAGTGATTAAGTGAGAAGGTTGTCAATGGTGTGTTGGTGTAGGGTCTTCAATTGATCTTGCTAATAGTGAACTTTCTCCCGGCTTGGTAGCCCCGGATGTAGGTTTGTTGAGCGAGGCGGGTGAACAACTTATTGTGTTATTCTTGCTTACGTATTCTTGTGTGAATTGCTAACACGTTGTCGAATCTGTGTCATAACATTCTCTGTGACATCAAGTATCTGCCGAATTTCAATTGGTATTAGGCGGGCACCACCTTGTTATTCGGTGAGATCTAGGGATAATAGTTTACGGCGTAATGGATAAAGGAGGAGGATTTGGAGGAAGACCACCTATACGGATGGGTCTAATTATGATTCTTGGAAGCCTCGTATGGTTGCCTTCTTAAGGTCGATGAACATTAAAGCTTGGAGCTGGCGATAAAGGATGGAAACATCACCAAGCTTGAGAAAGATGGCACTCTTGTCTTGAAACACGAGGAGGAATGGAGTAAAGAGGAAGAAGAGCTAGCTCTTGGGAACTCTAAAGCATTGAATGCTGTTCAATGGTATTGAATATCTTCTGGTTCATCAATATAAGCTAGCCAAGGATGTTTGGGACACTCTCGAACTACATGAGGAACATCCAAGGTGAAGATGTCAAGACTTCAGATGCTCACTACCAAATTTGAGAATTTGAAGATGAAGGAAGATGAGAATATTCATGAATTTCACATGAATATTTTGAAATACCAATGCCTCGGGAGCACTTGGTGAAAAGATGTAAGAGAAGTTGGTGAGAAAGATTCGGATCCTTGCCTAAGAGATTTGCAATGAAAGTCCTTTGCAATAGAAGAGGCTCAAGACATCAGTACCTTGAAGGTTGAAGAACTTATTGGATCCCTTATGACTTTTGAGATGGGAAGCAGTGAAGCGTGACAAGAAAAACAAGAGCATAGCACTTGTATCCAACGAAGAAGGATGCAAGGTGGAAGATGATGAGAAGATATGAAGCTATTGCCATGCTTGGAAGACAGTTCAACAAAGCGATCGGAGGATTGATCCAAAGTCAAGGTCAAAAGTCAAGGACATTCCATCGACATTAGCGATCTTATGACTCAGCGGAGATCAAGTCGAGAGGAAAAAGTCAAAGCGATAAGTCCAATGTCATGAATGTGAAGGATATGGTCATGTTAATGAATGTCCCACCTTTTAAAGAAACAAAGGAAAGGGATGGCAGTGCGATAGTGAGTAGTGAATCGAGGAAGAAGCACTAAACATCACTTGCACGGAAGATGTAATTGGAAAATGAATCTAGTGATGAGGAAGTGACCATTGAAGAAACGATACTTACAAAGCGTATCAAGTGGTGAAGTATGTCGTGAGAATGAAAAGCAGAAAAAGGCGATTGAGAAACAACAATGGAGAAGAAGGAGAATGCAATCACTATAAGTCATCTCAACAGTGAAATTGTAGTGTTAAATTCAAGCTTGATCGGATGACTAAATCATCAAAAATCACCCGATAAGTTAGAAGAAATTAAAAATCTTGGACAAAATCATGGTCTAGGATATGTGGAAAACATAATGACAAGAAAAAAAGAAGAAACCAATGTCAAAGCGGATGTCACAACATTCAACATCGGGATCGAGAGAAACATGAAGAAGAAGTTTCAAAGATGGAGATGTCATCATTGTGGAAGGTTTGGACACATAAACCCTTACGCTATAGGCTTCATGGATATCCTAATCGGACTCCTATGTTCGACCTAAGAGTATCAAGGTACCTATACTCAAAAGTGGAAGAAAAATGACATTGATTGCTTCTCTTAGAGTGTAAGGAAGATTGGTACTTTGGTGGGTGTTCCAAGCATATGGTGGAATAAAAATCTCTTGAATAATGTCAAACCTCATTCTACCGCTTTGTTACCTTTGGAGATGGAGCTAAAGGAGAAATCAAAGGGTTGGAAACTTGGGCTGCTCGGGGTTCCAAATCTAAATGGAGTGTTCTTGGTAAAAGGCTTGTTGCTAACCTCATAAGCATAAGTCGCTATGTGATATGGGGTTCAAAGTTAACTTCACAGTGCGAATGTCTTGTAATCAATGATAAACAAGTAGTTAGAGAGGAATCGGATCAAAGGACAAGCGCTACATGGGAATCGAGAACACCAACCTCTTACGTGTGCTCTGAGACAAGGATGAAAAGGAGGTAAAACTATGGCATCAAAACTTGGACATTTGCATCGAGGATGAAAAAGATCATCACTATGGAGGTGGGATAAACCAAAACTCCATATTGATGAAGGAAGAGTCATGGTGAATGTCAAGTTGGAAAGCAAACCGAATGTCACATCAATGTCTAGACATCACCACCAGTCTTGGGCGCTTCATATGGATTTGATGGGGCCTATGCCTTGAGAGTCTTGGTGGAAAAAGATATGCCTATGTTGTTGTGGATGACTTCTCGGTTTACATGGATAAATTTCATCAAAGAAAAATCGATGTGATTGATGTCTTTAAAGAGTTATGCAAAGACTTCCTGTATTGTCGAATAAGAAGTGACCATGGAAAAAAGAACAAGTTTGATGAATGTTCCTCGAGAGGATCAATCATGAGTTTTCTTCTCCTATAACACCTCAACAAAATGGAGTTGTAGAAAGAAAGAATACTACTACAAGAATCGCAATGATTCATGCTAAGAAACTTCTATTCACTTTTGAAATGCTATGAATACTTGCTATGTTCACAGGTTACCTTAAAGAACTTCTTCCACTCTATATGAATTATGGAAGGAAGAAAACCAACTGTGAAATACTTCCATGTGTTTGGTAGCAAATGCTACATTCGACATCGTGACCAAAAGAAAAATGGACTCTAAAAGTGATGAAGGCATTTTTCTAGGATACTCCACTAACGCAATGAGCATATTCAACTCTAGAACCCAAGTTATGCGGAGTCTATTAATGTCATTGTTGATGATCATCATCAGACAATCCCATATGATGTTGAGACATGGTTTGAGACATCACCTCCAACACGACAAGGAAGATGTACCAATTCCTACTCCACCAAATTAAGAGGAAGCAAACAAAGATCCTTCCATCGAATTGGAAAGATCATCAAAGGATCTCATCATTGGAGATCCAACCAAGGGTGTTGTTACAAGGTCCGAGAAACTATTTCAAATTCTTGCTTCGTGTCAAAGATAGAGCCAAAAATGTTAAAGCTCTATGTGATGAATTTTGGATTGGAGCAATGCAAGATGAATTGAAACGGTTCAAGCAACATGAAGTATGGGAATTAGTTCCTAGACCGGAAGGAACAAATATCATTGGTACAAAGTGGATCTACAAGAACAAGTCGATGCGCTGTCACGGAATAAAGCAAGACTTGTTGCTCGAGGTTACACTCGGGTTGAGGGATTGACTTTGATGAGACCTTTGCACCTAGGCCTCGGAATCTATCAGGCTTCTACTGCATTGCAAATTTAAATTATTTCGGATGGATGTGAAAAGTGCCTTCCTAAATGGCTACTTGAATGAGGAAGTATATGTAGAAACGACCTAAAGTTTGTGGATCCAAGTTATCCGATCATGTCTACAAATTAAGGAAAGCCTATATGGACTAGCAAGCCCCAAGGGTATGAAAAGTGACCAAGTTTCTTACAGACAAAGGAGGAAAGGAGGATTGGATAAAACTCTCTTTGTCAAGAATGAAGGTGGAAAGGTTATGGTGGCTCAAATCTATGTTGATGACATAGTATTTGGAGGAATGTCGAGACAATGGTGAAACAATTTGCCAATCAAATGCAAAAGAGTTTGAAATGAGTCTCATGGGAGAGTTAACTTACTTCCTTGGATTGCAAGTCACACGATGGAAGATTCAACATTTCTTTCACAAAGCAAGTATGCAAGGAATATTGTCAAGAAGTTTGGAATGGAGAATGCCGACCATAAAAGGACTCTGCTCCTACACATTTGAAGTTGACCAAGGATGCAAGTGGGAAAAGGTTGATCAAAGTTTATATAGAAGTATGATAGGGAGCTTGTTGTACTAACCCAGAGACGACATTGCTTATTGGGGTATGTGCAAGATATCAATGAGCCTAAAGTAAGTCACATTAACTAGGTGAAAAGAATCAAATAAACTTGCAATTATGGTATCCTATATTCTCATGGATGTGAACCAATTACGCGGATACTATGATCCCGGTCTTGATGACAAAAAGTACCTCGGAGGATGCTTCTTGGGAAACAATCTTGTTTCTTGGTTTAGCAAGAAGCATGTCCCCATCCACTACCCTTGGTAGCATTGTTCTCAAATAATGGATGAAGCATATCTTTGCAGTACAATGTCACGGGATGTCATGACATTGTCTTGTGACAACTGAGTGCTATTAATATATCAAAGAATCCTATACAACACGGTAAGACTAAGCACATAGACATCGAGACATCACTTCATCGAGAGAACTTGTGGAGGAGAAGGTGATTAAATTGGATCATGTAGTCCAAACATTTTTACCAAGGCTCTTGATGCTAGTCAATTTGAAAACTTAAGGAGCAAAGGCATTTGTCGGTATGAGGAATTGTAGCAATTAAGATTGCCTCCAAGAAAGGGAAGAGACCATTTATTAATTATAAGTGGGTCAGTTGATTATTTCCCTCTTATTTTTATAGGGTTCAAGAATGTGAAAAGACTCCTCCATATAATAGCCTTTTCATTTGAAATATCACACCTTCTCCATCAATACGATTCTCAACCTCACCATTCGAAATATGTCTTCCTCATCCTCTTGAGACTCATCTTCACCACCATGGTGAGATTAGGGCATTTGCTGAAGCCATGGATATTGAAGTGAAGGTCTCCCTCATTCAATGGCGGTGACTCTCGAATCGGCATGCACGGAAGGATCAAGGTTCATCAGCGTCTCGGTAAGACTACCTCTTACTTCCCCAAGAAATAAAAATAGGAAGGTACCAAGAAGTCATTGCTAGGATAGTCACGAGAATCCTAGGCGAACATCACTCTGTTCACGGAATTTACATTCCCTTAATCAAAGACACTAGCCCTAGTTTAGCGGATGATCCGGATGTCACAAAGAATGTCATGACATCGATGATCACGTCGAGCAACTCATGTGAACCACGACATTTCCGTCAAAGCAAAGGGAGGTATTTCGGTTGAGCAAATAATAGAGCGGAACTTCCTCGAAGTATAGAGCTAAATGGTGTTCAAAATGCAAAAGGACACCAATGGCCAAAAAAGGAAAGCTCTGCAAACTGAACAACGATAAATGATCTTGCCTTGCCAGAGAGGAGAGCAACTAATTAAGTTCTTTGTGTTGCTTTCTTTCTCATTTTGTATTCATCCATTTCCACTCTTGTTGTTTCAATATTACCTTTGTTTCTTGTATTTTTCCATTTGTGCTTCTTTTGGATGATAAACATTGCGAGAGATGTATCCTGTATACTTCTTGGTACTTAATTACTTGTTGGTATTATTTTTTTTCTTGACTTTGTTTGATTAAAAGTTTGGGGACTTGTATGGTTTCCTTTGGCCTTTATGGCTAAAGGGAGAAGAACTACTATGTTGTGATAGTATGGGACTTTGGGAACTTGTATGGCATGTTGGGATTGTGGCACGAAATTTTATGGCTGTTTGTTTAAATTTTGTTTGTGGGCAATTGTGGGAAATTGTGGGACTTTTGTATGGGTAGAATTTATCTTCTCTAAGTTCTAGTTACTTAAAGCTTAGGAAAGCTTAGGAAAACTTAGAACTAGGTTGTTAGTCTTCTGCTGCATTTTGTACTCTGATAGGTCAAGTAGTTTTAGCCAAAAATGTGCCAAAGGGGGAGTTTGTTAGTGTTTTAAGTTGGCATCAATTTTGGTAAAACTAGGCTTTAGAAATGTCTTGATAGATGTCATGACATTCAAAGATTGAAGATAAATCCTATTGGACAAGGATGGTAAAAGTCTTTGGAAGCTAAATGTGAAATTAGAAAGGTGATGTCATAACGGATGTTATGACATTCGATGTGACATTCATTCTGAGAATCGATTTTCTGAGATTTTCGGAAGTTTGTTGAGCATTTTATTTATGTTTTTCAGTTATTAGAAAGCATGCTCACGTGGCTGCTAGGTTAATCTTAATTAAACCTAAATTGGTTGTTGAACAAACCATATTTTTAGGAGAAAATTAAGTAAACCCTAGCTATCTTTATGGAAGCCCAAAACTGAAGATTCAGGACTGCTTCTATATAAAGAATTCAACCCTTACTCTACAGCCACGCCTGGATTTCATTGAAGACATTGAAGGCTTTTTGTTTGTGTACTGTTAGGATTAGTAACAGTTGGTATTGTGTAATTCTAGTTTCTCTTGTGAGCCAAGCAACTATCAATTGATAAGTGCATTGGACTAGGATTTGCTGTAAGGGTAGTTTATCACTCAAAGCTTTAAAGCACGAGTGTTTGTCTCTTGATTGAAGCTTTGAAGCAAGATCAAGATATTTTATTGAAGTGTGTCTTCACAATTCAATTAGTCAATAGGTTGATATCACTGCGGTGATTGAGGGGGAGTGAGTAGGAACTCATATCTAAGTAGGACTTAGGTAAAAGGGTCATTGGGTAGTGATTAAGTGAGAAGGCATCAATGGTGTGTTGGTGTAGGGTCTTCAATTGATCTGCTAATAGTGAACTTTCTCCACGGCTTGGTAGCCCCGGATGTAGGTTTGTTGGAAGGCGGGTGAACAACTTATTGTGTTATTTTACGTATTCTTGTGTGAATTGCTAACACGATTCGAATCTTGTGTCATAACATTCTCTGTGACATCAAGTATCTGCTGCCAGAATTTCAATATATATATATATATATATATATATATATATATATATATATATATATATATATATATATATATATATATATATATATATATATTTTTTTTACGTTAGAATATGTATTAACCAAAAGTTAAATTATATTAACTAAATTTTTATATATTATTAACTAAAGTTGTTTTAGTGTAAAAATAATAAAAAAATCAAAATAAAAAAGTTACTATTCATTATATTCGTAAATAATAACTACGATGTAGTGTAATATTTAGTGTCAAAATAAGGTTACTCTAAAATTAAAGGGGACTAAATTAATCGCTAAGAAATATAAAGACATGATGAAGAACATAGGAAATTAAGAAACTCCTAGCTAGAAAAAGGAAGAGGGAGAAAAAAAATTATGTGTTCATAAAATAAAATAAAAACTTCACAGTTCCTGAATTTTGAAGAGAATATTTCTGTCTACGGATTCAAGCAGCCCAATTTCATCCACTATTTGATCATCCTCCTCATAATTATCATCAATAGAAATATTCAAATCCAAAGAAACATAAGAACTTGTTTCTTCCAAAGTAGCAACATTAACATCATCATCATTATCTTTATCTTCTTGAGAGGATCTTTGTATAGGAGAACAAACTCTTGATCTTGAACTAAAACTTTCACAACTTAGAATAATAATAGCATCATAAAAAACAACCTCTTCACCATTTGAATCCAAAACTCTTCCTTTCTCAATAGCCCTTTTGAAACCAAGTTGTGAACAATAATCAACTTGCTCTATATCCTCAACTAGAAAAACCCTATGAGGATTATTTGACATTGCATCACCAAATCTCTCAATGAAACTACAACTTGCTTCATCTCTTGATCTCTTGTTTCTACTTTCCTCGCTTGATTCACCTCTTGTTGAAGCAAAACTACTAAGTGATATCGAAGTGAAATTGTTGTAAGATCCAAACACAAGCCTAGCCAATTCTTTTGCTATTTTCTCTTTACCTTCCAAATCAAGACCTTGGAAAAACAACCATGTTTCCTCTTTAGCTTCATGATAAATGTTTCTCACGTTTCCTTTTCTTTTTATCAAACCGGATCGACATTGCAAAATCGTGCTCGCGATTTCGGGTATTATATCTTTTTGCCATGGAACTTTTTTCTCCAAGGCATTGCATAGGGTTTTCATGTTCTTTACATTGAGTTCTTTGAACTTGTTTAGTTGATCCATTTCCATAAGCTCACTAGAAGAAGCTGAATTAGGGTTAGAAGGTTCATTGAACTTGCTTCCACTTTGAGATATCCAAAAATGGTGATCCCGATCGCGGTCGCGGTAGCTTTGTGACACATTAGGATATTGTTGTTGCTCATAGGAGAAACCTGAAGTGGATGAAGAAGGTGATGCTGAAGATAATGTAAGGATTTTATCATCACACTGATATGTTTGTTTTTGGATTGAACCACACATAGAGTTGTTCCACTTATTGCAAAGCTCTCCCACTTGAACACAGTTCTCCTACAATACATAACAAAAATTATTATTTATTTTAACTAATCACAAATTTTTATAAATATCTTCATATCTAAAATACAATTCGTTATCGCAAAAATGGAAACAATTTAACAATATCGAAAGGTGCTGATATCAGTACTTTTATTTTTTATTTCTATTATAAGGAGAAATTATGATTAATTCACACACAACAAATAATTAATATCATAACATCTATACCGATCAAAACTGCAAAAGTTTTACATGACCGCGACCGTTATTTAAAACCCTAATATTATTATTTTAATATTTATTTTGATTTGTAGGGTATGGTAAAAAAAATGGGAATATTATCTAAATATGATTGAGATAAGATAATAACAAAACCTGATCATTATAGATGATTCCTTTATTCTCATTTTTGTATTGTTGTAGCCATGCAGGAAGACTTGAACTTGAAGAATTACTTTTACAAGAACTCATTCTCTGCAAGCTTCTTCTAACTTCAGTCTCATTTTTTCTTGAAGGTTCTCCAAAACAAGCAGTTTCTTGTTGTTTTGAATTATCTGATCATCTCCTACTCCTTCATGCAATAACCAGCTTGTTCTATTCTCACCTTTCTCATATCTTGACTCATTTTCTATACCACTGAGAACAAAAAAAGAAAATTATATCAAATATTAAGGAAAATGTTAATAAAAAATAAATAGAAAATAATTTTTTTTTAAAATTTATGTAAATATTTAAAAAGAAAAGCCTCTTTCCTAGTTTATAAGTTCTAATCAATCAAAAAAGCAAAATTATAATGACTGACGAGTCTTTGGTTTCAGTGCACAAACTTGTAATATCTTTTGTCATTTTTTCCCTTCTGATATATAGAAAATGATATATAGAAAAGAAGAAAAAAATAAAAGAGTTTTTCCTTCTTTTGCTTGCAATTTTTTGTTGTTGAAGTTTTAACCTATAAGAAGCAAAAGACAATTCCATTATTTATCCCTTTCCCAATGTTCATTTTGAGATAAATAATCATTCATAAGGAAACAGTTTTTCAAACAAAAGTAAAGATGCAGTTAAAGTCACATAACACAGTAACAATCAATTATATCAAACTTTACCAAATTGCATGTTAATATTTATTTTGTCACGGATGGAATCCGCACCCATATAGTATGATGTTCATGCAGAACTATCAATTGATCTGGTTTAACTGGACGTTAAATTTACCTGTTAGTGATGAGACTAAATTTCAAGCTTCCGGCAGGAATAGTGATAGGATGAAGATTCCAAATAGTTTCAAGTGATGGTTGTCCATTTTTGCATCTCATGTAAGCTTGAAAAGTAGCAATACACATCAACCAAAACTTTCCATTTTCTCCAATACCATTAACAAGTTTTCCAATCTCCATTATCATGTGATCAATAGAACAATAATAGCCTCTAATCCCTTGTTGCTTTTTATAATCAAACAACCATTTTAGATCTCCAATATACAAAACACACCCTTTGCCATGAAAACTCTTTTTTGCAAGTCCTTTAAGCTCTTCAACTTTTCCTCAACTTCTACCCTTGAAACATTGCCAAAATCACAAAGTGAAAGTGAAATAAACTTAACACCTTTAAGTGACTCATCAACTTCTCCTTTATCAAATTTTTCCATCACTCCTTTAACTACACCTTCAAGATTAGTCACACACTCTCCAACAATAACAACACTTTTTCTTTGATTCATCTTTAAATTCTCAACAACAGTGTTGATATCTTCAACCCTAGTTGGATCCAAAACCAATGCTTTGTTGGAAACTTTCTCTTGAGATTGAGAAGAAAGAGTTTGATTATTGTTTTCCTTTATAGAAGAAGTGTTTTCCAAAGAAACAGCCTGTTCAACATTGGTTTTCACTTGAGTACTATTAAACCCTGCTTCTCTCATAACCCTACTAACACTAGGATCATCAAGAATTGAAATAATGAGCTGCTCAAGCTCAATCTTCACCGTTAAAAGCGGTTGTTGTTGATTCTCAATTGATCCGCGGCGTTGATGAGCTTGAGCGCGCTTAAAGGCAGCAACCAAAGCATTTGCAAAAGAAGGATACTGAGGTTGAGAATGATGAGAACCTAACATAGGGCTAGAATTCGTTGCTGGCAAGCGATTGAGTGCAACGTTGAAGCAAAGCTCTAAAGCTTTACATTGAAGAGGGTGAGAGTGAGATTGAAGACAAGCTGTTCTTAGTAAACCATTAGTAACACTAAGCATGGTGTTTGCTACATGGAGTGGTGTTACTTGAGCATGGCCGCGACGCTTTGCTAGGGTTATCGCTTGCTTTACTATGTTTGCAGCATCTGTAGTTAGGCCTTGTTGCAAAGAACAATTTCCTGTTCTCATCTTTATGATATTATCAACTTTCTTATAAGGTAAGTAAAAGAAATAGAGAAAAGCTAGAGAAGATGGAATTCAATAGTGAGTTTGAACTTTTGTAGGGTTAAGGTGATCATTTTTGGATTGAAAGAATGATTATATATGGAGAAGGCTAAGAAGTTTGAGTAGTAAGATAGTTATTTATATGGATGGAACTTGGAAGCTAGGTTTTGTTATGATGATAATATATAAAAAGGATGAAGGATGATGATCACTTTTGAATGAAAATTGTTAATATGGAAGGATGAAAGAGAGTAGTAGGAGAGAAGGAGGAGAGAGGAGGTAGAGAGGAACTAAGGGGAGTGAAATATATGGAAGATGTGAGTGATGTGCTTTTCTTGTGGGTGAGGTAATAAATTTGGGGTCCAAAGTGGATTTTGTTGTAGAAAGTGGATTGCATGTGCTGACAAGGAGGACTATTACACCAGTATCAAAGGCAACTTAGCTTTGCCTTCTTTCTCTCTCTTTTTCTTTCATTCTTCAAATTTTTAGTATAAAAGTTTTTGGTAATTGTAAGTGGGAGGTGGGGGCACTTTCTCTTCTATATATGCATAATGTTTTACTAGTAGCTGCTTCTTTCCCAAGAGAGAGAAAAAAAAGCTAGGTATAAAGTAACAACTCTTTATTTTTAATCTTAAATCTTGAGGGGCTAATCTAATATTTTTGGAAATTTTGAAATGAGTTCGTTTCTTCAAGTGTGTCATCTATCTATTATAGAGAAATTGATGGATATAATTTTTTTTTAACTTACCTCTAATTTTTTTTTGGATTTCTAATTCCACTTTCTTGTGCACTATATAAATTTTTTAAAATATCCATAGGAATCAGAAATATACTTCCAGTTTGCATCTTATATCATAAAAATCACGTTAAATAGGATTTGGTGTAAATCAGGAATATACTTTTAATTTTATATCATGTGTAACTTATAAATAGAGCGTGTATCTAAGACTGAATTTAAAATAATTTCTCAATATTTTATTATTTAGTTTGGAACCGAAAATATATTTTTGACTTTTACACAAATATTTTAAAATACGCTGCGTATCGAAAATATACGGTCGGTTTTAAAAGACATTTTAGAAAATGCATATGGTTTAATTTTACCATATGAGATGTATTAAAAAATTCACTTTTAACAGTAATCTTCTTCCAACACGTCTTCCCTCATTCTTTTATAAATTTCTTTTGGTTAAAATTGTGTTAGTGTCAAACAGAGTAAAAAGTTTTATATGAGAGTTGTTGTATTGGTTTAGTGTTGAAAGTATTTATTCAAGAATCTAGTTCTATTGTAATTTTTTTTGTAACAGATTTCAAGGTTGCAAATTAAATCTAAAAAAGTATTTATTTGTTATTATTATTTTTACTTATTTTAACAATTTATATATATATATATATATATATATATATATATATATATATATATATATATATATATATATATATATATATATATATATATATATATATATATATCAACGCGCCTCTATGTCTTATTTGTAGCATTCTATGTATGAAAAGAAAGAAAAAACAGATCAATGTTGTATTATTTTTGCTTTTGAGAGTGTCAAAATCGAGAGCATGTTAAAAGAGAGTGGGACCTGACTGTAGTCTTATGTTAGAACGAAGGAATAGCGAAATGTGTAGGATTTTCTTCAACTCAAAGGCAACAAGGGAATAAAGTGTTGAGTCACTTTTCTTTATATTTTATGGATTCAAAATGAAGTTAACAACAAACTATCTACATAAGCCTTTGAAAACTTAGCATGGTGATGCATTGCATGGGGATCCATTCAAACACCAACATTCTCTTATGAGCACAGTATATTATTCTTCTTCTCTCTCCATTTATTATTTCTTAATGTTTGATCATTTTTTTTCTCTTTGATAACAAAATGTTTCATAGATATATATCATGCTCATCTCTTTTTTAACACTCGTATGATGTATGGTTAATTAAGTATATGATATATGGTTAAGTTAAGTCAATATGACTAATTTGATTCATGTTAAAAAAATAGTTATTCATATATTAGAATTAACCACAATTTTTATTGCGAATTGAATTAATCATTTATGAATCAATTATATTTTAAATTTAATTTAATACATATCATGGGATGTGATAAAAGTGTACATATGTAATATGTAATACACAGCAAAGCACGTGTGTAGAAATATCTAAGTAATAAGAAAGATTATTGTTTCTTTTAAATGAATTTTATAAATAATAATATAAATTCTATTTTATTTGTGTTTAGGTAAAAGGATCGAAATTTAGGTGGGATTATGTTCCTTTTTTTTAGAAAATAAAATGCTTAAAACAGGATCTATGGTACATGAGTTTTATCTCTAACAAACTCATTTAAACTCATTTACTCAGTTCCACTCCAACGGGTGTGTATGAGTAGGCTAGACTGGGTCCTCATCTTGTTAGGGTGGGACGAAGTGTGGGATCATGGAAGTTATTAGGCCTTATCTATGCATATCTCTTATCAGTATCCCTTTGTGGTTAAGTATCCTTCACGGCTTTAAGTACCTAAGCCTTTTTAGATTAATAACTTTTACTTGGGTACTCCTGATTTTGAGTTGATTGTTAGAGATTCTTAGATGGCAGGTGCACATTCTGGTTGGATGGCTTATACTCTCGGAGATAAGCTAAAATATATCAAGGGTGGTGCTTAAAATGTGGAATAAGAAGGTGTTTGTAATATGGAATTTAAGGTTAAGAGTTGTGTAGATAACCTTGAAATGTGGGAGTTGGAGGCAGAAGTGGTGGAATTTTTTCGGAGGAGGTTACAAGTAAGTTAATGGTATGTCAAGAGTTTGATGACCTTTTGTCTTGCCGTGGTACTTAGTTATTCCATTTCTCTACCGCTTGGCTCAAAGAATGGGATTTTGTGCAAATACTTCAACACCCAGGTGAACCTTAGAAAAATTAGCAATATTTTGGACACCTTTGTCATCATTCACTATAAGCATACCAAACATTTAAATATTTGATCCTTATAGCATATAGTTTAAACTTCTTTATATTCTAATTACTTAACTATCCTTATCATCTAAAATAACCACATTTATCATCATCACATTTCAATTTTGATTTTGATTATGACAATACATATATTTTAGATGTGAATAATTTTATTTCAAATGATTTCTTGACTGTACTAATTAGAATTCTAATTGATTTATGACTGTTGTCTGAAGAATCAGAAATACGCGAAGCACATAAGAAAGATTGTTCACGTCTGCTTCTGAGGAAACATCAGTAGTTCTGAAGAATGTTGAATGTTCGTTAGAAAGAGGATCTCGTGTGTACTTCTCAGCAAGTTGGTGCTTCAAAATTCACAACTATTCAAGAAGAAAGAATTTCTTATGAGATCTTTGAGATCGAAATCGATTTCACAACAAATAAGCTTTTAAGTCAAATGTCAGAAGTCGAGATTTCCTCATCATAAAAGGCGCGGCTTTTAATTATTGAGACAAAGTCGAGATTCTGAACACATCAAAAGAAAGCTTATACTTCCGTATCAGAAGTCAAGATTTGTTAATTAGAAAAGTTGTTGCTTATATTTCTAAAGGCAAAGTCAATATTCAAAAAATTTGGATAGTTCGTGGAATACGCACATATCTTCTCAATATCGAGTATTCTATCGAAAAAGGATCAAGAAAAGATAGATCTTACGGACTCATTTGTAATCAACATCATATAGTTCACTAGAAGACAAGATCAAAAGATGATATCATCTTAAGCCAAACTACTTCATCGAAAGTAATATAGATTAGAAGACAATATCATTAGAAGCATGAGCTAAAGAGTTAGTACAAAGGTACTATTACACATTCCACTCAAATAGATGTCTGTGTACTATTTTTCTCCCATAATCGTTTATTTTCGTTGGCACTAACAAGATGAGCAGAGAAACTAAAAGGATATTCTTGACTCACTCAAAATGACACATGAAGGCAATGCACAAGTCAAAGAAACTAAGGTCTTGGCCTTAATTCAGAAATATGAAGCCTTCAAAATAGAATATGGAGAAACAATTAAAACTATGTTCTCGGGTTTCAAACTTTGGTAGCATGACTGAAAGTTCTAGACAAAGGATATTTAATCATTGATCATGTCAAGAAAATCATCATAAGTCTTTCCAGAAGACGAATCTGGACACTACAAAAATGAATGTTCAAATCTCAAGAAATAGAGCACTAGAAAATAAAGCTTCAAGATAAGAACTTTCAAAGGAAAGAAGAAAGGTCTCATGGAAAAGTGGGATGATATTGACTCTAAAGGGTCAGAATAAGAAGGAGAACATGCCAACGTAGCTTTCATGGACCCCACATCAGATGGATATACATCAGAAACAAAGTGTGATTCTGAAGAGGTATTTTCTGAACTCTCTCGTGCTGAATTAGAATTATTCTTAACAAAATTTTTGAACAAGTATCAGAAGCTTCAACGAAAATTCAAGAACCTTTAGAAGGCTTATGAATATGAAGTTGAAGAATATGATAAGCTAGAGAAAGAAATTTCTAAACAAAAAGGTAACAATCTATTTTTAGAAAAGGAAAATGTCCTTCTGAATGAAAATTGTTAAAATTCGAAGAAACACTGTCTAAATCTCATTCATCTTCTGAATTAGTCCTACATAAGTATAACAAGGCGTTTCAGAAGTTCTTAAACAATAACATAAATAGAAACAAGATGGATTCTATGATCTATTGTGTTAGTCAAATTAAAAGGAAAATAGCGAGTTATGAATCGATAATAACAATTGGAAAGTTTATAGAGATAACCAACCTATATCTCCTTTTTCTTATCATTATATACCACATACACAAAAATTTAGTCTTGAAAACACAAGTTCATTAGAAACTCGGGAAAACTAACTCTAAAGGACCCAAAATACTATGGTAACGAAGAACAAAAATTGTATATCTTGAGATATCTTATGCAGTCAAACACCAATCATGACACTGGACAATGGATGCTTGTGACACACAACAAGAAGAAAGCATATGCTCCAGGACCTAGAATCTAAAATGTCGTGTACTAAGCTTCAGAAGGATTCAAAAATAAAGTATAATAACAAATCATAAAAAGTTGAATTTAAAGAATTGTTAAAATTATCATAACAAAATTTATAGAGACACTTCTGAAATTGATCTCTTGGATATAACTAACTTTTGGTAAAGAAATACTTCAAGAGAATAACAGAAATTTCTGAACCAGAAAAATGAAGAAATCGGGTTAGAATTTATTTAATTCTATATTCTTGATATATCTAGTGTTCTAGGCCCGGCGGCGAGTCACGTTCTTCGAGATACAACCTTGATAGAGATCTGTGTCCACATTGGGGCTGCGGATGCTCGAAATGCATGGCACGTGATGTATCTCGCAGCGCTGTCGAGCGATTCACGCTCATTGCATCAAAGATATGCCGTGACACTCTATAATACTGATGGGAGAACCGACTTGTTTGTTTTGCGTTTTATCCAATTAAAGGAAGGCGAAAAGAATAGGAAAAGACCTTCGTTAGATTACGAATACGGGATTATGAGAAGGAAGGTATTAGCACCCTTTCCATCCGTAGTTATCTACGGGCTCTTAATTTCTTAGCTCACTTTATAAATTGCTTTTTGGGTGTGTTTGAAAAGATTTTTTTGAAAAGGCATTTCTCTTTGACTTCGTAATGATTTTCGCTGGAATGTATACGAAGTGTTTGGAAATGTTTTGTTTTGGAAAGACTTTGTAATGATTCACGCTGGAATGTATACAAAGTGTTTGAAAATATTTTTGAAAGTGTGAGATGTGAAAGGTGTTTTGATAGATCAAGCAATTAAGAGTCTATTACCTACTCAGAATGGTCGTTTCCATGTTATTTTGCTTTCCTTTAGGGTAGCGCTATCCATACCATTAGATGGTAGGTAACTCTACCCGTTGGATGTAAAGGGACATTCGAAGGGTCATCATATGGTCATAGAAGGCAACATGTAGGGATACCTTAGCATATTCGTAGGAGCGATCATCACTTTTCGTAGGCAACAATCGAGGGACGAGATCATGTATTCGTAAGAAATATCGAGGGTCATCGAGGGACTATGATCTTTGTATCAAAGGGGCTATGATGATATGTTGTAAGCGTCTTAGCTAAGATATCCCTATGTTCTAGGGACATGACCGTGTATTCGTAAGACAACAAGAGAAGATACCCTAAGGGGTGTGCAAGTGTGAAGAGTGTGTTGTATTCAGATATTTTATCTTGAGATTTAGAAGTGATCTATGTTGTTTTTAATCTTGCCATACATGCCTAGTTACTAGCAGTTAATATATGTACAGAAATTAAAGTGCAGAAAGTAAAGTGCGGAAACATAAATCCTACGTTATTACATGGCTTTGGGGCAGATACATAATAGGAGGTACGGAAAGTAAAGGCAGAAATGTAAATCTACGCTATTACATGGAAAAAGACTTTGCAATCTATACATCTTTTCTAGAATTTAAATGTAGAAAAATAATAGAAAAATACATTTTTGGTTTTTTGGAGGTTGATTTTAGTGAAAATCCTAATTCTAATTAATTAATTTTAATTAAAAAAAATAGAAATTTTATGTTTTTTGTCAGAACTTCTGATGGATTTGACCTAGAACTTCTGGCTCACTCTTTTCCAGAACTTCTGGAAATTGGGTCATTGTTCCTTACCAGAATTTCTAGGGACCGCGCTTAACGTATCTTGCCAGAACTTCTGGAAATCGCTCCTTGCGAACACGTATTACCGTTCCTTCTAGAGCTTACGAAATTGTTTCTTCGAGCTTAAAATAGTTCCTTCGAGCTTTTGAAATTGTCCCTTCGAGCTTACGAAACACTATGACAATTCCTTTCAGAACTTCTGGAACTTGTGTTATTGTTCCTTCTAGATCTTCTGGAAATGGTTCCTTCGAGCTTCTAGAAATTGTTCCTTCGAGCTTGAAACACATATGACAATTCCTTCGAACTTACGGAACTTGTGTTAATCGAGAAAAATGTTAGAAAATCTTGGCAAAAGCGGGGTTCGAACCCGTGCCTCTGAGAGATAGTGACTTAGTGCGCGCATGGTGAACCGTTGGGGCAGTTATACATCCATGTATTATAGTACACTCATAAATATATTAGTGAGTCCATGTTCCAGATCTTCTGATCTCTCTTCACCTGAGACATCACCAGAGCTAGAGCTATAATCATCTTCTCCGACCTGCTATCATGTTAAAATTTGCAAAAACGCATCATTCAAAGCAAAATAAAAGCCTAGATCGTATATTTAGGATCCTACGAACACGCTGGTGGTGTTCTTTTGTACTGAAAATCCCTATATCATGAGCTTTGAAGCTCTCAAACAGTTTTGCCCTAACAATGACAAATCCTTGTTACTGCGTGTAAACTCATAATCAATGCATCAAAACATTTTAAAATAACCTAATCATCATGAATGAATGTATGACAACAGTTTATATCATGTAAATCGATGGTTAGCAATTTCAAACTTTACCAAAACCGGTGTAACCTTGTGAGGTGGTTACGGTGCTTTGAACTCGTGTGAGTGCTTGGATCCACTCTGGAAGCTTCGGAGAATGAATGGATGGTGGAATGGCTTGAAAATGGCTGAAAAGTTGAACTCGAATTTGCAAGGATCCATTTTTTCGTGTCCTCTGACTTCTGATCTTGTGAGGTATTTATAAGAAAGTAGGATTAGGTCAAGAAAAGGAGAAAATATCTTACATTGATTAAGATATAATTCCTTGAAAATAAAGACAAAATATTTCCTTTTTGGTCTCTAATCTTGGCTATCAAGTCTTGCAATTTGACAACTAGCATGGGCTTCCTTGGTCCTCAAGATGCTTGGAAAATAAGACATGTATTATCAATTACCTTTGTATTTTATTTAATTAATTTTGAATTTTACTCATTTAATTCCAAAATAAATTAAATAAAAATATAGGAGGCGTGCACTTGAGTTTCCAGGCCATGGATAATTTCAAGATTAAGTTTGGATCATAGAATCTTAGGCCCATTAGAAAAATATTTGCATTTGCTAGGTATTTCTCTTTATGCACCTCCTCAAAAATGTCAAACTTGCACAATATGTATCCTGCTCAATTTTCAAAATTTTTTAGTGTTCTTGGACTTTTTAGAAATCTCAAGATGTCCTCTAAACACTACTTTTGTTTTAATCTTCATATAAGTTTCCATGTTCATGAACACTTCTTTGCAAAAAGATGACTTTTTGTTGACTTTTAGAAGGACATGTAATGTTTTGATCCATAACTTCCAAATGAAGCATTTTTGGCCAAAGCATGTGATACATGAAGTTGTAGAGAATTGAATTCCCTTCAAAATGAGCTTTGATGGAAAAATTTCTGATAAAGTATGTGGAAGTTATGCCTGGTCAATGTTTTGTTGACTTTCTGTCCAATCTGAGCAATTGGAAGAGCAAATTTGACTTGTAAGGCTTGAAACTTGACATGGTGATCCCTTGAAATATATGAGGAGTTATGATAACCACTTGAAGCATTGGAAATCTATTTTGACTTGATAGGAGCAAAACCCTAGTTTGGATTGACTGCTTAGAAGAGGGTTTGTATAGTCAACCCTTGTGAAATCCTTAAGTATGGAGATGGGAATTGTCTTGAGAAGTAGGAGGGAAAATTTTGGGGTATGAGACACTCCCTTTTCCCGACACAACGGCTAGTTACAGGCACCATTTTCCGACTATGACCTAGTCAGCTCGAACGATTATATTTGCGGACCCGCATATCTCGGCCCAAATATAGCAACCAATGAGAATCCTCCTAACATCATTATATAAACCCTCATATCTTTGAGGGCAAGAGACCACTTTCTTACACTCAAAACCCTAATACTTTCTACCCTTTTCTTTAAATATTTGCTTACTTTAACATCGGAGTGCCTTGCAGGTACACCACCCTCTCCTCAACGTTAACTTGCTCGAAAGATTGTCAATTGTTCCGGCCGTCTTTGATTCTGATCACTTGTTCAGATCAGTGGCGCCATCTGTGGGAACTATCTTCCTCATCTTCGTTCATCATCCCAATATCAAAATATTAAAGATACTCTCGAAACTCTTAACGAGATGGCTGATTTTAATGATCAACTCCTTTTCGGAAAGATTGCTTTCTCACCTGTCCGAAAGACGAACATGACTATTCCCTCTCCTCGTCTAGAGGACACCATTGATCGAGGATGGCGGGACCTTATCCCCATATTTTGAAGATCTTGCCGACCAAGATTTCCTCTTGGATAAATAGAAAACCAAGGATCCAGCTGACGACCCCGTCACGGCTCAACCCTCGGCACCACTGTTGATCAACGCAGATCCAGCATTAGCTGCTATTCTGTCTGCCCTTAATCAGACTAACAGCCTCCTCCTCCAGCAAGGCTAGTGCGTCGAGGATCTGGAAAAGAAACGCCCCTCGTCTACACCTCAGAGATCTAAAGCGGTAGTTTCCCGTAATCCCTCACCAAGAAGACCTGCTTGGAAAGAGGATTATTCCGACCGAAATGCTCCGAAGAAGAGGGGACATACCCCACCTCAAAATAATTGGGGATCTCCCTCACACAAGAAGACGAAGAACGAATCATATCGCCCTCGCGATCGATCTTTGTCACCCAAATTAAGAGAGGAGAGAGAACTCCCCCCACCACAAGAGAAACAATCGTTCCGTCTCCCTCTCTCCCGATTAGAGTGATGAAGACGAGCATCATGGTCCTCTTTTTCGGGCTATCATGGATGTTGCTATTCCTTCCGGTATAGAGAAACCTCCTAAGCTCGGTCAATACGACGACACCACCGACCCCTGATGAATATATCGAGAACATTGATGCCTTGCTCGATTATTGAGGAGTTCGTGGGGCCAATAAATGTCGCCTATTTCCTACAACCTTGAGGAAAAGGGCCATAGCATGGTATAAAATCCTGCCCGACGGATCGGTCACATCCTGGAAGCACCTGGGGAGACTATTCTCCAGACACTTCACCGTCTCCCGATGTCACCCAAAAACAAAGGCATCCTTGGAAGCCATCATTCAGGGAAAAGAGGAATCTCTCCGAGCGTATATCGAGAGGTTTAACCAAGAAGCCGTCCATGTCTTGACGACAGGCGATATAAAAAAATATCTCCTCGAAAGAGGACTACGCCCTCGTAGAGACTTCGCGAAGGTCGTATGCATCGAAACACCCTCCACATTGGATGCTTTCCTCCAGAAGGCCCAAGCATACATCTAATACGAGGAAAGGGAAGCCACAAACTCTGCTCGCGATACCCGACATAGGGAGAACGTCAAGAGCTCCAAGAATGAAGAGACCTCGACATCTCGTCGGCGAGGAGAAATAAGGCAATAAGACAAACCACGTGACTCAAGAGACCACAAGGGGCCGATGGGTTGATTCAGTGAATACACTCCCCTCACCACTTCTCGGGAGCGTATATTGACCGATTGTGTGAACTCCGAGTTCAAATAAGGGGGAGTACGCTTCCCTTGATAGACCTCGGCCAAACCGGGGGTAGATAAGACTAAATATTGCAGATTTTACCGGAGTCACAACCACGTGATGGAAGACTGTATCCACCTAAAGGACGCAATTGAGATCTTGATCAGAGCGGGCATCTCAAATAGTACAAGAAAAAGGAATCTCCAAAAGAAGAAACCCCCTCGTCCAGCAAGGTCGAGGAGTAAAATCCCACGGAGGAGTCTTCTATGCATGTGTCAATGAGCATATCCAGGCCAGTAGGCTTCTTCTTCCTCGATTCATATATCACCCCAGTATACTTCGTCGCCCATAACCCTTGGGAATCTTTCCCAACGGCCATGGTCATCTCTGGTGGAAGGTTCACCAAGAACTCCATCGGATCAATCAAAAGGAGATTCGACGACCTCGTTAGGACAAGCTCGGATCTAGGCGCCACCCTTGACAAGATCCAAGGCAAGTCTCACCCACTGACCTTCTACAAGGAGGAGCTACCTGGGGGCGCCCCCAATGCTTAAATCCCTCTGCTTGTACGTGCTCAGATGGCCAACTTCGATGTTAGGCGCATATTACTCGACCCAGGAAGTTCGGCTAATATCATGTACACTCAACTCTTCAAGACATTACAGCTCAACGAAACCCACCTGACTCCCTACCTCAATTCAGATCTCCAGGGATTCAACGGCTCCACAACGAAGCCATGGGGATATGTCGAGCTAATCGTAACTTTTGGGGCTGAAGAGACCGGTAGATTGATCAAAACATAACTTTTGGTTGTCGATTGCCCGTCTCTGTATCAATGTATTTTGGGTCGGCCCACTCTCGCCAAGATGATTGTTGTACCATACACAATGCACTAGAAGATGAAATATTATACAGCGAGCGGGAAGGTGGCAACGTTGCACAGAGACATCCAGGCATCCCGAAAATGTTTCGAGGCATCAGCAAAATGCCTAGACTCCATCAACCTGTAACCCTATACCAAGGGCATAATCGACCTTCCAGAGAGCTCTCACAAGACTGAGCCCCTTCCTTGAGTCGATGTTATCGACCTCGACATCCGTCTGGAGCCAGAGGACTTGGTCGAGAATAAGAGTAAAGGAAAATCCCCTATGGTCGAAGAAGATTCGCCTGCTTCCATAAATTTAGGAGCATCCTCAGAGAAACACACGCGCCCAATCCCAAACGATGATTTTGAGCTCGTTCCATTGGGCGACGACCCCAACAAAGGAGTCAAGATAGGAACATACCTCTCGAAAGTTGCATGATAACAACTTAAAGTAGGCTTAAAGGATAAAGCTGACCTCTTCGGCTGGAGTGCAACTAAAATGCACTGCCTCGACCCCGAGGTCGCATGTCACCACCTTACCATTGATCCTGCCTTTAAGGTCGTAGCACAGCGCAGGCGAAAACAGTCCCCAGAAAAAACCGAGGTTGTCGAGCAAGATATTAAGGACCTTCTAGAGGCCAATTTTGTAACGGAAGCCCGATACACTACGTGGCTATCCAACCCTGTACTGGTAAAAAAGAATAATGGGAAATTGGGCATGTGCATTGATTACTCTGATCTTAATAAGGCATGTCCAAAAGTCGCCTACCCCTGCCCAACATCGATAAACTCGTTAATAATTCTGCAGCTTTTAAATTACTTTCGTTTATGGACGCCTATTCGGGATATAACAAAATTCCAACGGCTAAATTAGATAAAAATTTTACGGCCTTCATGACCGAATCGGGAAAATATCACTACAACGTGATGCCCGTCGGTCTGAAAAACTCCAGTGCAATATATCAACAAATGATGAATAAAGTCTTTAAAGGAGAAATTGAATACATGCTCGAGGTATACATGGACGGCATAATCGTGAAGTACCAAGAGGAGATCGATCATTCTCGACACCTCAGGAAGGTCTTCAACCAAGCCAAAAAAGTCAAAATGAGGTTCAACCCTGAAAAGTGCACCTTCGGAGTCCGGGTCAGAAAGTTCCTCGGTTTCTATCTCATCTAACGTGGGATAGAGGCCGAACCCGACAAATGTCGGGAATTCTCAGAGTTGCGCACTCCAAAGTCAAAAAAGTCCATTCAATTCCTCAACGGGATGCTAACCTCGTTATATCGATTCGTCGCGAGTGTTCGCAGTAAAAAGTGACAAACGAGGGAATTGAATCGGAATTCGAATCTCAGGCTAAAAACGATTTACTCTTTTGATTTTTTGTTTTAAAAGATGTCGCGAGCACCAAGCTTTATTGTTTTCAAACAAGAAAGAAGATGAAAAAAGGGAAGGCTGAAATACCCTAAATATGATATGTGATGCGCCTAGCATGAACTAGACGCAATGCATTGGGGAGAGACCAGGGTAAGAGGGTTGGTTTTATAAAAGGAAGGTATTAGCACCCTATTGTCATACCCCAATTTTTGACCTAAGATACCACCTTACATTATTCACATATGCATCATTGCATCACTAACAGTTTTAGAACAGAATAGATCGTGCATGGCTTCTAGAAGTCAAAGTTAGGGTTTCTTCAAAATTTCATCTGTTCAAGATATAATCAATTAGGGTTTGAGCTTCCACTCACTTAAATTGATCTATCTTAATCAATCATCAACATTTGATCTTCAGATTCCCCACTTTTTCTCATGATCTACCATGAATCGACCAATTAGGGTTTTGATCAAAGATAGTGAATCATTGACTTTCTGCTCAATGGATGACCTATTTGCTTGGAGATTGATCTTAAAATCTTTATTTCAACATCCTGACCTAATTTCTTGATTCAAAACATTTTAAAATACATCTTTCTTCGTCAGACAAATTCTGAATCATCTGATGAAAATTCATCTCCTCAAAAAAGTCAAACTTTGACTTTTGGTCAACTTTTTCAATCATAAAAACATTTCAAATAATCCATCATGATCATAAAAAATCAAGAAATGTGAAAAATTCAACAAAAAGACAAGATTTGAATTTTTTCTAACACTTAGAAGAATTTTCAAGTGTTAAGAAACATGATTTTTCCTTACTTTCATGGCCATTTTTCACCTATATCCATTTGGATTCAGAAAAAACTCAAAACATGAAAGTTGTAGGTATTGTTACAAGCTCTCCAAAATGTCCAAGAACTTGCAAAAACACTTTGTCTAGCTAGGATTTTGATTTTGAAACATAGAGCTCCAAAACCATGGAATTCTAAGATCATGTATCAAAATTATAAGTCATTTTTCACAAATCTCTCTTCTAGAAGCCTTGTCATCACTTAGAGATAGGTTACAACTGATAAATATCAGTTAGCCATGATTGAAGAAGAGGATTGAATCAAAGAAATTTTTTAACCATGGTTAGAAAGTAACTTTTGCATTAAATGCAAAAGATTCCTTCTTACCACTTAAGCAAGTTGCAAAGCTCTCTCAATAATAACCTTGCCTTGTCATTCATATTTCTTGGCCTATAAATAGAGGTCATTTCTTCATCTTGAAACTACACCAAAGCTATCATAATCAAGTTTTCCTTCTTTCTTTCTTAAATTCCAAGTTTCAAAGTTCAAAGAGGGAAATTTTGCAATTAATCTGCAAATCTTGCAAAATCTGAGCAAACTTAAGTTTCTAACATGTTCTAAACATCATTTAGAAGTTGTTTAAAACTTAAAACCACCAGAAAAAATATCCAAACTCAGAATCATACTCCAAAATCCATAAACTTGCAAATTGAGCCTTAACTTGCCATCTCTCAATCCACTCATGCACTTTCCAAATTATCACTTTAAACATCATCCATACACTTCATAGAAGTGACCCAAGCACTTAGATCACATCTGTAACAACACCAAATTCAAATTCGAAACTCACTTAAAGAAACTGCAGTTGGACTTGGGTAGGAAGTTCCAGACCATTTCAAAGCAAGCTTAGCATTCAAACACCTTCCATAAGGTCCAGTGAAGCTATAACAATCATTAAACAACTTCTTGAAACACTCTAACTGAGAATTCGGTTTCAGTTCGAAGAGGTAAGTTGCTCAAACTTTGAACTCTATGATTCGTGCATTACAGATGAAAAATTGCTTGGCCATCTTGTTTCTGCACTCATACTGAATGATAACCATCAATCAATTGCATAAATTATGGTCCATACATGATTTCATGATCAATTCTTAGAATTAGGGTTCATCTGTTTTTCTTTGAAATCAGTCATCTTAGGCTTAAAATAAATGCAATTAATGGTCACCATCATATTCCTGGGTAAAAATCGAGCAAGTTTCATGTTTACATCTTTCAATTTCATTGAGAAATGAAGAATTCATGGCTTGAGGAAGATTGGAGGAAGAAGATGAAGTTGCGCGCGTTATTTCGTTTCTAGAAAATTCAAATAATTCGTTTATAATTAAATAACATGAAAGAGAATAAATTAATGGAGGTATAGCCGCCCCAGCGGTTGCCAGCACGCTTTTAAACCATTCCTTGCCATAAGGCCCAAGGTTCGAATCCCCCTGGGACCTTTTTATTTTTTCAAACTTCAAAACTTCATTTTCACTTGTTTTCAAACATTTTTTAAAACTTGTTTTTAAATATATTTAATTCAGGGTGATAAAATGACAAGCCATGCACATGGCTCAGTGGTAAAACTTCTTACTTCTAAACCAAGGGTCCTGGGTTCAAACCTCCTTAGGACCAAAACTTTCTTTTTATCACTAATTTTCTCAAGTTTTTTAACAAACTTCAACATTTTCAAAAACCACTCAAAACTTCTCATTTTGAGATGATTTTTTTGCACACTTGTCATTTAATATACCTATTTTATGATTATGTCAAAAAAATCCAAAAATATTTTCTTTTGATTATATTTTTATTAAGTTAAAAATGAGACATTTTAAGTATTTTAATACTTACAAAAATGTTTTCTTTCCAACTTTCAAACTTAAAATCTTTTTTCAAAACTTCTTGTAAATATCCTTCACTTTTCAAAATCATTTTCAAAATCATTTTCAAAATCATTTTCAAAATCATTTTCAAAACCTTTTCAAAAACTTTTCAATAAACTTACACACCTTTTTCCATGATCGACTCGATTTGAAGATAAAACCGAACCAGTTTTTTCCTCGAATTTCTTAATTGATCATGGGCCTCCCTCACGGTGTAAGTCCCAACCCTCCTATGTACATATTCATTTCCTTGTACATAAACACCCCTTCGTGAACATATTCATTTCCTTGTACACATTCAAACATCCTTGTAAATATTCAAGCATAAACAAACTTCTTTCATTTGTTTTCATCCGCTTGTTTATACACCGATTCCATTGGTATTAAGAGAAGCATTATTCCCGGTGAAACTACTCTTAAAACCAATGGGCCTCCCTCACGGTGTAAGTCCCAACCCTCTTATGTACATATTCATTTCCTTGTGCATAACAACCCTTCCGTGTACATATTCATTTCCTTGTACGCATTCAAAAACCTTGTATATATTCAAGTTACACTTGCTTTAATTGCTTGTTTTATACACTTGTTTATATTTCCTTCATAAACTCCTGTGAATACACATCACACACTTGTTTATATAACTGTTCAGTTATAACATAACAACTAGTCTAACAACTAGGTTCCCTTTAGCCTCCTCTTGGGCTTTGTACAAGATAACTCATTTACTAAGTTAGCCTCCTCTTAGGCTTCATATAAGAAAACTCATTTACTGAGTTTAGCCTCCTCTTAGGCTTCATATAAGACAACACTCCCCTGCTGAGTTAGCCTCCTCTTGGGCTTTGTTCAAAAGAACTCCCTCGTTGAGTTTAGCCTTCTCTTGGGCATCAAACAAGAAAGAGACCAGGAAATCTCTTAACAGCCTCCTATTGGGCTTCCAATACAAAGAATCACCCACGCTAGGATAGAACCCTGAGAGTATGATTTCTCGGTGAAATCACTCTTGAAATCCTAAGACGATGGTTTCCCGGTGAAACCACTCTTAAAGCCAAAGCCAGCCATACCCTATAGCTTCCTCTTGAGCTTCATACAAGGACCCTCGATGACCCTCAGAATGCCTCCTCTTGTCTCTCAATACAAGGACCCACGGGCTTCTTAAAAGCACCCCTAATCCACAATCAATTTCTCCTCGAGATTTAGACATTTATCATCTCTATGGAAGAAGTATCTCATCTATCACATCACATACAATCAACACTTTTCAAAAAAAATTTCAAACAAAACATCTTTTAACTGTAAGTGGTAACGGTTGTACACTCAAGAAAAACACCTAATGCTTACAATTAAAGATTCAATCATCTTTCAAACATCTTTCTTAAACTCGTAAGTGGTAACGCTTGTACACTCAAGCAAAACACCTAATACTTACATGAAAGATTCAATCAATCAACCTTTCAAAATGTATGTGATGAAATAGATTAGATACATTTTTCATTAAGATGACATTTGTCTTTGTCTCTTAATAAAATATCGTTGCTTCCACTAGCATAAGTGGGAACTACGATTGCTCTGACTTTCTCAACATCCCTTTGAGAATACGTAGGCACAAGGTCTCATCCTTGGCGAGCATACTTCTTTCTCCCTTAAACCAAACAAAACCATAGCTCCCTTAGATCCGAGCTACAGATGCTTTGATTCCCATTAAGGGATATGTATGCAGAAGATCCCAATGATCTTTGCAAGCACAATAATAACAAAACCTAGGATCCCACAAAATCTACCTTTCTTAAAATCCAAAGGAGAAACTTTCCCAAAAATAGAAATAGCAAATTAAAACACACAAACATATCAAACTATTCATATATAAAGCTATAGATAACTATATATATTTAGGGTGCCACATCTATTCCCTTTATATAACAAACCCCCTTGCCTAGAATCTCCCCAATGCGTTGCGTCTAGTTCATGCTAGTCGTAATGCATATCATATCAATTGAGGGTATTGCATCTTTCCCCTTTTTCATCTCATTTTTCTTGTCTTGAAAACAATAAAGCTTGATGCTCTCGGCATCTTTATAAACAAATCAAAAGATTAAATCATTTCGAGCCAGAGAATTCGAATTCAGATTCTATTCCCTCGCGCGTCACTTTTTAACGCGAACACCTATATATCTATAGTTTTCTATAGGAACTTTTTTATGCATATTTTGTATGTTTGTGTGTTTTATTTGCTACGCTATTTCGGGAATGTTTCTCCTTTGGGATTTAAGAAAGGTATGTTAGGAGGGAACATAAGTTTTGTTATAATTCTTATGCTCACAAATATCATTGAGATCCTCTGTATACATATCCCCTAGTGGGAATCATATCATTTGTAGCTCGGATCTAAGGGAACTAAGGTTTGTTTGGTTTGAGGGAGAAAGAAGTATGCTCGCCAAGGGTAAGACGTTGTGCCTACGTATTCTTAAAGGTAGGTTGATAAATTCAGAGCAATCGTAGTTCCCACTTATGTGCTATTGGAAGCAAATATTTTAAGAGACAACGACAAGTGTCATCTTAATGAAAAATGTATCAAATCTATTTCATCACATACATTTTTTAAAAGTTGTTTGATTAAATCTTAAATTGTAAGAATTGGGTGTTTTGCTTGAGTGTACAAGAGTTACTGTCATACCCCAAAATTTTCCCTCCTATTTCTCAAGACACTCCACATCTCTATATTCAAGAATTCCTCAATGGTTGACCAAACAAACCCTCTCTTAAGCCATCAACCCACAACTAGGATTTTGCTTCTCTCAAGACAAATTCAGTTTTGAATGCCTCAAGTGGTCATCATACCTCCTCATATGTCTCAAGGTATCACCATGTCAAGTTTCAAGCCTCACAGCTCAAGTTTGCTCAGTCAATTGCTCAGATGGTTGAAAATCAATTGTATTGGACAAAAAGTCAACTATGGTCAACATAAAGTTAAACTTCATCATTTTTGGTCAACATCAATATTTTGAAGTCAAATTCATCATTTGATCAAGGTTTGATCATGATTCATCAAGAAAACTCAAGATTTGATCAAAAGTCAAAGTTTCCAAATTAGAGTTTTTTGGACAAAAGTCAACAGAACTTTACCAGGCATAACTTTCACATACTTTATCAGAAATTTTTCCACAAAATCTCATTTTGAAGAGAATTCAATTCTCTACAACTTCATGTCTCTTAAACTTTGTCCAAAAATGCTTCATTTGAGAGTTATGGATCAAGACATTATAAGTCCTTCTAAAAGTCAACAAAAAGTCATCTTTTTGAAAAGAAGTGTACATGAACATGGAAAATTCAATGAAGATGAAACCAAAATTAGTGTTTATAAGACATCTTTATCTTTCTAAAAAGTCCAAGAACACTAAAAATGTTGAAAATTGAGCAAGATACAAATTGTGCAAGTTTGACATTTTTGAAGAAGTGCATGAAGAGAAATACCTAGCAAAATCAATTTTTTCTTAATGGGCCTAAGTTTTTATGATCCAAACTTATTCTTGAGATTATCCATGACCTCCAAGCCCATTTACAAGCCTCCTTTTATTTTATTTTATTTTATTTTGGATTTTATTCATTTAAATCCAATTTTAACTAAAATCAAATACTAAAATCAAATTAATTGATGCAAGGCTGGATATTGTCATTCTTGCGGTCTAAGATAGTCATGCTAGATGGCCAATTTCGTTCGAAACTTGATTGCACAAGATTGAGACCAATTTCGAAACATTTGATGCAAATTGAAAAGATTTAAGAATCAAATATTTTCACATTGATTGCAATATATTTTCCTCTCAATTCTTAACCTAATTCCATCATCTATATATTCACAAGGTTTCTAAACCCTAGAGGATGAATTTTTGAAAGCCAAGAACCCTAACCTAACTTGAAAAAAAAACGTGTGACACATGGAAGTAGCAGCCAAGGATTTACATTGATTCAAGCCAAACAAAGGTTTCCAATCAATTTTGTGGTGTTTTCTAAAGCTAACCAGGCCATCACCATCGATCGAGACGCCCAGAATAATTTAATTTTAGACGCAGGTACAAGCTTATACCATTGTTAGGGTTTTTGAACCTCAAATTAGGGTTCCTCAAAATAGGCAAAATTGCACTAAACTAAGGGTATATTCGTGTTCAGGGGGTCGGTTCCAATCGAACCATGTCCTCCTCTGAAATTTATATTGCATATTTGTGATTATTTGAAAATTGCAGGGATTTAGCTACGGATGAAGGTCGTGGGTAAAGCCTTTACCCATGAATTGACCATCGATATAGGCCCTGAGAAATTCAAATGGGGAAGACAACCCCTTTGGCGCGCGTTTCATTTAGTTAATTTTCAGAATCTATTTTCTTTTATATACATTTTCATTCATTACACTAACAGCTTGTACACTTGGCTCAGTTGGCAAGGAAACGCGCTTGTGACCCTTGGGGCAGGGGTTTGATCCCTTGCTACCCCATATATTTTTAACACTTTACCAAACTAACATTTTTCTTATTTTCTTATTTTTCTTTTCTATTTTAATTTCCTTTTAAATATTTTTTTAAATACAACAAAAAACACAAAAATATTTTCTTTTCACAAATAGGTCAGAAAAATATTTATTTAATTTTTTATCATTAAAAATTTTCTTTTTTCCTTTTAATTTAATTAATTGTTAATTAATCACTTAAATTAACTTTTAATTAATTTTCCTAATTAAAATCAATCCATGGTTATCGGTCCTTATGATATACTTATTCAAGACATGGTATTTGACTACGACAACGATCTCCATGGTTATCGCCGAAGATTTGTGCACGCTTGGGGCATGGTGAAGAAAACTGATACCAAAACCTTGAGGCATAAAAATTCCATTCCTTGGGAACCTTACCTCAAATGGGTGCGATCTCGCGTTCAAAACCTCATGAGGCCATATACTGCTATCCTGCCAATAATTATGGAACCTGTTGTTGTAGGTGACAAACCATATACCATTCTTCATCCAGACATGCCTACTGATTTTGAAGAATTAAAGAGATCCTAGATTCAAATCAAGGAACAAAGGGATACATTTGAAGCTCAATGTTGTGCAAGCGAAAAAAAAAGTATTGGAGTTGACAAAGCTACTTCACGAAGAACAACGCATTAACACCTACGTCAACACCAAGAGGAAGCTTCCATGGGATACCTAAGCTCTAGGAATTTCATTTTTATTACTTGAACTCTCTTTTGTATTACTGATCAGACTAATAAAAAAGTTTGTTCGTGCTTTGTTCACTAAATTTAAATTCCTAAGGTCCTTGAAAACATTACATTGCATAACATTGCATATCATAGCATAACATTTCATAACAAGTACTTTAAATAGCGGTTCTCTTATTCTCTCGTTATTTATTCCAGCAAAAATGGCTCTCGAACAAACTGTCAACGATCTCCAGGCTTAGAATGCTCAATTCTAGGAGATGTTCACCAATTTGGCCCAAGGTCAGAAAGACCTGAAGAAGCTCATCATCAAAAAGAAGAAGACCATTGAAATTCTCAACATGGGGAAAAGGTACAGAGGTCCAGTCAAGGTAGTCAGACAACTTGAGTTCTCGGACAAGAGCGGCGAAATTGAAGGAAGCGTCAAAAACAATGAAGGAAGCCATCATGAGTCTGAAATCAAAGAGGAAGACTATATGAGCGAGTAGCATCCTGGAAAAAAAAAGTACAAGCAACTTGAAGATCGCTTGAATACTGTGGAAAATCTGAAAATGTCAGGGTTGAACTTTGATGATCTGAGTCTGGTTCTCGGAGTAGTAATTCCCCGCAAGTTCAAGGTCGTTACCTTTGCTAAGTATGATGGAATTTCTTGCCCGAAGCTGCATTTGAGGTCCTACGTTTAGAACATCCATCCTCATACTAAAGACAGGAAGTTGTGGATGCATTTCTTTCAAGAAGTCTGTCCGGAGCACAGTTAGAGTGGTATTATCAGCTAGAGAATACTCGCATTCATACCTGGAATGACTTGGCAGATGCTTGCTACAAACAATACAAGTACAATACTGAATTGGCACCAACTCGTATGCAACTGCAGAACATGTCTACGGGCCGTGATGAGAAGTTCAAAGAGTATGCCCAGAAATGGAGAAATCTAGTAGGCAGAGTCCAGCCACCCTTGTCTAATAGAGAATTGGTGGACATGTTCATGGGAACGCTGACAAGCCCATTCTTCAATCATCTAATTGGAAACTCATCATCCAGATTCACTGAGCTGATATTGACAGGCAAACGTATTGAAGTTGGAATCAAGAGCGGAAAGATTTAAGTCGAAACATCCTTGAATACTACGAAGAGATATTTTGGAGGGAAGAAAGAAGCCAATGTTGTGTATGTTCAGAAGAACCGTGACAATGGTGATCATCATCAATCTGTGGGGGCAGTTCTGATCTCTAATCCCACATCAATGCAATCTCAACAAGACAACGCGCGTAGACAGAACGCGCCAAAAAGATAGTTCACGAAGATCAACATGTCGTTGTCTCAAGAATTATAACTGTAACACGGTGGGGGAACTGACTTGTTTGTTTTGCGTTTGATCGCAAATGTTGCGGATAGTAAGAGTCTCCACCGACTTTTATTTTATCCAATTAAGGGAAGGCGAAAAGAACAAGAAAAGACCTTCGTTAGATTCTGAGTAAGGGAGGTGGTTATGAAAAGGGAAGGTGTTAGCACCCTTTCCATCCGTAGTTATCTACGGGCTCTTAATTGCTTAGCTCACTTTAAATTATTTTTTGTGTGTGTGTTTGTAAAGATTTTTGAAAAGGCATTTCGCTTTGACTTCGTAATGATTCACACTGGAATGTATACGAAGTGTTTGAAAATATTTTGTTTAGGAAAAGAAACTTTGTAATGATTCACGCCGGAATGTATACAAAGCGCTTTGAAAAGATTTTGAAATGTGTGAGGTGTAAGAAGCATTTTAATTGAGCAAGCAAAAGAGACTTATTTTACCTACTCAGAACGGTCGTTTCCGTGTTGTTTTTCTTTCCTTTAGAATAAAGCTATCCATACCATTGGTTAGTAGGTAACCTTATTCGTTGGATGTAAAAGGGGCATTCGAAGGGACATCAGATGGTCATAGAAGGCAACTTGTAAGGATATCCTAGCATATTCTTAAGGACGATCATCACTTTTCGTAGGCAACAATCGAGGGACGAGATCATATATTCGTAGGCAACATCGTGGGACTATGATCTTTTAAGTCGAAGGGACTATGATGATATATTGTAAGCAGTTGTGCTAAGATACGTTTGAGGGAAATGACCATTATTCGTAAGGCAACGAGAAAGGATACCCTAAGGAGGTGCATGTGTGAAGAGTGTATTGTATTCAGATATTTTTGTCTTATGATTAGCAGTGATCTATGTTGTTTTTAGTCTTGCCATACACGCCTAATTACTTGCAGTTAATAGGTTCGAAAATAAATTGCGGAAATATGTAAATGTAACACCCCAAATATTTCTTATATATTATTATATCTTAAATAGTTATTAAAAAAAACACATTAAAATTATTAGTTTCATTAAAAACCTTTTTTTTTAAAAACTATTTGAAGCTAATTTAAAATTTAAAGTCAAGCAATTACACACTTATATTATACATTATATTACAATACACATCAATACTAATTAATTTGCCTACAGGCTTACATATTATATAAGTACCAAACCAAGATAATTATTCTTATATCACTTGCAAGACAACACCTTATTCATAATTATATTCACATCATTCAAAGTTAGTACTATCAATATAAAAGTCTAGGAACGTAGAGTTATCTAGTCTACAAGCTATCCCAAAATGGTTCCTAAACTTTCCACCACTAAGAGTCATCCATCAGCATGCCATTAGTGTCCATTGGGGAAATCCCCATTGACACTACTATCTCCTAAGTATTCGGAAGGATCTTCCTCTGATTCAACACGACCATTCCTTGCAAATCCATTTTCACCTGCACCAGCATTACCATGTTGTGGAACATGTGGACCATGAACTCTAACACGTGGAGAAGGACGGTTGTGAGGCCTAGGTCCCCTATGTCTAGCAGAGGTAGAATTCTCCCCAACACTATCTAATGTGAGTGCTCTAATCATCATTTCCATTGGCAGTACCAATTCTAAAGTGATGTGATGTGTAATGGAGGAAACAGCTAGTCCTCTTATTCCTTCGGTAGTTCTTACATGTCCTGTAAACTTTAAAGTTTGGGCGTTCCTATCAATTTCCCAAACTGCATCCCCCTGTTCTTCGAGACACTCAATTTTCCGCGTACCCGAATGATGCAGCGGCTCCCCCATCATCATTTGTAATGTAAGGGATGAAATACTCGTACACAAGTTTACATCGTGATGAACACACAAGTTTACAAATAATATTATACAATTATATGCAATATTTTGCTAAATAGAACATCATATATTAATTAATTCAATTTCACATATATAAACAAAATAAAGTAGTCACGTAGAATCATTTAATCACAAAAGCATTCATCCATTAAGAATATAGAATATCCTGTCAACAAACACAAGATAAATGTTAGTCATGATAAAATAAAAATCAATATTTTTATTGGTAGTATAGTGTAAATTTTTAATCATCTAGTTTGACCCTACTCCATGGAGACATCTATTTCAACATGAGCGTAAGGCCGTTTCAACTTCCATATCATGATTGTTTTGCAATGAGTAGATATCCAACTTCTACTCCAACCATTCTGGCATGAGCGCTACACCTTATTTTAGATAGTCCTGTACAGTCAGGTATCACTGTGTCGGGTATTATGATTTCCTCCGGTCAGAGTGGCTATCACTGACCATTGGTAGGAGTTCAAAACACATGTGATCCCCAGAAGGTTTGTAGTCGACCCAACCGAACCTATCCTCAGTCTTATATACTTCATCGTATTATAAGAAACAACCTGTTTTGCTCTTTAATTAAGTGGTTAGTAAATTCTTTATACATTTCTTCACTTTATTTACCACAATTAATAATCACCTCACCAATACCATTAATATCCACTTCAAAAACACATATTTGATTTAAAATCGAAAATTGTCAATATCATGAGTTCCTAATTATAACTAATAATATATATACAATTATCACGTTTCTTGTGCTCATCGAAACTTATTATTAGTAAATCCCCTTACCTTTGAGCTTTTCAATCTACTTGAGTAATCACTTCCCAGATACCTATTTAATCAATAACATAACTACATTTCAACTACTCATCTTAAATATTAAAAATTCTAACAAGTATTAAATTTAAAGGACAAAATAAAAGAATTAACTAATGAGCTAGTTAATTTTAAATTATTCGTATATACACACATCTAATTTCACATGATACGTATTTTTGAAATAAATAAATAATTTTAATTTTAATTTTCTAAAATAAATAAATAAATAAATAAAATATTATAAATATATTGTTTTTAATAAAACTAAAAACCTATATTAACAAATTAATTTATTATACAGAATATAAATTAAAGTAATCCATAATTAATATTTATGTTATTTTGTTCTTTAAATAAAAACTATTATATTAATTGAAGAAACATATAACTACATATGATATATATATTACATATCATACAATAACTAATTAATACTTAAAATCTTACTTAAAATTTTTGTAATGATAATTCTAAATATTCAAAACTTGGTATAACATTATTACATCACTTAGTTCTAACATTTTTTATTTTTTTTAAGAAAAATATTTCTCAAAAGAAAATGAATAGAAATCATATTTTTCATACTTATTTCCAAATAATTATATAAGTGTATATGTATCTATAGTGTCATACTTATCTATATTTATAAACCAAAAAGAAGTAATTTTTTTTACCTTAATAACTACTTCTCTTGCTGCTACTACTTAACCTTAGACTTGGTTTAATTTTGTTTTTTTGTGTGAGTGATAAGCTAACATGCATTGGTTATTTATAGATGAGTGGTGTGATGTTACTTGGTGTAAATTTTGACAGCATGCACATGTATACAGTAAATGAACTTTATATTACTTGATAAACCAATGTACCACGTATCCCTGATGACAAGCTATACATCTGTAACTTCTATCCATTTACTATTCTTTATTATTATTATTATACTAATTGTAATATTTATAATAATTAATTATTATACATACTATCTATATTTATTTAATTTTTTTTTATTTTCAAATATAAATATAAATATTATAAATTTGTACAGCTGAGAAATTTACAGTCTAAACTTTCGGAAAAAGAAATTATTTATTTATTTATTTATTTTAATTTACAGCATAATATACTAAGAAATATTATGATTTATATTTAAAGTTATCTTTCATAAATTCACTCAAAAAATAAAAATTATTTATTATATACTATTAATAAAAACACGTATAAATTATTTAAGAATAGCGATAGTAGTAATAATACTTTAAAAAATTTAGGGTGTTATATTACTACCCTACTAAAAAAAAATTCGTCCTCGAAATTGTGTACCTTAAAATAAATTTGGATATTGAAGTCGCATATTATCTTCTAATTCCCATGTTGAATCTCCCGTTGCTTGATCCCATACAACTTTAACCAAGTAAATTTGTTTTCCTCTCAGTTGTTTAACTCTTCTATCTTCAATCCTTACAGGAGATGTCTCGTAGGACAAGTTTTCTTTCAAAGGAACTTCGTCGGGTTTAATTATATGAGATGGATCGGGAACATATTTTCTTAGTTGTGAAACAAGTAAGACATTGTGGATTTTTGAAAGAAAAGGTGGTAAAGCAATCTGATAGGTGACTGGACCAATACGACGAATGATTTGGTAGGGTCCAATGAATTTTGGAGTGAGTTTTATGGCCTTTATAGCTCTACCTACCCCAGTCGTCGATGTGACTCTCAAAAATACGTGTTCTCCTTCCTGAAATTCGAGAGGTCTTCTCCTTTTGTCGGAATAACTTTTTTGTCTACTTTGTGATATTCTCAACCTTTCACGAATCATTCTTACTTTCTCGGTTGTTTGTTGTACGATATCTGGTCCAAGCAAACTACTTTCTCCATCCTTATACCAACACAATGGTGTTTGACATTTTCTCCCGTACAAAGCTTCATAGGGTGCCATTCCTATACTTGAGTGGAAGCTATTGTTGTACGTAAACTCAATCAATGGTAACAGGTCATCCCAACTTCCCCTATTGTCTAAAACGCATGCTCTCAACAAATCTTCTAGAGATTGAATTGTTCTCTCTGTTTGTCCATCTGTCTGAGGGTGATAAGCAGAGCTTAACCGTAAATTTGTACCCAAGGCCTTATGTAAGCCTTTCCAAAGATGAGATGTGAATTTGGGGTCTCGGTCAGAAACAATGCTTGATGGTACTCCATGGAGTCTCATAATTTCCCTGACGTAAATCTCAGTGAGCTTTTCTACTTTATAGTTTATGTTTACAGGTAAGAAATGGGCTGACTTCGTTAACCTATCTACAATCACCCATATGGAATCATAGTTAAGTCGGGTTTTTGGCAATCCCACAACAAAATCCATCGAGATACTCTCCCATTTCCACTCTAGAATGTCTAATGATTGAAGCATACCAGCTGGCCTTTGGTGTTCAACCTTTGCTTTTTGACACGTTAGACACGATGCAACATATTCTGCCACTTGCCTTTTCATTCCTGGCCACCAAAAATTTAACTTCAAATCTTTGTACATTTTTGTGGCTCCTGGATGAATACTCAACATGCTCTTATGTGCTTCATCCAAAATCTTTTTCCTTATTTCTAAATTATTTGGAATACAAACCCTCGTGTTACATCTTAGAATTCCATCAGTTCCTAAATTAAATTCAGTGGTTCTTTCTTGTCCAATCAGTTTCTTTTTCTCTTGTAGATATTCATCATCTTCTTGTTGATGACGAATATTTTCCATAAAATCATTTGAAACTTTAATCATTCCTAAACAAATCTTTCCAGTGGAAAATTTCACGGCTAAACTTAGATCTCAGAACTTTTCTATCAATTCCAGTTCTTTAGCCATCATGGAAGAAATATGAATCGCCTTTCTACTTAATGCGTCTGCTACTACGTTTGCTTTCCCTGGATGATATAGTAAGGTAAAATCGTAATCCTTGAGGAATTCTATCCATCGTCTTTGTCTCATGTTAAGTTCTTTCTGGTCAAAAAGATACTTCAGACTTTTGTGGTCACTAAAGACTTCAAATGTAGATCCATACAAATGACGTCTCCAGATCTTTAATGCAAATACGACGACATCAAGCTCTAGGTCATGTGTTGGGTAATTGCGCTCATGAGTTTTTAATTGTCTTGAAGCGTATGCCACAACCCTTTTGTGTTGCATAAGAACACAACCTAACCCTTGATGGGAAGCATCACAATATACTTCATATGGTTCATCTGGTTGTGGTAAAACTAACACTGGTGACGTTGTCAACCGTTTTTTCATTGTTTAAAAGCTTTCCTCACACTTCTCTGTCCATACAAATGGTTGATCTTTCCTTGTGAGTTGTGTTAAGGGTGCCACTATCTTTGAGAATCCTTCGATAAATCTTCGATAATATCCAGCTAAACCAACAAAGCTACGAATCTCGGTTATTGTTCTTGGTTGCTCCCATGAAAGTACAGCCTCTACCTTTGTAGGATCCACAGCTACCCCATCCTTTGTAATTACATGCCCTAAGAATTTTACTTCCTGAAGCCAAAAATCACATTTTCATAATTTTGCGTATAATTTCTTGTCGCGTAGAATTTGCAAAACTTGTCATAAATGATCCTCATGCTCTTCAGGGGTTTTGGAATAAATGAGAATGTCATCAATAAATACAATGACAAATTTATCAAGGAACGGATGAAAAATCCGGTTCATGTAGTCCATGAAAATTGCTAGAGCATTCGTCATACCAAATGGCATTACGAGATATTCATAATGTCCATAACGAGTCCTACACGCCGTTTTAGAAATATCCTCGTTCTTCACTCTGATTTGGTGATATCTTGTTCTTAAATCTATCTTCGAGAAGATAACAACCCCGCGAAGTTGATCCATCAAGTCGTCAATGCGTGGAAGTGGGTATTTGTTTTTGATTGTCACCTTGTTTAATTTGCAATAGTCCACACAAAGTCTTGAGCCTCCATCCTTTTTCTTTACCAACAACACTGGTGCTCCCCAAGGTGAAACACTTGGTCTAATAAATTGTTTTGACAATAGATCTTCAAGTTGAGCTTTTAACTCGGCTAGTTCAGTAGGTGACATCCGATATGGTGAGATAGAGATTGGACCTGATCCAGGGATCAGATCAATTGAAAACTCAATATCGCGTACTGGAGGTAAACCTGTAACATCTTTTGGAAATACTCCAGGAAAGTCTCTCACTACGGAATTTCACTCAAAATTGTCTCACTCGAAACTTCTAAGGAGGATATTAACATATCTCCTTGAGCTCCTTCTTTTAAAGAAGTTGCAGCGTGACCAGCAGATATAAGTATAGAAATCTCGGGATCAGGAAAAATTAAAGTTTTATGTTCACAATCTAAAAGGATATGGTTGGAAGATAACCAATCCATGCCTAAAATTACATCTAATTGTGTTAAAGGCAAACATATCAAGTCAACGAGATATTTTCTATCATGGATGACAATAGGACAATTCAAACAAATGGAATTTGTAACTATAGGTTTTGACGTAGGAGTAGAAACAATTAAATCAAAAGGTAATGAAGAAATAGGTAAGTTTAATTGTTTCACGCGATCCTGAGATATAAAAGAATGAGTTGCTCCTGAATCAAATAGTACAGTTAAAAGATTACCAGACATATCGCATCTACCTTGTATAATATTTTCAGATTGTGAAGCTTCAACACCACTTATAGTATAAATCCTTCCTTTCTCCTTTTGCCTCGCAACTCTCACATTACTCATCATTGGTTCAGCTTTCGCATCCATGCATTCCCTAGCCATGTGTCCTATCTTTCCATATTTGAAACACATCATTCCTTTCACAGGACAAGTGTTAGCCAAATGGTCTTGTTTCCCGCATTTGAAGCACTTTCGAATAGGTTCTTGATTTTGATTCCTATTTGACCCATTTCCAATTGCAGATGCAACTGGACGATATGGTCGTTGATTCTGATCATTTCCCAATGGTCGGGTATATGGTTTTTTGTATAATTTTTTTCCTTTTTGACTCCATCCCGAAGTTGGATACTTAGACCTAGATGGTCCCCCAACATTTCCTCGACTGATTTCACCTTCCTTCATCGCTTCTATTTTCCTACATTTTTCCACCAGAGGTTGGAATTGACGAATCTCCAAAGGCAAGACAGATTCCTTGATGTTGTGTCTTAATCCACCCTCAAATCTTTCACATAACCAATCCTCGTCAACCTGCTCCTGAAAAAAACGAAAATATTTCGCCAACAACTCAAACTTAGCCGCATACTCTCCAATCGTCATTCCACCTTGTTTCAGGGTAAGAAATTCTTGCTCCTTTGCAGTCCTAGCACTTCTGGGAAAATACTTATCTAAAAATTTAGTACGAAATACCTCCCAGGTAACTTCCTGATTGCTAGCTTCAACTATTTGTTTGGCTCCTTTCCACCAATACTCTGCATCTCCGAGCAACAAATAGGATGCATAATTTACTTTTACCCCGTCTGGACACTTTAGTACATTAAAAAATTTCTCGATTTCTTGAAGCCACAAGTCAGGTTTTTCTGGCTCCGTATCGCCATGAAATTGTGGAGGATCATGACGTCTAAAGTCCACTAACCCTTTTGATTCAGCTGCTTGTTCCTCCCTCTGTTGTTTTCGAAGATCTCTCTGATTCTTCGCAGCAGTTTGTTGTGCAATCGAAACCGCCATGTCAGCCATTACTTGGATAGCCCTATTTATGTCATTTCCGGCACCACCGTTGTTACCTTCAACATCCTCAGTGTTTATACGTGTATTTCTACGAGCCATTTGATTCCTAAAAGGCAACACCAATCAAATTCTAATAGAAATTAAAGAACTAATAGAGTATTCACACAACAAAACATAATAGACCCTATACCCAAAGTTATTCCGGAAGATCAAATCGTGCTCTGATACCACTTAATGTAACACCCCAAATATTTCTTATATATTATTATATCTTAAATAGTTATTAAAAAAAACACATTAAAATTATTAGTTTCATTAAAAACCTTTTTTTTTAAAAACTATTTGAAGCTAATTTAAAATTTAAAGTCAAGCAATTACACACTTATATTATACATTATATTACAATACACATCAATACTAATTAATTTGCCTACAGGCTTACATATTATATAAGTACCAAACCAAGATAATTATTCTTATATCACTTGCAAGACAACACCTTATTCATAATTATATTCACATCATTCAAAGTTAGTACTATCAATATAAAAGTCTAGGAACGTAGAGTTATCTAGTCTACAAGCTATCCCAAAATGGTTCCTAAACTTTCCACCACTAAGAGTCATCCATCAGATGCCATTAGTGTCCATTGGGGAAATCCCCATTGACACTACTATCTCCTAAGTATTCGGAAGGATCTTCCTCTGATTCAACACGACCATTCCTTGCAAATCCATTTTCACCTGCACCAGCATTACCATGTTGTGGAACATGTGGACCATGAACTCTAACACGTGGAGAAGGACGGTTGTGAGGCCTAGGTCCCTTATGTCTGGCAGAGGTAGAATTCTCCCCAACACTATCTAATGTGAGTGCTCTAATCATCATTTCCATTGGCAGTACCAATTCTAAAGTGATGTGATGTGTAATGGAGGAAACAGCTAGTCCTCTTATTCCTTCGGTAGTTCTTACATGTCCTGTAAACTTTAAAGTTTGGGCGTTCCTATCAATTTCCCAAACTGCATCCCCCTGTTCTTCGAGACACTCAATTTTCCGCGTACCCGAATGATGCAGCGGCTCCCCCATCATCATTTGTAATGTAAGGGATGAAATACTCGTACACAAGTTTACATCGTGATGAACACACAAGTTTACAAATAATATTATACAATTATATGCAATATTTTGCTAAATAGAACATCATATATTAATTAATTCAATTTCACATATATAAACAAAATAAAGTAGTCACGTAGAATCATTTAATCACAAAAGCATTCATCCATTAAGAATATAGAATATCCTGTCAACAAACACAAGATAAATGTTAGTCATGATAAAATAAAAATCAATATTTTTATTGGTAGTATAGTGTAAATTTTTAATCATCTAGTTTGACCCTACTCCATGGAGACATCTATTTCAACATGAGCGTAAGGCCGTTTCAACTTCCATATCATGATTGTTTTGCAATGAGTAGATATCCAACTTCTACTCCAACCATTCTGGCATGAGCGCTACACCTTATTTTAGATAGTCCTGTACAGTCAGGTATCACTGTGTCGGGTATTATGATTTCCTCCGGTCAGAGTGGCTATCACTGACCATTGGTAGGAGTTCAAAACACATGTGATCCCCAGAAGGTTTGTAGTCGACCCAACCGAACCTATCCTCAGTCTTATATACTTCATCGTATTATAAGAAACAACCTGTTTTGCTCTTTAATTAAGTGGTTAGTAAATTCTTTATACATTTCTTCACTTTATTTACCACAATTAATAATCACCTCACCAATACCATTAATATCCACTTCAAAAACACATATTTGATTTAAAATCGAAAATTGTCAATATCATGAGTTCCTAATTATAACTAATAATATATATACAATTATCACGTTTCTTATGCTCATCGAAACTTATTATTAGTAAATCCCCTTACCTTTGAGCTTTTCAATCTACTTGAGTAATCACTTCCCAGATACCTATTTACTCAATAACATAACTACATTTCAACTACTCATCTTAAATATTAAAAATTCTAACAAGTATTAAATTTAAAGGACAAAATAAAAGAATTAACTAATGAACTAGTTAATTTTAAATTATTCGTATATACACACATCTAATTTCACATGATACGTATTTTTGAAATAAATAAATAATTTTAATTTTAATTTTCTAAAATAAATAAATAAATAAATAAAATATTATAAATATACTGTTTTTAATAAAACTAAAAACCTATATTAACAAATTAATTTATTATACAGAATATAAATTAAAGTAATCCATAATTAATATTTATGTTATTTTGTTCTTTAAATAAAACTATTATATTAATTGAAGAAACATATAACTACATATGATATATATATTACATATCATACAATAACTAATTAATACTTAAAATCTTACTTAAATTTTTTGTAATGATAATTCTAAAAATTCAAAACTTGGTATAACATTATTACATCACTTAGTTCTAACATTTTTAATTTTTTTTAAGAAAAATATTTCTCAAAAGAAAATGAATAGAAATCATATTTTTCATACTTATTTCCAAATAATTATATAAGTGTATATGTATCTATAGTGTCATACTTATCTATATTTATAAACCAAAAAGAAGTAATTTTTTTTACCTCAATAACTACTTCTCTTGCTGCTACTACTTAACCTTAGACTTGGTTTAATTTTATTTTTTTCTGTGAGTGATAAGCTAACATGCATTGGTTATTTATAGATGAGTGGTGCGATGTTACTTTGTGTAAATTTTGACAGCATGCACATGTATACAGTAAATGAACTTTATATTACTTGATAAACCAATGTACCACGTATCCCTGATGACAAGCTATACATCTGTAACTTCTATCCATTTACTATTCTTTATTATTATTATTATACTAATTGTAATATTTATAATAATTAATTATTATACATACTATCTATATTTATTTAATTTTTTTATTATTTTCAAATATAAATATAAATATTATAAATTTGTACAGCTGAGAAATTTACGGTCTAAACTTTCGGAAAAAGAAATTATTTATTTATTTATTTATTTATTTTAATTTACAGCATAATATACTAAGAAATATTATGATTTATATTTAAAGTTATTTTTCATAAATTCACTCAAAAAATAAAAATTATTTATTATATACTATTAATAAAAACACGTATAAATTATTTAAGAATAGCGATAGTAGTAATAATACTTTAAAAAATTTAGGGTGTTATAGTAAAGGTCCTATGCTATTACATGGTTTTGGGAAAGATACATAATATGGGAGTGCAGAAAGTAAAGGCAGAAATGTAAAGGTCCTACGCTATTACATGGCTTTGGGGCAGATACATAATATGGGAGTGCAGAAAGTAAAGGCAGAAATGTAAAGGTCCTACGCTATTACATGATAAAAAACTGCGACCTATACAACCTTTCTAAAATTTAAAATGCGTAATAATAAATGAAGGGTCTAAGTGAGAAAACCTAAATCCTAATATTTTTGGTATTTTTGAAGGTTAATGTTAATATGAGGAAAACCTAGTTCTAATTGATTTTAATTAAAAAAAACATTTTATGAAAATTAACCTAAATTAAACTAATTAAGTTAATTAATAAAAAGCATGGAGAAAATTATTTGTGAAATTACCTAATTAAACTAATTATTTAACCTAATTACTAATTAAATTAGTTAAATTAAAATAAAAAGGAAATAAGGAAAAACATAAACAATAAAATAAAACAAAGAAAAATCCATCAGAGCTTCTGACGGGAGCTGCCACAGAAGCCAAGCCTTCTGTGAGTGGCGCGCCTTGGGCACCCAGAAACTGGAGTTTCTGGGGAGGATCCTGCTAAAAATGTCCAAAAGTGGGGCACGCATCGAAAGGGTCCGTGGGGCTTCTAGAATTCTGTTGGGACATCCAGTGGAGCTTGGAGGGTTATTCTTTGGAAGGGTCCGTTGGGGTTTCTAGAGATTTTGACGCTGGAAGGGTCCAGAAGATAGGTCTTCTGGAGATTCTGTTGCTAGGACGTCTAGAAGCTGGAGCTTCTGGAGGGGTTCTGTTGCTTGAAGGGTCCAGAAGCTGGGGCTTCTAGAGATTTTGGATCTGTGACGTCCAGAAGCTGGAGCTTTTGGGGGTTTTGTTGCTGAAAATGTCCAGAAGCTAGAGCTTCTGGGGGTGATGCCTCCTTTGGGGATCCAAAATCTAGAGCTTTTGGAGGTGATACTGCTTCCAATGGGGATCCAGAAGTTGGAGCTTCTAGGGGTGATGCCTCCTCTGGGGATCTAGAAGTTGGAGCTTTTGGAGGCAACGCTTCTGAGGAATCCAGAAGTTGGAACCAAAACGCGCCAAGGTGTCATCTTCTTCGTTTGAATTTTCAAACTTTTACCCACGGTTCTGTTTCCTCACTATACCTCTGCAAGAAATCAAAACTAAAAAATACGCAACATAAATCAGTTATGAGATCATGGATCAACTCGGTGTGATCCCCTGAGTATGATAGGGTCACTGGTTTCGTCCAATTTATCCTATTTTGGAAATCCCTAATTCGAGCTCATGAACCCTAGCAATGGCAGATTCTTGTTCCTGTGCTAAAACTCAAATCAAACTATCCAGAAAGTTTACAAACATCAGTCTAAACACAAATATGCGACCAAATTGTATTAAAAATGCATGAATCAATGAAATCAATTTTGAGTTTTGAAGAGCAACCCGTGATTTTGGATGTTTCAAGGCTTGGTGAATGGCTGGATCGATTCAGAGGACTCCCAGGAACGTGTTGGGATGCTTGGAATGGCTTGAATCAAGCTAAAACTCTGGCTGCAAGTCACTTGTGTGCCACAGTTTTCTTGAGTTTGGTTAGGGTTCTTCCAGCTGCAAAAAAACTCTCCTCTAGGGTTTAGAAACCCTCTGAATTTATAGAGGATGGATTCAGGTTGAGCATTGATGAGAAAATATATCCCATTCAATGAGAGTATATTTGATTTGCCAATCTTGTCAATCTTGTCAATCTTGATCAAATATTTCCAATCTTGTACCAATCTCTTGCCAATCTCTCAATTTCAAATTTCAGGCCATTTAATAGGTATCTTGGACCTCAAGAAAGTCAAATATACACTCTTGCATTGATTGATTTATTTTTTTGCTATTTTATTTTAATTAAATTGACTTTAAATGAATAAAAATCAAAATAAATAAAATAAAAAGCTCAAGGGCGTGGCATTGGGCTTTGAGGTTCTAATTGTGATTAGAAACAAGTTTGAACCAAGAAAAAATAAGTCCATTTGGGAAAAATTTGATTTTCTCAAGTATTTCTCTTTGTGCACGTCCTCAAAAATGCCCAACTTGCACAACTTGTATCTTGCTCAATTTTTAACATTTTTGGGTGTTCTTGAACTTTTTAGAAAGCTAAAGATGTCCTCTAGCAGCCCTTTTGGTTTAATCTTCATTTAAGATTCCATGCTCGTGAACACTTCTTTGCAAAAAGATGACTTCTTGTTGACTTTTTTAAAGGACCTGTAATGTTTTGATCTATAACTTCCAAATGAAGCATTTCCAGCCCAAGCTTGTGAGTCATGAAGTTGTAGAGAATTGAACTCCCTTTAAAATGAGCTTTGGTGGAAAATTTCTGATAAAGTATGTGAAAGTTATACTTGGTCAATGTTCTGTTGACTTTTGTCTGAAAAGCCCTAATTTAGAAACTTTGACTTTTGCTCAAATCTTGATTTTTCTTGATGAATCTTGGTCAACCCTTAATCAAATGATGAATATTACTTCAAAATATTGGTGTTGACAAAAAAATTATGAAGTTTGACTGCATGTTGACCACAGTTGACTTTTTGTCCAATACAGTTGATTTTCAGCTATCTGAGCAAATTTGACTTGTAAGGCTTGAAACTTGATATGGTGATCCCTTGAAGCAAATGATAAGGTATTATGACCACTTGAATCACTGGAAATCCATATTAACTTTGGAGGAGCAGAACCCTAGCTTGGATGGATTGCTTAGAAGAGGTTGTCTGGTCAACCCTTGTGAAATCCTTGAGTATGGAGTTGTGGATTGTCTTGAGAAGTAGGAGGACAAATTTTGGGGTATAACAACAACACATGTTGAAAACAGAGCTGATTACTTTGAGGGATCTTCCTCAGCACGTCAACACCTCCTCTCCGAAGTACAGTCCTAATGCAAGAAGGGCATATCACTCCAACAGCCCAGGGCACGATACCAACAACTATTGGGCCCTGAAGAACAAGATTCAAGACATGATTGAAGCTCGGGAAATTGAATTCGACCCTCTTGTCAAATCTCCGAATGTGATAAACGCACCAATTCTTGACCATGGTATAAGCGTCAATGCCATTGACAATGACTCATATGTATTTGATGTGAACGAGATGACCATTCCCCTGATGACTGTCAAGAAGGATTTTTACAAGTCGGTTTATTTCCTGGATGTCCTGACAACTGCAGTTTGTGCGCATCTGAATCCAATGGATGTGCTTGGTTGAAGAGACTTGTTTAAGGCATGATGGACAACCGAGAAGTGTTATTCCTAAAAGCTTCATCTGTAGAGAGTCTGTGCAAAGATGTTTCTAAAAGTCTAAAGATCGAAGACATAAGAGAAGTCGTACCAGAAGTCTGGGATACCTTGGGGAAACCAAGAGGGAAGTTTTATTTCATGGTGAAGTATACCACTCTTGAAATCTACAAGATTGCAATTAAGACATCAAAACAATTAGATGGGGAGATGATTATCCCGAAGAATATGCTGATGTGAAAAAAATAAGGATCACCTTTGCCGATCTTGCACCCATAGTGGTACCTCTCATTATTACCTCACCCAAATCAATTCCATATTCCTCTGACAAAGTTATACCTTTGAATTATGGAGCCGAAGTCTACTATCATGGCGTCAAGCAAGAGCCATTAACCATTGAAGACAATACAGTTGAAGCTACAAATCTTGACATTGACAATATCATCGGGTCAAGCAAAGTAACCCGAATCAGAAGAGTGTTTTCTCCAACTATCTCTCCTCTGAAGGGTAATACTACACTAATTCGCATTCCTGCTATTGAACCAACTCCCAAAGCTCGAGGGAAAGACAAAGTGACTCAACCTACTCAGATAGAAGTACCAAAGGGAGTTGCTGAAGATACCTCTAAGCAATAAATGGAGGAAATTTTGAAGATCATTAAAAAGAGCGACTAGAATGTTGTGGAGCAGTTAGGACAGACTTCATCCAAGATTTCCATGCTAGCTCTGTTGTTGTGCTCTGAGTCTCATGCTAAAGCCTTGGTGAAATTTCTGAAGAATGCTCATATACCGCAAGATACTTCAGTCGACTAATTTGAAAGTTGTATTGCAAGCCTGAACGCAGAAAATGGTTTGGGCTTTTCTGATGCCGATCTGACTCCTACCGGAAGAAAGCACAACAAAGCCTTGCACGTCTCTATGTAATGCAATGGAACTACGTTGTCTCATGTATTGGTGGATACTGACTCTGGTCTAAATGTCCTGCCAAAGAGTGCTCTCTACCGACTTAATGATGAAGAAGTGGTCATGAAAACCAATGACGTAATTGTAAGAGCTTTTGATGGTTTGAAAAGAACAGTGTTTGGAGAGCTTAACCTGTCGATCAAAGTAGATTCCCAGACTTTTGACTCTACTTTCTTTGTAATGGACATTCGACCAGCTTATTCTTGCCTACTTGGGCGCCCTTGGAAACATGGGGCAGGCGCTGTTATCTCTACTCTGCATCAGAAGTTGAAGTACCCAGTGAAGGGAAAGATTGTTACAGTATACGGAGAAGAATAATACATGGTAAGCCATCTATAGTCATTCTGATACATCGAAATGGAAGGGGAATTTGTCGAAAATACTTGTCAATCTTTCGAAGTAATTCCACGAGTCATTCCTGCTGACTCTCCTATAACTCCTAAAGTTACTAGAGTTCCACCGAAGATGGCCTCGCTAAAAGATGTTAGAGTTGTAGTTTAAGAAGGAGGTTGTACCATTTGGGGTCAGCTACCCGATTTTCCATTCAAATCTGACAAGACTGATTTAGGCTTCACTTCTAAAGGTTAGAAGATGATACGCAACGAACGTGCCGGCAGATCTCCATTCCGCATCAACTAAGACGGAATTCATGTTATAGAAGACGATGATGGTGACTTCGACATCAACAATTGGATCTTCCCAATTCCTGGCGATGGACTCAACAATTGGAAAACTGAAGATGTTATGCCAATCTCCTTTAGACATGAGTAGTTGTTTTTCTATTTTACGCTTTTTGCTTTCACACTTCGAACAATAAAACTCTAAGCCTAGTGCCTTGCTCAGGGCACCACGGCCCGTTTGTGAGGGTTATTATTTGTCATTTGCATATTTTCATTCAATAAATCATTGGACTTTTGCATTCAAATATTGTGCTCCCTGTATTTCTTTTCACTTTATCACCTTTTCAAAATCTATGCGTTCTTACACACACCCACGTAATAAACTGCAGATCCACATTCACTCTGGATCCTGTCGATAACGACTCTACTATTGCTAAATATGACTTTGATAATCCGATCTACCAAGCCGAAGACGAAGGTGAGGAAGATTATGAAGTGATAGGAGAACTTTCTAGACTACAACAGCAAGAGGAAAGGTCCATACAGACACACGAAGAACCAGTCGAGGTTGTGAATCTAGGTACTGACAAAGACGGAAAATAAATCAAGATATGAGCGAGATTACATCGAGATTTTTGCTTAGTCCTACAAAGACATTCCAGGTCTAGATATTGACATTGTGGTACATAAACTACCAACGAAAGAAGGTTTTCTCCCTGTGAAGTAGAAGATCCATCGTATGCGTCCTGAGATGTCTGAGAAAATTAAAGCCGAAGTCATGAAGCAGTTCAATGTCGGATTCTTAGCCGTTACTTCTTACCCACAGTGGGTTGTGAACGTGTTACCCGTACCTAAGAAGGATGGCAAAGTGCGTATGTGCGTAGATTACCGAGACCTGAATAAGGAAATCCACATATTGATGTCCTGGTTGACAACACCGCTCAGTATAAAGTTTTATCTTTCATGGATGGTTTCTCTAGTTACAATTAGATCAAGATGGCTCCCGAAGATATGGAAAAGACTACTTTCGTTACACAGTGGGGCACTTTCTGTTACAAGGTCATGTCGTTTGGGTCGAAAAATGTTGGCACCACATATTAACGCGTTATGGTGGCTTTATTCCATGACATGATCCATCATGAGATAGAGGTCTACGTCGACGACATGATGGCTCGATCACAAACTGAAGAAGAACATCTAGATCATTTACGAAAGTTGTTTGATAGACTGAAGAAATACCGGTTGAGACTTAATCCGAGCAAATGCACCTTTGGAGTCAGATCCAGAAAACTCTTGGGTTTCGTCGTCAGTGGTAAAGGAATCGAAGTTGATCCTGCCAAAGTTAAAGCTATTCAATAAATTCCAGCTACCCGTACCGAGAAGGAAGTCAGAGGTTTCTTAGGACGACTGAATTACATTTCTAGATTCGTTGCACATCTATTTGCTACCTGTGAGCCAATCTTCAAGTTACTGAAGAAAGATCAAGTAGTAAAATGGAACGACGATTTCCAGACTTTTGACAAAATCAAGGAGTACCTGCAAGCACCTCATATCCTGATGCCACCAGTTGAAGGAAGACCTCTTATCATATAATTAATAGTATTAGAGAACTCAATGGGGTGTGTGTTGGGCCAACATGACGAGTCTGATCGAAAAGAGTATGCAATATACTACCTTAGCAAAAAGTTTACCAACTTTGAAAAAAAATACTCACATCTCGAGAAAACTTGTAGCACTTTGGCTTGGTCTGCTCGCCGACTAAGACAGTATATGTTGACTCACACTACCTTGTTGATCTCTAAAATGTATCCGATAAAATACATCTTTGAGAAACCTGCTCTCTCCGGAAGAATAGCAAGATGGAAAATGATCTTGACCGAATACGACATCTAGTATACTACTCAGAAGGCAATCAAGGGAAGTGTTGTAGCTAATTATCTGGCTCATCAAGCTGTAGATGACTACCAGTCTATGAATTTCGAGTTCCCAAATGAGGATATTATGTTAGCCACTGATTACGAAGAGCCTGGACCAGACGATGGACCTGAGCCAGGATCCCGATGGACTATGGTATTTGATGGAGCTTCTAACACACTTGGCAATGGTATTGGCGCCATAATTACATCTCCTAAAGGCCATACACCTTTCAACGCGATTATGTTTTGACTCCACCAAAAATATGGCTGAATACGAAGCGTGCATTATGGGTATCAAAGTTGCTATTGACTTGAGGATCAAGTTCTTGCAAGTATATGGAGACTCAGCTTTGGTGATTAGTCAAATCAAAGACGAATGGGACACAAAGCATCCAAATCTCATTCCATATCGGGAACATGTGTTGAATCTGATCCCCTACTTCGAAGAAATCACTTTCGAGCATATCCCGCGAGAAGAAAATCAGCTGGCAGACATGTTAGCTACCATGTCATCTATGTTCAAAGTCATATGGGACAACGAAGCTCCTTAAATCACTATTGAAAGAATAGATGAACAGACGTACTGTTGTGAACTTGATACTGAAGGAGTAGAAGAGAAACCTTGGTTCTACAAAGTGAAGAGGTACCTCGAGGCTCAAGAATACCCTGAAGGGGCATCTATCAACGATAAGAAGTTTCTAAGGAGGTTTGCTTCCAAGTTCTTTCTCAGTAACGACATCTTATACAAACGCAATCATGACTTGGCCTTACTCCGATGTAGATCGAAAATAGTGAGCGGATTATGGAAGAGTTACACGAAGGTGCATTTGGTACTCACTCCAATGGACATACAATGGCCAAAAAGATTCTAAGATTAGGTTACTATTGGTCCACTATGGAAGTAGATTGTTATCACTATACTCGATCTTGCCACAAAGTCCAGATATACGCAGACAAAGTACACATCCCTCCAGTTTCGTTGAATATTCTGACCGCCCCGTGGCCTTTTGCAATGTGGGATATTAACATGATCGTAGAAATCAAACCTAGCGCTTCTAATGGACACCGTTTAATCCTCGTAGTTATTGATTACTTTACCAAATGGGTAGAAGCAGCCTTGTTCGCAACTATTACCAAGAATGTCGTGGCTCGATTCATCAAACATAATCTCATCTGCCAATACGGCGTCCCCGAAAGGATTATCACAGACAATGGTACTAATCTCAATAAGAATATGATCACCGAACTCTGCACTCAGTTCAAGATTAAGCATCATAATTTTTCTCCATACCGGCCAAAGATGAATGGCTAAGTGGAAACCACCAACAAGAATCTTAAAGAAGATTATACATAAGATGACAGTGACTTATAAGGATTGACATGAAATGTTTCCATTCTCTCTCCACAGTTATCGCACTTCAGTACGAACATCTACAGGGGAAACCCCTTTCTCTCTCGTATATGGTATTAAAGTAGTTCCACCCATCGAGGTTCAGATACCTTCACTCAGAGTACTCAATGACGCAGAGTTGCAGACATAGTCAAAAAATACTACACACAAACGAGACCTATTAGGTCAACTGGCCTAGGCAAAAATAAGGGCGTCCTGACGAACCAAAAAGGTTCGGGAAAAAGTTAAGGACATATATACAAAAATGTACACCCGGTAAGTCGAAAACCTACAAAGGCGGCTTGGGAAAAAAAGGGAGTCCCAGTAGACTGAAAACCCGAAAGGGTGGTCTAGGCAAAAGTTAGGGATTAAAGCGTACGACTATGTCTCATCAAGATAATCTACTTACAAATTGAAGATTCAAATGGCGCGGATCAATCCAATCACCTTCGTTTGGCAGTAAGGAGATGAGAAAGTCGAAAATATAAGAGCAATTGTAGAGTTGAAACTCGACGAGATTGTCTCTCTGTATACGAATTGCCTATCTATAGGCTCACTTTTCCTCTTACTAGGATATTTGTCAATTTCCTCTGTATACGAACTACCTATCTATAGGCTCACTTTTCAAAGTCAATACAATTTCCCTTTTCCAGTTCAAATCTTTACTTTTATCTATTTCGTTTGCATAAAGTCCAATGATTGCTTTGAATGATTATATCCATCTGGCAATAAATATTTGTTCACAAACATACGAAAAGAAAATAGAAACATAAATTACTACAGACTCTAGGAATTGGAGATGACAACCAAGGTCACCAGTACATCCCCACAGAGTCATTTTTATCCCCACAGGATAATCCCTATAATCCCCACAGAGCCATCTCTCCCAACAGAAACGGATCTCTCCAACAAAATTACTACTCTATCATCTCCTTACAGCATCATCTATATTTCTTCTTATTACATTAGTCTCCGAGCGGTAGCAAGACAACTTTCACTTCATCACGTTAGTCCCCGAGCAGTGATTCTATCTACATGATCACATTAGTCCCCGAGCAATGAGTCTATCTACATCATCATGTTAGTCACCGAGCAGTGATTCTATCAACATCACCATGTTAGTCCCTAATCAGTGATCCTATCTACATCATCACATTAGCCCCCGCGTAGTGATCATCTACAACATCATCACATCAGTCCCCGCGCAGTGATTATCTATATTCTCAACTCATCATGTCAGTCCCTGTGCAGTGAACATCAATATTGGTACATTGGTCCCCGAGCAGTAACCCACCATTAATCAACTTATTATGTCAGTCTCCAAGCAATAATAGGTTATACAAGATCACATTATTCCCCAACAAAATTCGTACACGAGATGTTCATCCCCAACTGATATCTCTCGAGGATTGTCATTCCCCAACAACATCAATATCCATACCTAAAACTTGGTCAGATAGTGCATCATAGGAATTCACATCTCTCTTATTCCCTAGTCAGGGTCTCCAACAACTACATCCCCAAGCAGAAATCAAAGATTCCCAACATAACGTTTCTATCTTCTTCAAGATGGATACCACAACATCTACATTCATGTATTATACATAAGAGTCATAACATATATCATTCACGGGTATTATCATATACTCGCATGCATCATAATCTGCATAGAACTAATCATATCCTTTCAAGTTAAATTTCCCCTGCAGGTAAAAGTTATCTCCCAAACAGAAGGTCAAGGATTAATACCTGAAACAGGATGGGAAAACTATCTGAATGACCAAACATGTTTATCAACAGACATAAGGATACAGATTAATACCCGAAACAAGACGGGAAAGCTATCTACAGCCTGGAGAATACTCATTTCAGATACGGCCAAGGAAAAGGCTCATTCTAACTCTCTCTTAACATCAACTACTCCATATGGCATCTTTAAACCCATCTCCGACCACATATGGTCATCTCTCCGCCTACAAAATGTTGCATATATGGTTAAAAAACAATGCATAACAGTAATCTCATTCAAAGAGGAGTATATAGTCTAACGTACGAATCGCTCCCCAGCATCAGCTTTTCCAAATGGCATCTATAAGCCCAGCACATCATCAACTGACGATCTTATTCCATACATCGGCAAGTGTAAATTTTCAGGTGTACTCGAGTGTTTAATCATCTTCTACCTTTAGGTCATGAAAGGAAAGCATACCAATCTAACCCTTCCGGTACAATAAGATTGAACAGGGGAAACTACCCCAAAATGTGCCCTCCTATTTCTCAAGACACTCCACATCTCTATATTCAAGAATTTCTCAAGGGTTCACCAGACAAACCCTCTATTAAGAAATCAACCCAAAACTAGGGCTTTTATTCTCTCAAGAAAAAATCAAGTTCTAATGCCTCAAGTGGTCATCATACCTCCTCATATGTCTCAAGGTATCACCATGTCAAGTTTCAAGCCTCACAGCTCAAAAGTTAACAAAACTTTGACCAGGCATAACTTTCACATATTTTATAAGAAATTTTTCCATCAAAGATCATTTTGAAGAGAATTCAATTATATACAACTTCATGTCTCGCAAGCTTTTGCCAAAAATGCTTCATTTGAGAGTTATGGATCAAGACATTATAGGTCCTTCTAAAAGTCAACAAAAGTCATCTTCTTGCAAAGAAGTGTGCATCAACATGGAAACGTCAATGAATATGATTCTAAAGGTAGTGTTTAGGGGACATCTTGAGATTTCTAAAAAGTCCAAGAACACTCAAAAATGTTGAAAATTGAGCAAGATACAAATTGTGCAAGTTTGACATTTTTGAAGAAGTGCATGAAGAGAAATACTTAACAAAATCAATTTTTTTCTAAATGGGCCTAAGTTTTTATGATCCAAACTTATTCTTGAGATTATCCATGACCTCCAAGTCCATTTACACCCCTCTTTTTATTTTCAATTTTATTTATTTTGGATTTTATTCATTTTAATCCAATTTTAATTAAAATAAAATACTAAAATCAAATTAATTGATGCAAGGATGGATATTTGTCATTCTTGAGGTCCAAGATAGTAATGCTAGCTGGCCAATTTCTTTCAAAACTTGATTGCACAAGATTGAGACCAATTTCGAAACATTTGATGCAAATTGAAAAGATTTAAGAATCAAATATTTTCACATTGATTGCAATATATTTTGCTCTCAATTCTTAACCTAATTCCATCATCTATATATTCACAAGGTTTCTAAACCCTAGAGAACGAATTGTTGAAAGCCAAGAACCCTAACCTAACTTGGAAAAAAAAGTGTGACACAAGGAAGTAGTAGCCAAGGATTTGCATCGATTCAAGCCAAACAAAGGTTGCCAATCAATTCCTTTGTGTTTCTGAAGCTAACTAGGCCACCACCATCGATCGAGATGCCCAGAACACCAAGAAGACAATCACGGTTTGCATACCTCTATGTGAATTTCGATTTCATTTATTCACGTTTCATAAACATAATTTGACTATATATTCTTGATCGTGATGATGTTTGCAAGCTTTATGGTTTGGTTAATTTGATTTTAGACGTAAGTACAAGCTTAAGCCATTGTTAGGGTTTCTGATACTCAAATTAGGGTTCCTTAAAATAGGCAAAATTGGACGAAACTAAGGGTATCTTCGTGTTCAAGGGGTCGATTCCAATCGAACCATGTCCTTCTCTAAAATTTATATTGCATATTTGTGATTATTTGAAAATTGCAGGGATTTAGCTACGAATAAAGGTCGTGGGTAAAGCCTTTACCCACTTATTGACCGTCGGTATAGGTCCTGAGAAATTCAAATGGGGATGACAACCCCTTGGCGCGCATTTCTTTTAGTTAATTTTCAGAATCTATTCTCTTTTATATACATTTTCGTTCATTACACTAACAGCTTGTACAATTGGCTCAGTTGGCAGGGAAGCGCGCTGGTGACCCTTGGGGCAGGGGTTCGATCCCTGGCTATCCCATATATTTTTAACACTTTGCCAAACTAACATTTTTCTTATTTTCTTATTTTTCTTTTCAATTTATTTTCTATTTTAATTCCTTATAAATATTTTTTAAATACAACAAAAAATAAAAAAAAATATTTTTTTTTACAAATAGGTCAGAAAAATCTTTATTTAATTTTTTATCATTAAAAATTTTCTTTTTTCCTTTTATTTTAATTAATTGTTAATTAATCACTTAAATTAACTTTTAATTGATTTTCCTAATTAAAATCAATCCAGAAAATTCCTAAAAAATGTTTTCTTTCTTATAATTAGGTTTACTAACCCTAAAAACATTTTTGTGAAACATTTTCACTAACATTTTTTTTATTATTCTGATTATTTGTTTACTATTTCGCATTTACAATTCTAGAAACAATGTATAGGTCGCAAGGTTTATTCTGTAATAGCGTAAATTTATATTTTCTGCCTTTACTTTCCACACCTATATTATGTATCTTCCCCAAAGCCATGTAATAGCGTAGGACATTTACTTTCCGGACTTTACATTCCACACTTTATTTTTCTGTACATATTAATTGTGTAGTAACAAGGGTTTTTATGGCAAGATAAAATCAACCCTTAGATCACTCTAATTCAAGATTAATTATATTTGAACAAAAGTTTTCTAATTAGGGTTTTTCAAACAAAAGTCAACAGAACTTTGACCAGGCATAACTTCCACATACTTTATCAGAAATTTTTCCACCAAGGCTCATTTTGAAGGGAATTCAATTCTCTACAACTTCATGTCTCACAAGCTCTAGCCAAAAATGCTTCATTTGGAAGTTATAATCAAAACATTACAGGTCCTTCTAAAAGTCAACAAAAAGTCATCTTTTTGCAAAGAAGTGTTCATGAACATGAAAACTTCAATGAAGATGAAACAAAAGTGAGTGTTTATAGGACATCTTGAGATTTCTAAAAAGTCGAAGAACACCCAAAAATGTGAAAATTTGAGCAAGATACAGATTGTACAAGTTGAGCATTTTTGAGGAGGTGCACAAAGGAAAATACCTAGCAAAAGCAAATATTTTCCAAATGGACCTAAGTTTTCATGATCAAAACTTAATCTTGACATTATCCATGGCCTGGAAACTCAAGTTCATGCCTCCTATATTTTTATTTAAGTTATTTTGGAATTAAATGACTAAAATTCAAAATTAATTAAATAAAATACAAAGGTAATTGATAATACATGTTGGGTTTATTTTCCATGCATCTTGAGGACCAAGGAAGCCCATACTAGCTGTCAAATTTGTGCAAGACTTGATAGGAAATATTAGAGACGAAAAAAGGGCAATATTTGGTCTTTATTTTCAAGGAATTATATCTTAATCAATGTAAGATATTTTATCCTTTTGTTGACCTACTTCTACTCTCTTATAAATACCTCACAAGATCAGAAGTCAGAGGACGAAAAAATAGGAACCGTTGCCTCCACAAAGTACACTAATTCTCCCAAAAATTCCATATAAACTTGCAAATTCGTATTCCATTCTCCAGCCATTCTCAAAGTGATTTAAACGTTCCATCACCTTCCTGAGGTTCCATGAGTTGATTCCAATCAATTTCAAAGCCCTATAGTGCCCATAAGTCACCTCCTCAAGTACACCGGTTTGGTAAGGTTGTTTGATTTCGATTTTGATTCCCATGCATTATTAATATATTTGGTGCATTTGTTCGTGTTCAGGATACTAGTTAGAACAAGTGCAATGTTTTAGATGCAAGCTTTAAGGCCTAAATCTTCAAACACCATTGTTAGGGCATAGGAAGCTGTGAGCTTCGAACCTGGTGTTTCAAGCCGTTTCAAGACAAACTAATTGCACCATTGGATTCGCAGCACCTTAATTAGTGGATCTGGGTTGCCTTTGCTTGTGTTTTCATTGCTTTTTGCAGGTTTTAACCTTTGGATTGATCAGAGACGATGGTGGAAAACACCTTACACGGTGGTCAAAGGCTTAGGGGGCGATGTTGACTCAGACGTGGCAAGTCTCATCCATTCCATTGGTTCATTCAAATGGCCATGGACCCCACCTGGCGCGCGTTTTATTTCATTTGATTTCTGGAACTGGATTTCCAATATATATTTATTAAGTGACATAAATAATTGGATGTATGGCCGCCCCAGCGGTAGAACGCGTGCATTTAGTCATTTCCTCTCTAAAGGCGTGGGTTTGAACCCTACCTTTTGCCAAAGTTTTTCTAACAATTTTCTGATTTATGCAGGTAACATACACAGCCTCCAGAAGTTCTGGAAAACAGGTTTCCAGAAGTTCTGGAAGGAACTTCCATACAGGTTCCACAAGGAAGGAACTTCCACACAAGCCTCCAGAAGTTTTGGAAAACATGTTTGCAGAAGTTCTAGAAGGAACTTCTGTACAAGCCTCTAGAAGTTCTGGAAAATAGTTTTCCAAAAGTTCTGGGAGGAACTTCTGTAAAAGCCTCCAGAAGTTCTGGAAAACAGGTTTCCAGAAGTTCTGGAAAATAGGTTTCCAGAAGTTCTGGAAGGAACTTCCATATAGGGTCCCAGAAGTTCTGGCAAGGAACTTCCAAAACATTTTCACTATCATTTTCTTATTATTCTGATTGTTTATTTATTATTCCGTATTTAAGTTCTAGAAAGGTTGTATAGGTTGCAAATTTTTATCATGTAATAGCGTAGGATTTACTTTCCTCACTTTACTTTCCGCACCTTTACATTTCCGCACTTTACTTTTTGCACTCCTATTATGTATCTGCCCCAAAGCCATGTAATAGCGTAGGTCATTTACTTTCTGCAATTTACTTTTTGCACATATTTAACTGCTAGTAACTAGGCATGTATGGCAAGACTAATTCAATCAAGATAAATCACCCTAATCACAAGATAAAATATCTGAATACAACACACTTTTCACACGTGCACCCACCTTAGGGTATCCTCTCTTGTTGATTTTCGAATACATGGTTATGTTCCTCGAGTGTAGGGATATCTTAGCTAAGACGCTTACAAGTATATCATCATAGTCCCTTCGATACAAAGATCATAGTCCCTCGATGACCCTCGATGTTTCCTACGAATACATGATCTCGTCCCTCGATTGTTGCCTACGAAAAGTGATGATCGTCATTACAAATATGCTAAGGTATCCCTACAAGTTTCTTTCTATGACCATCCGATGTCCCTTCGAATGTCCATTTACATCCAACGATTAAGATTACCTACCAACTAATGGTATGGATAGCCTTATTCTAAAGGAAAGCAAAATAACATGGAAACGACCATTCTGAGTAGGTAATAAGACTCTTTTGCTTGCTCAATCAAAATACTTTTTACACCTCACACTTTTTTTTAATATCTTTTCAAAATACTTTGTATACATTCCAGCGTGAATCATTACAATGTCTTTTCCAAAACAAAACATTTCCAAACACTTCGTATACATTCCAGCGAGAATCATTACGAAGTCAAAGAGAAATGCCTTTTCAAAAACATTTTCAAACACACACATAAAAAAGAAATTTATAAAGTGAGCTAAGCAATTAAGAGCCCGTAGATACCTACGGATGAAAAGAGTGCTAACACCTTCCCTTTTCATAACTGCCTCCCGTACTCAAAATCTAACGAAGGTTTTTTCCTATTCTTTGCCTTCCCTTAATTGGATAAAATAAAAGTCGATGGCGACTCTTGCTATCAGCAACATTTGCGATAAAACGCAAAACAAACAAGTCAGTTCTCCCACCATATTACCTTTGTATTGGAAGCCCAATAGAAGGCTATTAGAGATTTCTAGGTCTCTTTCTTGTATGATGCCCAGGAGAAGGTTAAACTCAACGAGGGAGTTCTTTTGTACGAAGCCTAAGAGGAGGCTAACTCAATAGGGGATTTCTTTTGTACGAAGCCCAAGAGGAGGCTAACTCAACAGGTGAGTTATCTTGTACAAAGCCCAAGAGAAGGCTATGGGGAACCTAGTTGTTATACTAGTTGTTGTGACATAAATTAATACGACAAAGTGTGTGTGTGTGTGCATTCATAAGAGTTTATGAAAGAAATATATAAACAAGTGTATAAAACAAGCAAATAAAAGCTAGTGTAACTTGAATATATACAAAGGTGTGAAAGCAATATATAAATAAGTGTTTAAAACAAGCAAATAAGCTAGTATACTTGGATATATACAAAGGAGTGGGACTTACACCTTAAGGGAGGCCCACTGGTTTAAGAGCAGTTTCACTGGGAATAATGCTCCTCTTAATATTAATGAAATTGGTACAAGGAAATGAATATGTACACAAAATATGGATATGTACAAAGAAATTAAATATGTACATAGGAGGGTAGGGACTTACTCTATGAGGGAGGCCATGATCAATTTGATTTTTAATTCGAAAGAATTTCGAAGAAAAACCTAGTTTGGTTTGTATTTTCAAAGATTTAATCGAATCGATCATGGAAAAGAGGTGTGTAAGTTAATTAAAATGTTTTTGAAAGGTTTGAAATGATTTTGAAAAGTGAAAGATATTTACAAAAGGTTTTGAAAAAGATTATCTTTGAAAATCGGAAAGAAAACATTTTTGAAAAGTATTTAAAATACTTTAAAAACGTCTATTTTTTACCTAAAAAAAATATATCGAAAGAAAATATTTTTGGCATTTTTTGACATAATCATAAAATAGATATATTAAATAACAAGTGTGCAAAACATCATCTCAAAATGAGAAGTTTTGATTGGTTCTTGAAAATGTTGAATTTTGATTAAAAAAAATGTGAAGAAAACTAGTGATAAAAATTGGTTTTGATCTTGGAGAGGTTTGAACTCAGGACCTTGATCTCAAAGGTGAAAAGATTAACCATTGGGCCACATGCGTGGCTTGTTATTTACACGCTTCCATTTTATTTTATTTAGAAACACACTTGTGAAATGGTTTTGAAAATAGAGTTGAAAATGTGAAGAAAAGTGAAGTTTTGAAAAATAAAAGGTCTTAGGGGGATTAGAACCGTGGACCTTAGGCATGGCAAATGACTTAAGAGCACGTTGGCTGCCACTGAGGTGGATGTTTCATCCGTTAACAAAATGACAACTATTAAACAAATATTAAAATGAAAATTTTGAATTTTCTGAAAAACCAAGATAACGTGTGCATGGCTTCTTCTTATTCCTTAATCCTTCCAATTCATATATTCCTGGTTTCTTGATGAAATTGAATGATGTAAACGTCAAACTTGCTCGTTTTGAGCCTAAGAACATGATGATGATCATTAATTGCATCTATTTAAGCCTAAGATCATTGAATTCGAAGAAAAATAGATGAACCCAAATTCTAAGAATTGATCATGAAATCGTGTTTGTGCAACAAATCATGCAATTGATTGAGGGTTTATGATCCTCATAGGTGCAGAAACATGATGGCATAGCAACTTTTGAACTAGAATGCATAAATTATAGAATTCGAAGTTTGAGTTACTTACCTATTTGAATTGAAATTGAATTCCCAGCTGGAGTGTTTCCAAAAGTTGTTTCATGATTGTTATAGCTTCACTGGACCTTATGGAAGGTTTTTGAATGCTTAGACTGGTTTGAAAACACCTGGAATATTCTGACCAAGTCCAACTGCAATTTCTTGGAGTGTGATTTTATTTTGATGATTCTCTTGTTACAGATCATGTATGAGTGTTTGGATCATTTATATGAAGTGTATGGATGATGTTTGAAGTGAGAAATTTGAGTTCGCAAGAGTAGATTGCAAGATGGCAAGTTAAGGCTCAATATATGCATATGTGGAGTTTGAAAGTGATTTCTGAGTTTGGCTACTTTTGGTGATGGCTTGATGATTCTAACAACTTTCTAATTATGTTTATAGAGTGTTTGAAGCTTGAGATTGCTCAGAAATTGCAAGGTTTGGGGATTTTCAAATTCTCTCAATTTGAAACTTGAAACTTGGAAAATAAAAAAGTGAGAAAGCTTATTTAGGAATGCTTTGGTGTAATTTTGAATGAATAAATGACCTCTATTTATAAGCCAAGAGGACTGAAGAGCAAGGCAAGGATAGGATTGGAAGATTTGTGCAAGTTACCTTAAGGGGTAAGAAAGGATTTTTTGTCATAAATGCACATGGTTAATTTTGCAAACCATGGTTAATTTGTGAAAAATGACTTGTAACTTTGGAAAATGACTTGAAAGTTATGGTTATGGACCTCTAGGTTTCAATTTCAAAACCCTAGCTACAAAAAATGTTTTTTAAAGTTCTTGGACATTTTGGAAATCTTGGAACAACATCTACAACATTCATGTTTTGAGTTTTTCTTGAATCAAAATGGATCTAGTTGAAAACTGGCCATGAAAATGGTGAAAAACCATGTTTAAAACACTTGAAAAATTTTCTAAGTGTTAGAAAAATTTCAAATCTTGACTTTGTGTTGAATTTTTCACACATTTTGATTTTTTATGATCATGATGGATAATTTTAAATGATTTGATGATTGAAAAAATTTGAATTTCAAAAGTTGACCAAAAGTCAAAGTTTGACTGATCTGGACAGTTGACTTTTTGTCAAATGATTCAGAATTTCTCTGATGATCAACCATGGCATTTGAGATGTTTTGAATCAAGATATTAGGTCAAGATATTTCATTTATGATTTTGTGATCATTCTCGAAGAAATCAGGTCATTCATTGAGCAAAAAGTCAATGATACAACATCCTCGATCAAAACCCTAATTTGGTCGGTTCAAGATAGATCTCGAGGAAATGATGGGGAATTTGAAGATCAAATGTTGATAATTGATGAAGATAAATCAATTTAATTGAGTGGAGACTCAAACCCTAATTGATCATATCTTGAACAGATGAAAGATTTTGATTCAAAACTCTAATTTGGCTCAAGGAGCACACACAAGCTATCTTGTTCTGAAATTGTCAGTGATGTAATGATGCATATATGAATGATATGAGATGGTATCTCAGGTAAAAATTTGGGGTATGACAGATGCCCTATTTAAGTTTCTTCACACGAGATATGAAGATAAAAATCTTCGTCTCAATAGGTGTGAAGAGACTTAAATATCAGAATACGCAAGTTTTGGACCTAAGATACCAAAAAATGCGAATGATGCAAAGTGATTACAAGAAAGTTTACCCAGGAGGTACCTGTCATACCCCAAAATTTTCCCTCCTACTTCTCAAGACATTTCATACATCCATGCTCAAGGATTCCTCAAGGGTTGATCAGACAAACCCTCTCCTAGACAATCAACCCAAATTAGGGTTTGGAAATTCTCAGATCCAGATGGACTTCCAACATCTCCAATGGTCATCATGCCTCCTCATATGCTTCAAATATTCTCCATGTCAAGTTTCAAGCCTCACAAGTCAAGTTTCCTCAGACAATGGCTCAGATGGTTGAAAATAAGTTGTATTGGACAAAAGTCAACTGTGGTCAACATACAGTCAAACTTTATGATTTTTGGTCAACATCCTCATTTTGAAGTTACATTCATCATTTGATCAAGGGTTGATCATGATTCATCAATAAAACTCAAGATTTGCTCAAAAATCAAACTTTCTAAATTAGGGTTTCTCAGTGAAAAGTCAACCAAACTTTGACTGAGCATAACTTCTTCATACTTTCTCAGAAATTTTTCCACCACCTCTTGTTTTGAAGTAAATTCAATTCTCTACAACTTCATGTCTAACAAGAATGTTCAAAAAATGCTTCATTTGGAAGGTATGGATCAAAATATTACAGGTCCTTTTCAAAGTCAACAAAAAGTCAACTTTTTGTTTTGAAGATATATTGAGCATGGAAACTCCAATTGAGATGAAACCAAAGAGGTTGGTTAGAGGACTCTTAGAGCTTTCCAAAAAGTCCAAGAACACTCAAAAATGTCGAAAATTAAGCAAAATATACCTTGTGCAAGTTGGGCAATTTTGAAGAAGTGCACAAAGAGAGATACTTGTAAAAATCAAAATTTTTGCAAATGGGCCTAATTTTTCTTCATCCAAACTTGTTCCTTATACCATTTGGAACATTCAAGCCCAATTCTACGATTTTTAATTTTATTTTTCTATTTAATTTGGATTTTATTCATTTAAATACAAATTAAATTCAAAAATAAGGTATAAAATCAAAATTAATTGTAAAATTGATTTTTCTCTCATCCTTGAGATCCAAGTAACGCAAGAAAGCTGGCAAATTTCAAAATTTGATTGGATTTGGCAAGAAATTGAAGAATTTGGATCAAATAAGGAAGATTTGATTTTGTACAAAATCAAATATTTTTCACATTGATTAACCATTATTTGTTCCTCAAATCAGCTCAATTTCCATCCACTATTAATAGACAATGTATACCACATGAATTAGAACAGAAAAATTGCTTGGAGAAACCCTAACCTAACTCAAAAAAACCGTGCCTCTCAAGCAACTAGCAGGCCTTGTTCCAGCTTGTTTCAATTGGTTTTGAGGATCCAAACACGTTCCTTGATGCCCCTGGAGTGATTCCAGACCTTTACATCATCCAAAAGCATCAAGAATCACGAAATCCGAATTTGGTTTGTTCATGTTTTTTTCAAAATCGATTTTCAATTCTCATGCATTATTAACATGTTTTGTTGTTGTTTTTGTATTTAGAACGAAGCTTGGAAGCTTTCTGGGCAGTTTGATTGAATTTCCATGGCCTAGAACACGAATCACCATTGCTAGGGTTTTCGGTTTCAAATTAGGGTTTCTTTAAAATGGATAAATTGGACCAAAAGACCACCACCATCGTGTTTAGAATTCAATTTGCAATCGATTCATGTACTCACAATTAATTTATATTACGCGTATGAGATTTTGGAAAATGCAGGGACTATAGCGTCGCACTGAGGCCGACGCTATCTTTTCAAAAATTCAAAACGAAGAAGATGAAGCTTAGCGCGAGATTGGTGCAACCAGGGAGTGACACCCGTTTACAATCTATTCGTTCCGGTTTTCAAACACTTGTGCATGCCAGCTCAGTTGGTCAAGGCGTGGGTTTGTGAAGGCAATGCCCTGAGTTCGATTCCCAGCCATGACATCTGATTTTTTTACAAGTTTGCAATATTTTCCTATTTTCTTATTTTATTTTAATATTTTCATACAATTTAATTTATCTTTCACAATTTTTATCATGCATTTAAAAAATACCAAAAATATTTATTTTTTGCGTACATGTCAGAAAAACGTTTATTTAATTTATAAAATTAAAAATATTATTTTTGCATGCATATTTAATTTAATTTCAATTTTACCATTTAAATCACTTTTAATTGATTTTTAATTATTAAATTAACTCCAAAAAATCCCAAAAAATTATTTTAGCATATTAATGTTATTTCTAGTATGAAACATTTTTTCTCATTCAAAAAATTATTATTTTTACTAAGATTTTCCTCTTATTCGATTTTCTCGTATTTCTCGATTTTCCATTTGTTTACAGGTTATTTCGTTTCGGACAATTTTTTATCGTTTTCTTTTCATATTATGTAATTGCCTATGGGATGTAATAGTTTAATTAGGACTTTTATTTTCCGTACTTTTCAGTTATGTATCTGCCCCAAAGCCATGTAATAGCGTAGGATTTATCTTTCCGCATTTTACTTTCCGCAATTTAATTTCCGCACCCTATAAATTGTTAGTAATTAGGCGTGTATGGCAAGACTAAAATTGAACATAGATCACTCTAATCTCCAAGATAAAAAACCTGAAATCAACACACTCTTTCACACATGCACCCCTTAGGGTAATTCTCTCTCGTTGCCTTTACGAATTCACATTGGTCATGTCCCTCGAACGTAGAGGTATTCTAGCACCGTTGCCTTCAAAACAAATCATCATAGTCCCTTTGATACAAAGATCATAGACCCACGACGTCGCCTATGAATACATGATCTTGACCCTCGATTGCCGCCTACGAAAAATGATGATAGTCCCTTCGAATGTGCTAGGATACTTCCTACAAGTTGCTTTCTATGACCATACGATGTCCCTTCGAATGTCCCTTCTACATCCAACGAATAGGGTTACCTATCAACTAATGGTATGGATAACACTATTCTAAAGGAACGTAAAACAACATGAAAACGACCATTCTGAGTAGGTAATAAGACTTTTAGTTGCTTGCTCTATGAAAATACTTTTCACACCTTACACTTCTGTCAAAGTTCAAACACTTTTCAAAAACAAAACATTTCCAAACACTTTGTATACATTCCTACATGAATCATTACAAAGTCAAAGCGAAATGCCTTTTCAAAACATTTTTGTCAAACACACAGAAAGCACAATTTTAAAGTGATCTAAGAGCAACTAAGAGCCCGTAGATAACTACGGATGAAAAGGGGTGCTAATACCTTCCCTTTTCATAACCTTCTCCCTTACTCAGAATCTAACGAAGGTCTTTTTCTGTACTTTTTACCTTCCCTTAATTGGATAAAAGAAAAGTCGGTGGCGACTCTTGCTATCCGCACATTTGCGATACAAAAACCTACAAAGTCAGTTCACCGTATTACAGTACCAAAGGGTGACATGGTGGGGAAAACATTTATGAGGAGGTCTCAATCTGTCTAAGAAAGGAGAATCCTGGTTGTTGGGAAACAAGTATATGTTTCACTAGGAAAATAGATTCCCAAAGGAAGTGAATATCTGTTTCACTTTGGGAAACGAGAATATTACCTTATGTAAGCCTTGTGACAATGTTCAAGGTAATTAAAGATGATATTACCAATTATCAACCTAGTGATAGTTTATGGTAATATGGAACAAAGACTCATTTACCGATTATCAGCCTTGTGATGGTAAATGGTACGAGTTCTGAAGATATTACCAATTATCAGCAAAGTGATAACTATAACAAGGTAATTCTTGAGAGAATTTTATTGAGTATTCATCCTTGTGAATAACAGACAATAATAGAAATAGATCTCACATGAGTTTTCTATTATCACAGTTACAATCGTATCGGGGGCCTTCTTGAGAAGATGCGGGCATTTTGATTGTAAAAATACAGGTTTCTCAGAGAGAAAGACAATTGTGGGGATTTCTTGAACTTTCATGATTGGACTTGTTAAGAAGAACAATCATTTTATGATAAGTTCAAAGATGAAAAGGAAATAAGCGGCTTGGATGACGAGGCTATTGCTTATTGTTTGCAGGTAGATTTTTTTGTGAAATCTAGACCTGAATTGGTTGGAAAAGAGGTTTTATCCAGGAATGAACTGGAAAGAAATGGTCAATCAAGATTTTGTACCCAATGAGGAATGAAATCGATTGGGGAACTGGAGAAAAGAATGTGCTCTTTCTGCTTAGGGATGACAGTCTACTGGAGAGATGACACGCCCATACTTGTTTTCGAGAATAAGTGCAACCTAAACAAGTGATATTGAAGCAAACATTGAGAAAACGCATTAATGCATTGATGATAAAATTATGTATGAATAATGAATGTCATGAATGTCATATGCATGTTGACGATACTTGACAAGACAACAAAGCGTATTTTGAAAAGGACTACGTCTCAGTTCAATCAAATACTCAGCAAAATCTTTAGCAATGGTGTAGATGTCACTAGTGATGAATCAATGTTGCTTGCTTAAATTTCTTCGAGGAGAAAAAACATTTCTACTGGAAATCCTGTTCAGGATTCTTCTTCGGATAATAATATCGTCTTTGATGATCTCTTTCGAGGAAGACAGAACTTCTCAGCAGTTGTTTATCTTTTAGAGGTCGAAACACTCATGGAGATAACTATTGATATTACTTCTTTGTTCACAGTTCGAAGGAAAATTTCGCTTTTATTTCAAAAGTTTTGAAGCAAAAATTCATTTAAAACTATTTTTTTAGTTTCAAAAGTGATTTTCACAAGAAAAAACGTTATTTTGCAAAACAAAATAAAGCTTGAATTGCAAACAAATGGGCACACGGCTCAAATTTTATTGGTAGAATGGTAATCAGCTAAATGTTGGAAATGGTAACATATTAGGAAAAGGCTACATTGAAAGCAATAAACACTCTATACAAAGGTTGGAAATGATAGTATATTAGGAAAAGGCTACATTGAAAGCAATAAACGTTATTCTCCCTAAAAACTTTGAATTTCAACTGTGCTTGTTGCTTCAGAAGATTTGATTGAAGATCCGTTGATGAAAGATTCTTCAGATTGATGAAGTACGGACTAATGTAGTTACTTTGTCATTTTGATCCTTAATTTTTTGCCTAGATTGCCTTTTTAGGTTTTCAATCTTCCAGGATAAATTTCTGTTTATTGTCTCTAAATTTTTCCTGGACCGTCTTTTCAGGTTTTCAGTCCATCGAGACGCTCAGTTTTGCCTAAGCCACCCTTTTCGGGTTTTCGACTTACCGAGATCTTCTTTTGTCTTTTTAGACAAAGTATTTCTTGACTGCATCATTATTTACAGAATTTGGGAGTTCATAGTCGTCCATGGTTGTGAGAGTCATAGCACCACCAGAAAAGCTTCTTTTGAAAATGTATTGGCCTTCGTAATTAGGAGTCCATTTCCCCTAGAATCTGGTTGAAAAGACAAAATATTTTTAACACGAGTTCGCCTTCTTGAAATTCACGACGTCGAACCTTTTTGTCAAAGGCTTTCTTCATACTTCTTTGATACAACTGCCCATGAGACAAAGCGGTCATACGTTTTTCTTCGATTAAGTTTAACTGATCGTATCTTCTTTAACACCATTCAGCCTCAGATAACTTAGCCTCCATGAGGACTCTTATTGATGGAATTTCAACTTCCACGGGGAGAACTACTTCCATGCCATACACTAAAGAGAAAGGGGTTTCCCCTATTCATTTGTGTACTGAAGTGCGATACCCATGTAAAGCAAATGGCAACATTTCATGCCAGTCTTTGTATGTGATGACCATTTTCTGGACAATTTTTTGATGTTCTTATTGGAGGCTTCTACAGCGCCGTTCATCTTTGGTCGGTAAGGAGAAGAGTTATTATGCTCAATCTTGAATTCCTCACACAGTTCTTTCATCATTTTGTTGTTCAAGTTCGATCCATTATCTGTAATGACCTTGCATGGAATTCCATATCGGCAAATGAGATTGTTCTTGATGAACCTCAAACCCACTTGTCTTGTAACATTGGTGTAAGATGCTGCTTCAACCCATTTGGTGAAGTAATCAATGGCCACTAAGATGAAGCGATGACCATTTGACGCTTATGGTTCAATCATTCCAATCATGTCGATGCCCCACATGGAGGAAGGCCATAGAGAGGAGAGAACATTGAGTATAATCGGTGGCACATGGATCTTATCTTCGTAGATCTGGCATTTATGACATCTCTTAATGTGTTTACAACAATCGGATTCCATTGTTATCCAATAATAACCTGCTCTTAAGATTTTCCTGGACATTACTTGCCCATTTGAATGGGTTCCAAAGGACCCTTCATGCACTTCATGTATTAACATATCTGCTTTGTGTAAGTCCATGCATCTTAGCAAGACCATGTAGAAGTTTCTTTTGTATAGCACATCTCCATTCAGGAAGAAATTGTCAAAAAGCCTCCTTAGAGTTTTCTTATCTTTGTGAGATGCCCCAAGTGGGTACTCTTGAGTTTGAAGGAAGCGTTTGATGTCGCAGAACCACTGTTTATTGATGACTGCTTCAGTTGCAAACACATAGGTGGATCTTTCAAGACATCTGATGTTGATCTTAGGCATATTGTTCCAATGGTTGACTTTGAACATGGAAGATAGAGTAGCCAAGGCGTCTACCATTCGATTCTGATCTCGAGGAATGTGATGCAATTCAACTTTGTTGAAGAAAGTCAACAAATGTCTTGCATAATCTCAGTAGGGAATCAAACCAAGGTGATGAGTTTCGTACTTGCGTTTGATTTGATCAATCACCAGGGCTGAATCTCCATATATGTCAAGGATCTTGATCCTTAAGTCGATGGCTTCTTCGATACCCATGATACAAGCTTCGTATTCTGCAATGTTGTTGGTGCAATCAAATAGCAATTTGGCGGAAAACGGGATATAAGTACCCCTCGAGATTAATGATGACTGCCCCAATTCCATTGCCAAAAACTTTAACTGCTCCATCAAAAATTAGGCCCCATCTTGATTCAGGATCAAGACCTTCTTCAGGTAACGGTTCATCACAATCTTTCATTTTTAAGTACATAAAATCCTGGTTAGGGAAGTCAAACTAGAGAGTTTGGTATTCGTTGATTGGTTGATAAGCCAAGTGATTGACGAGAATGCTTCCTTTGACCGCTTTTTGGGCGTGGTACTCGATGTCATATTCAGATAATAGCATCTTCCATTGGGAAATTGTCCCTATCAAGGCAGGCTTTTCAAAGATGTACTTGATTGGATCTATTTTGGATATTAACCAAGTCGTGTGGTTGATCATGTACTGGTGGAGACGTTTTGAAGGCCATACCAAAACACAACATGTTTTCTCGAGCATGGAGTAACGAGTTTCACAATCTGTGAAATTTTTACTCAAGTAATAAATGGCATGCTCCTTCTTACCGGATTCATCTTGTTGTCCAAGCACGCAACCCATAGGATCTTCTAGCATTGTAAGGTACGTAATTAAAGGTCTTCCTTCAATCAGAGGAATCAACATTGGAGGTTCTAACAGGTATTCCTTGATGTTGTCGAACTCTTTTTGACAATCTTCTGTCCACACAATCTCTTGATTTTTGCGGAGAAGCTTGAATATTGGCCCACAAGTAGCAGTCATTTGAGAGATAAATCTGGAGATATGATTCAACCGTCCAAGAAATCATCTTACTTGCTTTTCTATTTGTGGCGCAGGCATTTCTTGAATAACCTTGACTTTATCAGGATCGACTTGAATACCTATTTGGCTGACAATGAAACCTAGGAGCTTTCCAGATCTCACCCCAAAGGTGCATTTGTTAGGATTCAAGCGAAGCTGATATTTCCTTAGTCGTTGAAACAACTTCAAGAGATATTCTATATGCTTATCTTCAGTGTCAAACTTTTCTATCATGTCGTCCATGTAGACTTCGATCTCTTTGTGCATTATGTCATGAAAGAGAGTAGTCATTGCCATTTGGTAAGTTGCACCTGCATTCTTTAATCCATATGGCATTACTTTGTAGCAAAAAGTTCCTCATAGAGTGATAAAAGATGTCTTCTCCATGTCTTCGGGAGCCATTCTGATCTGAATATAACCAAAGAAACCATCCATGAAGGAAAAGATGTCGAACTTAGCAGTGCTATCAACTAGCATGTCAATATGCGGTAATGGGAAATCGTCTTTTCGACTAGCTTTGTTCAAGTCCCGATAGTCAACACACATCTTAATTTTTCCATCTTTCTTTGGAACAGACACTATGTTGGCTAACCATTGAGGATATTCGGAGGTGACGAGAAAACCTGCGTCGAGTTGCTTTTGAACCTCCTTTTTGATCTTATCGTCCATATCTGGGTGAGTCCTCCTTAGTTTCTACTTAACTGGAGGACATTTCGGCTTTAATGGCAAGTGATGCTCTACGATGTTGGTATCCAACCCTGGCATGTCCCGGTAGGACCAAGCAAACACATCGACGTATTCTTTGAGAAGATCTATTAGTTTGCTCTTGACATCATCGTCGAGTAGTTCTCCAATGCTTACTTCTTTTATGTCTTCCTCAGAGCCCAAGTTGATGGTTTCTAAAGGCTCTTCGTGAGGCTGAATTATTATTTCCTCATGCTTAAGTAGTCGGGAAATCACATTTGGATCTCTTCTTCATCCTCCTCTTCAGCGTCGAACATAGGAAATTCAAAGTTGGGAGAGGGCATAGAGTTATTTCATTCAATGGGTTTATTCATTGTTAATCTGCATATATGATTTATGTTTGATTTTTTTAGAAAAAAATCAAATGCAAAAGTTTATGTAGATTATTTGAAAATGTTTGTTTTTATTGGGTTTTTTAGGATTACCATTTCCAGAAGAAAAAAAAAACGCAAAAAACAGACAAAATGTGAGAATCAAAACAACGCTTTATTTATGATTCACATATGAAACAAGGCCTTAAACACAAACTCTTTTGTCTTAGGCAAGACAAAGAGAAAATTATTTAAAAGCTAGCCCTATAAATCCCCTCTCTGTCTTAGGCGGGGTGTGAGTTCAAAATAAAAGTGAGATAACTACTTAGAATGGTGAACAATAGTCTGAACCTCCACGGCTTTCCAATAGTGACGAACTCCTTGGTAGACTATGTATTCTGGAAGTTTTACCTTAGGATCATCTTCAATGATGACGTTGACCATTGGTAGAGCATGATTTGAAGACTCTGGTTTATTAAGCTTGTCCTTTGTACTATTGAGGCGATCTTCCTCTGCTTGTTTGACAGGTCGAGAAGTATAAAATGCAGTACATATGTCTTCAGGCGACATGTATTCTGGACTTTTAGGATGTAATTCCCAATCTTCTGGATGAAGACATTCGTTATCAGAGACACTTTCCAAATCATTTTCATAATCATCTTCCCAATCGTCTCCAAAAATTGCATTTATCTTGGAATAGGCAAATTCGGGTCCAACAACCTCGGCAGGTGTATTGAAGCAAAGATCATCAGTCGTGATCTCAAATTGATGATGAGATTGAGAGGGCATGTATGCCTCTTCTAGTTGACTGAGATATTCAAGAGGATCATCCCATCCAGTTGGTTGGATGTCTTCGAGTGAAATTCTTGAACTTTCAGGGGCGGTATATTTTACCATGAAGTCAAATTTTCCACTTGGCTTCCCCAAGATATCCCAAACCTCAGGTGGGATAGGTGGAATTTCTTCTTTATCATCTCGATGGAACATGCCTTTAAATTTTTCTGAAGGAGGATAGAACGGTGTATACGATTCTTCCTGAAATATGTATCCAAAGCCGTTGAGAAAAGTCTTCCATTCTTCATAACCAGAGAGATTTTCTTTAGTTCCTTCATTAATAAGGACGTTGACCTCTTGAGGAACAGGGTTAAGGAAACCTCCACTGTGGAATACTTCTTTGATTGGACGAAGATTTTCATCCTCCTCATTGGATTTTGAGATTACCGGAGTAAATTTGAGTCCCATTTTAGTTTCGTTGGTGATAAGAATCACAACTTGTCCCCAACCGGCGGCAATACCGTCTTTCACCATATGTGCTACTTCTTTGTAAGAGGAGATAAATGATCTGTTTCTTTTGGTAGATTCATATTCTAACGAGAGAACATGGAACTGGTTTCCTTCTACATCGTCAGCAGAGATGAAAGAGAAAGTGGATAAGTGGCTTACAAACAAGGCTTGCTCCCCATTTATGGTTACCAACTTTTTGTTTGTTACGAATTTCAATTTTTGGTTGAGCGTAGATGTTACTTCTCCAGCTTCATGTATCCATGGTCGACCTAACAAATATCTATAGGCGGCTTGAACGTCCATAACCTGAAAGGTGACTTGAAAAATATGTGGACCAATTGTCATCGGAAGGTCGATTTCTCCAATAACAAATTTTCTTGATCCATCAAAAGTTTTGACTACTACACCACTGAATTTCATAGGTGTTCCTTTGTAAGAAAAACGAGCGAGAGTCATTTTTGACATTACATTCAAGGAAAAGCCAATGTCCACTAGAACGTTGGATAAAGAGTCAGATTGGAAATTCATAGAGATATGTAGAGCAAAATTGTGATCCCTACCCTCTTCAGGGAGTTCTTCATCACTGAAGTTCAGATTGTTTCAAGCCGTTATATTGGCTACAATTCCACCAAATTGACCGGTAGTTACATCGTGATCTCTGAAGGCTTGATCCAAAACTCTCATCAGGGCCTCTCGGTGGGCTTCAGAGTTTAAAAGCAAAGAGAGTATTGAGATTTTGGAAGGAGTTTGCATCAGTTGATCCACAACTTTGTACTCACTCTTCTTAATCAGCTTTAGAATTTCATCAAAGTCTGGATTGATATTGGTTCCATCAGACGACCCAATGTTTAAGTCTGGATTACCAACAAGAATTCCTACAGGATTTACAACGGGTACATTGAGAGGATTTTGCCTTACTGCGGGAGCGATAGGCTGCGTTGGTGGCAAAGGGGTATGCACACGCCCACTCCGAGTTACTCGACTTACTTCGGCGATGTTAACTATGGATGAAAGAGTAGGTATGGGTACTTCCTTCCCATTTTCCATCATTGTTGCATTGTGTTGATAGGGAACTGCTTTTTCAGATTCATAAGGAACAGGTCCAGGTAGACAAATGATCAAAGGAGAAACAGGAACCCTTGGATTGTTGTATTTGACCTTTATGCACTCAGGCATATTGAAATGAGGAATGATAGCATTTACTTCAGGAGTTACCAAGTTGATATTTGAGACTACAAGCTCATACGGATGACATCCTATCATATTCACATCATTCTCATTCCTATCTCTGAAAATTCGAATGTCGTCATTGTCAATTAACTGTTGAAGATCTGCTTTTATAGTAGGACATCCACGAGAGTCCTCAGAACAAATTCTACAAAATTTATAGTTATGCCTAGCAAAACCACCCATTATGCTGAATGCGACATGCATTTGCACTAAATCTGCTCTTACCAAGTTTATGTCGAAGACTTGGTATCGATCTAAATATCTAGTTATTATGTTCGCAGCGTGCCCTCCATGATTAGGCAGCGGATTCACTTGCATATTTGGATTCGTATTTCTGAAAGAAAGAAGGTTAGCCCTAACCAGTCTTTGAATTTCAGCTTTCAATACTATGCAGTGCTCGGGATCGTGACCAGGTGCCCCTTGATGAAAAGGGAAAGACACATCAGCTTTGTACCACCAAGGTAATTTATCGGGTACTGGAGGTGGTGCTCTTGTTTGAACAAGATTTATCTCAACCAAAGCATGATATAATTCTGTGTAAGACATCAGAATTGGATCAAACTACAAAGTTCTAGGAGCACGATTTTGGTTATTGTTAGATGGATGAGCCTGTTGTCGAGGCTGCTGATTCTGTTGAAATTGTGGGGTAACTCCCGTGTTTGAAGTTGTACTAACAACTGGTGCGACAGCAGCTACCTGTTATCGGTGATTGACATCTCTCCTGAGTCTCCCTTGGGATACCATTCCAACCTCTTGTTCTTTCTTCTTCGAGAAACCACTTCCAAATTTCCTGGTTCTGCTTGAAGATCCAACTTCTCTAGTTAAGCGTCCTGCTCTAACTCCTTCTTCTAATCGCATCCCCATGTTTACCATTTCGGTGAAATCATTTGGAGCACTGGTGATCATGCGTTTGTAGTAGAAAGGACCAAGAGTATTCAGGAAGATCTTGGTCATCTCTTTCTCTTCCAATGGTGGATTGACTTGGGCAACATCAAAATTACTATGTCATTGAACTACGTCAAAATTAACGTTATATGAAAGTCCATTTTGACGTTAATCTTTGGATATCTTGATCGTATAGTAAATCATTATAGATTAATCTCAAACTTTATATGTATGATCTATATGATGGTATGTTTCAATCCAACAGTTGATTTTTAAAAATATTAATCCGAAGTGACATTTTTGAGCGTGTAACTCATGGTGTAATTTGATCCCTCCATATATATATATATATATATATATATATATATATATATATATATATATATATATATATATATATATATATATATATATATATATATATATATATATATATATATATATATATATATATATATATATATATATATATATATATATGAGTTTTTAGAAATGTGTTTCAGGAACATTTAGAATAAAGATATATGGTAAAAGAACTTCTATTGATTAGAAGGTTCTAATGAAGAAATAGTTTTTGATAAAGCAAACTCTGATAAATCGCTTCCAATCACTTCAATCAGAATTATGGAAAGAGAAAGCAGGCTCAAAAATCCCTACTTTTTGATAAGATCTTAATTTTAGACTCAGAAGGACAATGTTTGACTCAGAGGAAGTTTTCTAAACAATGCTCAGAAATCCCTACCTTCTAAAACTGTAACTCTTAGACTCAAGGGGAGCTTATGCTAATCAGAGGAAGTTTCCTTCTTAACTCTGAATTCGATTATGATATTACTGCGTAAAACTATTGCATCAAAATAAATGGTTTTGTCTTCATCAAAAAGGGGGAGATTGTTATAACAAGATTTGGATTCTACAATTAATCTATGGATTTGAATTATAACAATACAACTATTTTATATGTAAAAAAATTTGATTCTAATGATTTATTAATGTGCATATTATAATTCTAATTTATTCGGGACTGTTGTTTGAAGAATTAGAAATACGCTAAGCACATCAGAAAGACTGTTCACATTGTCATACCCCAAAATTTGCCCTCCATCTTCTCAAGATATTCCATACATCCATGCTCAAGGATTCTTCAAGGGTTGATCAGACAAACCCTCTCCTAGACAATCAACCCAAACTAGGGTTTGACAATTCTCAGATCAAGATGGACTTCCAACATCTCCAATGGTCTTCATGCCTCCTCATATGCTTCAAAGATTCTCCATGTCAAGTTTCAAGCCTCACAAGTCAGGTTTCCTCAGACAATTGCTCAGATGGTTGAAAATCAGTTGTATTGGACAAAAAGTCAACTGTGGTCAACATACAGTCAAACTTCATAATTTTTTGTCAACATCCTCATTTTTAAGTTACATTCATCATTTGATCAAGGGTTGATCATATTTCATCAAGAAAACTCAAGATTTGCTCAAAAGTCAAACTTTCTAAATTAGGGTTTCTCAGTGAAAAGTCAACCAAACTTTGACTGAGCATAACTTCTTCATACTTTCTCAGAAATTTTTCCACCACCTCTTGTTTTGAAGGAAATTCAATTCTCTACAACTTCATGTCTCACAAGAATGTTCAAAAAATGCTTCATTTGGAAGGTATGGATCAAAACATTACAGGTCCTTTTCAAAGTCAACAAAAAGTCAACTTTTGTTTTGAAGATATAATGAGCATGGAAACTCCAATTGAGATGAAACCAAAGAGGTTGGTTAGAGGACTCTTAGAGCTTTCCAAAAAGTCTAAGAACACTCAAAAATGTGGAAAATTGAGCAAGATACACTATTCAGAAGTTGGGCAATTTTGGACAATTACACAAAAGGAGATATTGGTCAAAATGCAAAATTTTCCAAATGGGCCTATAATCTTTTGATCCAAACTTGTTCATGACATTATTTATGACTCATAAATGCTTGGCCATGGCAATTTTCTATTTTATTAATTTATTTTTGAATTTTAAATCATTTAATTCAAAATTAAATTATATAAAATATGAAAATAAGATATTTTTTCAAGAGGAGTGATTTTATATCATACTTGAGGTCCAAGGAAGCCCATCATACATACCAATTTCTTGCTTGATCATCCATTTAAGAGAAAATCATTCAATGCATTCAAAACCAAATCTTTTTTCCTTGTTTTTTCTCTCCTAATTACCTCTATAAATAGCCAGCATTACACACAACAAAGGACACGAAACCCTAGCCCTTACAACAACCCAAACTTTGCCAAAATTTTTCAAGAATTGTGGAAAATCGAATTTTGAGTTTCAGCAAGTTTCAAGGCAAACAAACCATCCAATCTTCTTCCTGAGGTCTCCAGGAATCGATCCCAATCCTTACTCGAAGCAAAGTCACTCTGAATCGAGCCATCTAGCTCTCACCGGTTTACTACTTTTCACAATTTCGATTTTTAAAATCCATGCATCTTTAACTATTTTTGCTTGCTTGTTTGAGTTCAGGGCACCTATTAGAACATGCTTGACGTATTACATGGGAGGTTTAACGCCGGAATAAGAACGTGCCATTGTTAGGGCAGTTTTGTTCTCTTCTTCGAAACACACAATACAGCCGTTTTTAGTCGAAACTAATGGCACCATTGGACTCGGAAGGGTCGATTTAGGGGGATAAGGCCCTCCTTTCCCGTTTATTACTCGTGTTTTGCAGGTTCAGGGTTTGAGATCGCCGGAGAAGACGACCGGAGCTAGGGCTCCGGCGTCGTTGACTTCATTTGGACCGGCGAGGGATTGCGTGGCATGATGGCGTTCTCTGATTCGCTCCTTCATAAGTTGACTGGGCCCGGCTTGCTGACTGTGTTCGAATCCAAATCAGGGACACTCGTACACTTAAAACCAATTGCTTTTGTTTTCACAAACACCAAGTGTCACATGGCCTAGTGGTTAAGGCATTGGATTGGAAAGATTCTCCTCCTGGTCACGAGTTCGAATCAGCCTGGGACCGGTTTTGCATTCTTTTTTCACAAACTCAACCTTTTTTCAATTATTTTCTATTTTCTGTTTATTTTTAATATTTGCATTCATTTTAATTAATTTCAATAATTTTTATCATGCATTTAAAAACACCAAAAAATATTTTTCTTTTTGCATTATTTCCAAAAAATGTTTATTTAATTTATAAAACTAAAAAATATTATTTTGCATGCATATTTAATTTAATTGCTAATTTATCATTTAGATCACTTTTAATTGGTTTTTAATTATTAAATTACCTCCAAAAAATCCCAAAAAATTATTTTAGCATATTAATGTTGTTTCTAGCATAAAATATTTTTCTCATTTAAAAATTATCATTTTTGCTAACATTTTCCTCTTATTCGATTTCCTCGTATTTTCCGATTTCTCATCTTTTCACAGGTTATCCCGTTTCGGATGATTTCTTTTTACTGTTTTCTTTTTTCCAATTATGTAACTGCTTATGGGATGTAATAGCTTAATTAGGACATTTTATTTTCCGCATTTTTAAATTATGTATCTGCCCCAAAGCCATGTAATAGCGTAGGATTTATCTTTCCGCACTTTAATTTCCGCAATTTACTTTCCGCATCTTATAAACTGTTAGTAATTAGGCGTGTATGGCAAGACTAAAATTGAACATAGCTCACTCTTAATTTTCAAGATAACATGAATCTGAATCAACATGCTCTTTTCACACATGCACCCCTTAGGGTAATTCTCTCCCGTTGCCTTTACGAATACAAATGGTCATGTCCCTCGAACGTAGAGGTATTCTAGCACTGTTGCCTTCAAGACAAATCATCATAGTCCCTTCGATACAAAGATCATAAGACCCACTATGTCGCCTACGAATACATGATCTTGACCCTCGATTGTAGCCTACGAAAAATGATGATAGTCCCTTCGAATGTGCTAGGATACTTCCTACAAGTTGCTTTCTATGACCATACGATGTCCCTTCGAATGTCCCGCTTACATCCAACGAATGGAGTTACCTACCAACTAATGGTATGGATAACGCTATTCTAAAGGAATGTAAAATAACACGAAAATGACCAATTCTGAGTAGGTAAATAAGACTTTTAGTTGCTTGCTCAATCAAATATTTTTCACACCACACACTTTTTGTCAAAGTTCAAACTCTTTTCAAAACGAAACATTTCCGAACACTTTGTATACATTCCTACATGAATCATTACAAAGTCAAAGCGAAATGCCTTTTCAAAACATTTTTTTGTCAAACACACAGAAAGCACAATTTTAAAGTGATCTAAGAGCAACTAAGAGCCCGTAGATAACTACGGATGGAAAGGGGTGCTAATACCTTCCCTTTTCATAACCTTCTCCCTTACTCAGAATCTAACGAAGGTCTTTTTCTGTACTTTTTACCTTCCCTTAATTGGATAAAAGAAAATTTGGTGGCGACTCTTGCTATCCGCACATTTGCGATACAAAATCCTAAAAAGTCAGTTCACCGTGTTACACACATTCGCTTTTGAAGAAACATCAGTAATTTTGAATAATGTTGAATGTTTGTCTGAAAGAGGAGCTCGTGTGTACTTCTCAATAAGGTGATGCTTCAGAAGTCACAAGTATTCAAGAAATAATTTCTGATAAGTTGCTTCTACAAGATCAGAAATTAGGATTACACAAGAAACAAGCTTTCAAGTCAAATGTCAGAAGTCAAGATTTTCTCATCAAAAAAGTTGTTCCTTCTAATTCTGAAGACAAAATCAAGATTCTGAACACATTAAAACAAAACTTATACTTCCGAATCAGAAGTCAATATTTGTTCATAAAAAACGTTGTTGCTTGTATTTCTTAAGACAAAGTCAAGATTTTGAAAACTCAGATAGTTCATGGAATACAAGCACATCTTCTCAATTCAAGAGTATTTTATCAGAATAAAAGATCAAGGAAAGATACATCTTCTGGACTCATTTCTAATCAACATCGTAGAGTCCATCAGAAGATAAAATCAAAAGATGATATCTTCTTAAGCCAAAGTACTTCATCAGAAGTAATATCAAATAGAAGACAATATCATCAAAAACATGAGCTAGAAGAATTAGTACAAAGGTACAATTACACAGTCCACTCAAATGGATGTATTGTATACTATTTGTCTCCCACGATCGTTTCTTACCATTGGCAGTTGGCAACATGAAAGTAACATGTGTACTACTACAATAGTCTAATTCCTCAACACATATATAAAGGTTCAAGCACTTCATTTTCATTTTGAAGAAAAGAGACGAGCTTCTGAACACAAGAAAATAACAGTAACGTAGCAAAACAAAAAACGTGAAGAGATCAATCAAGAGAAAAGATTCCAAAACACAAATAGTTGTTGCTCGTTATTTATGTTGATATTTAGTTCTGTATTGGTCATCTAAGAAAGAAGACAAAGATACAAGAGTTGTTGCACATTAATTGTGTTGTTCTTCATTTGTTAGAACACGAGAGTTGTTTCTCATTATTGTGTTATTATTACAAATTGTTTGAACACAAGAGTTGTTGCTCATAATTGTGTTAAGCAATATATACCTAACACTAATAAAAAATTCGCTTTTAGTGACCGATTTAGTCAACGATTTTAGATACCGAAGTTTTAACAAATTTCTTTTGAAAAATAAAATTAAAATAGTTGCCAACAAGTATTGAACACATACCTTGCCTTATAACATAAATAACATGCACATCTTTACCACTTGGACAACTCATATATATGTAACATTTTAGTTTAAGTGAATATACATATTACTAAGTAATATTTTATTTAATTGATTTAATGATATAAATTAAATTTTACTATACAATTTCATTATTACAACTATAAAAAAAAAAATCCTTCATTTTTTGTTTGAGTATATATGCTTTATTTGTTAAAAATTAATAAAAGAAAATTTGATTATTAAAAACTTATGCAAAAATATTTGTCACTAAATCGGTCACAAAACCTCAGTCACTAATTCAGTCAATAAATTTTATATAAAAACTTTTATAGAGACGGAAAATTCGATCACAAAATTTAAGTCACTAAATCGGTGGCTAAATTTATTTAGTGACCGATTTAATGACATCTAAAAATTTACTCATCAATATCAAATTTAGGTGGCTAAACTGGTCACTAAAAGCGATTTTTCTAGTAGTGTAAATGTAACACAATCTAACCCAAAACATATTATAATACATTTATCAAAGTAAAATAATGCATAATCCACGAGGATGACACATATGATTCACAAATTCAACAATTAAAAACAATGAATATTGGTCATGATCATAACACGTATTCAAATTCATGTTCGAAATACCAATATAATATGCAACTCACCGTGGAAATATTATCACTTCTTAAATAATTCATGATTGAAATCTCATACTAACAATCATGTCGCAAAATACTAGGCTCCAGGCCGGTCATCAAATAATCTCATACATGTCAAAAAATAAATGAGAGTAACACAATTATCCCTCAATACAAGAAACATGAACCTAAATAAAACACCGTGTTACATAGACGAGAGCAATGACTCACTATCCAAGTAAAACGGATAAACCGAGCTGAAGTCCTCAGCTAGTCTCGTGCAAAGAACCACTATCCTCAGAACCTGCACAATGTCGCATAGAACATCATATAAAGAATAAGGGTGAGAATTAACATCATCATGAAAATATATATAATCATAAGCAATATAATCCATACAAATAGCAATTGAATCCATCACTCTTCACATAATCATGTAAACAACATCAAGTAGTTTATTTCAATTAATCACATATGCGACGTAGCTCACTCATTCAATATTCAAATATAATCCAAGCACAATTACAATAAATGTCACATTCACATAAAACCACATAAAGTATGACAAACTACATATTACACATCGACACATGTGACTCTAATGCAACTCTATGTAATATGCATGTGATACCAATGTTATCCTTACCGGTCCTTCCGGGTCCACATAGCCAAGACAGATAAACACCAATAAAGATCCATTTGGCGTTAAGCTTTCAAACCCCATTCGGTTGGGACAACTTAATAATTCCCACGGAATTACCAAAAATTACCTCTTGACATGAATGATGCATGTGCAATCTCAACAACAATATGTAAATTAAGACCAACTCGATATCTTAATCATACAAGCATATTTCACATAATCCAACACATTGAATTATCTTCACCAAATTTTACAACATACATCAATCATATCATCAATCACATAAAATGCATTCTCATAGCATTCATCAACTCAACACAACATAATAACACATAGCAAACAATGCCTAAACATGTCATTCTCATTCATCATCAATTCACAACATACATATACACAAACTCAAGTATAATATCCATAGAATTTTCATAGTATAAATCATCACAGAATATATTTATAACATGTAGAAATTAGATACAAATCATGTTATACTCAAGCAACATCAATTTCCAATACTTACATACACAATTCAACTATTACGTTTCTCATAAAACGCATCCAAAAACAATCCAAAACTCATAAAAATAATTATTAAAACTCATGTAAATTAATGATAAATTATAAGCATGCAATCCCTTAAACCACTCATTAATAAAACAATTAAATTATTTTTTGAGTTCAGCCCACCGCGCTACGCATCACTAATCCCGCTCAGCGGCCTCATGATTTTCAGCAAATTCTGCTACGAGACAGCATTCTGACTTACACAAAAATCATTCTAGAAACATGTACTAATGATAATTTTTCACCAAATAAATGTGTTCTAATATGTATACACCATAGGGAACGTATTTATATCATCAAATCTAGATTTTCTCATAATAAATTTTAAACCCCTGATTCAATTTGGGTTAACAAAACACCTAGAAATTGAAATGCCCATTTCTATTTCATGTTACTACCCAACCCGTAATCATACATACTCTCATAATAACATAGATTCTCACCCTTACCTTGAGTATATAATCTTGATTGATTTTCCTTCACCTTTTCCCATTTTCTCCTCTTCTCCTCTTCTCTTCTCTTCTTACAATTATGACATCTAATCTCTTATTTTCTATTCTTATTACTATATTCTCCAATTGGGCTTAACTTACATTCTATTCTTAAAATAAAACAAGATCCAATACTAACTATTTATTTTTTCTACTCATAAACCCAATTATTTAAATCACATATATATTCAAATAATTCAAATATTCACAAAACACATCATTTAATTAATTACCACATATCATAAAAATTAATAAAATAAATAATAAAATCAATAGTAAAATAGGGGTGTTACAACTCTCCCCTATTTAAAATATTTTTGTCCTCGAAAATTAACTCAAACAAACAACTCAGTATAAGACTCCTTCATCTTACTCTCAAGTTCCCATGTCACACTTCCATCTGCTGGACATTCCCAAACCACTTACGCGACTTCAAATCTCAACCAACATGGTCTCCTTAATCAAACTTAAGATCCTTCTTTCTCTTATCATGATAAATCTTCTGATGACTATGAGAAGTCTTCATCTTCTCCCGAATCATCTTGATCTTGTTTATAATCTGCTAAATTATCTCAGGTCCAACCACATAACCTTCACCTATTCATACCAACACAAAGACCTCCTACACCTTCTACCATACAAAGCCTCAAACGGTACCATTCAATACTTGAATGGAAACTGTTATAATAGGTAAACTCAATCAAAAGCAAATAATTATCCTTATCACCTCCTTGTTCCAAAATAGAAGCTCTCAAAATATCTTTTAATGATTGAATCGTCCTCTCCGTTTGACCATTTGTTTGTGGATGATAAGCAGAACTCAAACTCAACTTCGTACCCAAATCATCTTACAAACTCTCTCAAAATCTTGAAGTAAACCTCGTTTCCCTATTCGACATAATGCTAGATGGAATACCATGCAAACTAACAATCTTCTCAATGTACAACCTTGCAAGTCTTACTACCGGAGAACCCATTCTCATCGTAATAAAGTGAGCAGATTTGATCAACCTGTCCAAAATAACTCAAATAGCCTCAAAATTATTCGGTGTCCTAGGTAAACCAGAAACAAAATCCATCAAAATATCATCCCATTTCCATTTAGGAATAGACAACGGTTGCATCAAACTAGATGGATTCTGATGTTCAATCTTCGACTTCTGACAAGTCAAACAAGAATACACAAATTTTGCAATCTCTTTCTTCATACCTACCCACCAAAAAAATTTCCTCAAATCCTGGTACATCTTAGTAGCTCCAGGATGAATACTCAATTTACTAAAATTCCCTTCCTCAAGAATCCTCTTCTTCAAATCATCTATATTCGGAACACAAACTCTATCACGACATCTCATGATACCATTCTTATCAATCCGAAAATCCCCACCTCTACCTTGATTAATCAATGTCAAATTATCCACCAAAATCAAATCAAATTTCTAAACCTCTCGAATCTCATCAAGAATAGCACTAGTAAGATTCAACATACCAAGCTTAACTCCAGAAGTAGTCTCTTCATAAACCAAACTCATATCTCAAAATTGCTCTACTAATTCCAACTCTGGCACCGTCAACGTTGACATGTGTAAAGACTTCCTAATTAATGCATCAACCACGACATTCGCTTTACCCGGATGATAATTCAAACCAAAATCATAGTCCTTCAATAATTATAACCATCTCCTCTACCTCATATTCAACTCGTTCTGATCAAACAGCTACTTTAAACTCTTATGATCAGTGAACACATCAAACCTTGACCCAAACAAATAATGCCTCCAAAGTTTCAACACAAACACAACATCAGTTAACTTCAAATCATGAGTCAGATAATTCATTTCATGAACTTTGAGTTTCCTAGAAGTATAAGCTACAACTTGTCTATTCTGCATCAACACACCTCCCAAACCCATCAAAGAAGCATCACAATACACAACAAGCAGTTCTGTCGGATCAGGAAAAGTCAAAATAGGAGTGGTTGTCAACCTTCTCTTAAGCTCTTGAAAACCAGCTTCACACTGTGTAGTCCAAATAAAATCTTGAACCTTCCTAGTCAACTGCGTCAAAGGTAACACCAAATTAGTAAATCTTTCAATGAACTTATGATAATAAACTACTAAACCAATAAAACTCTTAATCTCAAAATCAGATCTCGGAGCTTCCCATTGAGATACAACCTCAATCTTCGACGAATCAACAGCAATAATACCTCTTGATATCACATGACCAAGGAAACTCACTTCCTTCAACCAAAACTTACACTTAGAGAGTTTCGCATACAACTACTTCTCCTTCAACACAGATAACATAATCTTCAGATGTTCAACATGATCTTCTTCACTCTTGGAATAGATCAAAATAGAATCAATGAACACAACAACAAACTTATCTAGATACTTGTGGAAAACCCTATTCATGTATTCCATAAATACACCAGGAGCATAAGTCACATCAAACAACATCACATAATACTCATAGTGACCATACCTTGTCCTAAAAGCAATCTTCTAAATATCCTCAGCTTTCACACAAATCTGATGATACCTAGACCTCAAATCAATCTTACTGAAAACACAACCACCAACCAACTGATCCATCAAATCATCAATCCTCGGAAGTGGATACTTATTCTTAATAGTCACCTTGTTCAGTTGTCTATAATTAACACACAACCTCATAGAACCTTCCTTCTTCTTAACCTCATCGAACGAATAAACCTTTTCTCAAGAAAATCATCAAGTTGACTCTTCAACTCTTTCAACTCAAAAGCTGACATCCGATACGGAGCCATCAAAATCAGACTAGTTCCAGGAACTAAATCAATCGAAAACTCCACCTCACGCTCTGGTGGAAAATCACTTACATCATTAGGAAATATCTCAGGAAAATCACGAATTATTGTCAATTCACCAATTGTTCGTTTCTCACTAATTTCCAATGTTTACATCAAAGCCCACAACACAGTACCATCCTTCACAGACTCATTAACTTGTTTAGCATCCATAACCAAATTTCTCTCGATATCAGAATCAAGAAAAATAATTATCTTATCAAAACAATTGATAAAAACATGATTGTATTCCATTCAATAAGATCTCGTCTACTATCAACAAGATATTAAGGGTGATTAGTTCCTTTATTTTTCCATAGGTAGCCGACAACCATGATGGTGGCATAAACCATTGTTACCCAACTACTCTAACGTCCTTCATTTGTGCCTAAATAGGCACTCTTGCAATCAACAGAACACCAAACCAACGCTCCACCACTGAACAAATCAGAGAAGCACAACCTTATCCCCCACTTATTTCAAACTCACTTCTACAACCAACCAATTTGAAAACAAACAAGTATCGATAGTGATTCACACATATCGAATACAACAGGAAATAAACACATTAGACACCCTTGTAGGACTGATCAACCATTTCTCTGATACCACTAATGTAATATCCTCTAACCCAAAACATATAATAATACATTTATCAGAGTAAAATAATGCATAATCCATGAGGGCGTGACATATGACTCACAAACTCAACAATTAAAAACAATGCATACCGGTCATGATCATAACACGTATTTAAAATCATGTTCCAAATACCAATATAATATGCAACTCACAACGAAAATTTTATCACTTCATAAATAATTCATGATTGAAATCTCATACTAACAAACATATCACAAATTACTAGGCGCCACGGACGATCATCAAATAATCTCATACATGTCAAAAAAAATTAGTGTAATACAATTATCCCTCAATACAATAAACATGAGCCTAAATAAAACCCCAAGTTACATAAACCAGAGAAATGACTCACTGCCTAAGTAAAACGGATAAGTCGAGCTAAACTCCTCAACTAGTCTCGTGCGAAGCACCACTATCCTTGGAACCTACATGATGTTGCATAAAACATCATATATATCAGAAGGGTGAGAATTCACATCATCATGAATACATAAATAAATAAATAAATAATATATATATAATCATAAGCAACATAATCCATACAAATAGCAATTGAATTCATCGTTTTTCACATAATCATGTAAACAACATCAAGTAGTTCATTTTAATTAATCACATATGCTACATAGCTAAATCATTCAATATTCAAATATAATCCAAGCACAATTACCAAAAAATTTCACATTCACACCAAACCACATAAAGTATGCCAAACTACATATTTCACATCGACACATGTGACTCCAATGCAACTCTATGCAATATTGATGTGGTACCAATGTTTTTCTTACCGGTCTTGTCGGGTCCACATCACCAAGACAGAATACCACCAATAAAGCTTCACTCAGCATTAAGCTTTCAAACCCCATTCGACGTTAAGTTTGGGACATCTCAATAATTCTCATGGAATTACGAAACATTGTCTCTTGACACGAATGATTCATGTGCAATCTCAACAGAAATATGCAAATTAAGACCATCTCCATATCTTAATCATACAAGAATATTTTCACATAATCCAACACATTGAATTATCTTCACCAAATTTCACAACATACATCAATCATGTCATCAATAATATACAATGCATTCTCATAGCATTCATCAACTCAACATACCACAATAACACATAGCAAACAATGCCAAAATATGGCATTCTCATTCATCATCAATTCACGACATACATATACACAAAATCAAGTATAATGTTCATAGCATTTTCATAGTACAAATCATCTCAACACATATTTATAACATGTAGACATTAGATACAAATCATGTTATACTCAAGCAACATCAATTTCCAATACTTACATACACAATTCAAGTGTTAAGTTTCTCATCAAAACGCATCCAAAAACAATCCAAAACTCATAAAAATTATTATTAAAATTGATGTAAATTAATGATAAATCATAAGCATGAAATCCCCTAAGCCATTTATTCATAAAACAATTATATTGTTTTTCTGAGTTTAACCCACCGCACTACGCGACACCAGTCCCGCTCAGTGGCCTAACGATTTTCAGCAAAATCTTCTACGAGACATCATTTTGACTTGCACGAAAATCGTTCTAGAAATATGTCCTAATGCATAATTTTCCCCAACTAAATGTATTCTAACATGTATAAATCATAGGGAACCTATTTATAACATCAAATCTAGATTTCCTCATTATAAAATTCAAATCCCTAATTCAATTTGTGTTATCCAAAACCCTAGAAATTGAAATACCCATTCCTATTTCAAGTTACTAATTAACCTATAATCATGCATAACATAGGTTCTCACCCTTACCTTGAGTATAGGTTCTTGATTGATCTTCCTTCACTTTTCCCCTTTTCTCCTCTTCTCCTTTTCTCTTCTCTTCTCACAATTATGACATCTAATGATGTCTGATTTTCTATTCTTATTACTATATTCTCCAATTGGGCTTAACTTGCATTCCATTCTCAAAATAACACAAGGCCCAATACTAACTATTTATTATTTTTATTCATAAACCCAATTATTTAAAAATCTCATATATATTCAAATAATTCAAATATTCATAAAACACAACATTTAATTAATTACCATATATCATAATAATTAATAAAATAAATAATAAAATCAATAGTAAAATAGGGGTGTTACACTAAACATTTTAGTATTTCGTTTACTAGAAGCAAATTTGTAAACATAACTTTCAATGGTGAGTTAATCAAGTCTTTGTCTTAGGCAAAGAAAAATATCCCTCAAGTGATCTGGTAGTGATCAGTGGTTTTTACACAGTTATATCTCAATTATTTTATTTATAGTTTCTTGCCAGTGTCAAGCGTCTATTTCTTTTACCGCATTCTACTTTGGTTGTATCTCTTTAGTGTTTATAAATTCCGATACTTTTTGATCTTTTTGGAAAGGTATTGTGTGTTTTATAGGTAAAAATGGAGATAATAGAATAAGATTCATGGATCACTGGTCATACACATGCCCAAATGCGTGTAGACCGCCAAAGGAACACATATATGTCCAAACACGTGGCAAGACACGTGTAAATCATCAAAAATGCACATCTCTTACAAGACGCGTCCCCATACGTGTTCCAGCAAGACAGACATGTCCCCAGACGCGAGTCAAGTTGAAAAAATACACAGGAAAAACACCCTTCTACCAAGACGCGTCTACATACGCGTGCCTGACTCCCAAATGCATTGCAAAACGTGTTTGGTCGTGGATTTTTGGTCAAAAATCCTAGAAGCATGAATTAAAGGGAGAGAATGGTATGTTGGAAGGGTTGTTGAATTTTGGAGACGAACTTTTATGGCAAAGAACAAGGTTGCAGGATGAAGAACTCAAATCTATGCTTAGAATGAAGATTTTCACGAGCTTTTGCAATTGAAGACATATTTTCCATCCCTTACCTGTAATGTCTACACTGAACACTATGATTTTCTTTATTTCTATGAGTAGCTAAACTCCATAATGCTAGGGGTGACCCTAATTTTGATCCGTAATGAATAAGATTATACTTTTGACCCTAATTTTGCTTTATATTGATTTATTCTCTTAGAGTTCGATTGCTCTTTCTGTCGGACAAACAAAAATTGATTTTGTGTGACACAATTAAGCCAGACAAGCTATTTTTTCATGATTTGTTTGAGAACATATTCAAGTAGATATTACCTAGGACTAGGGATATCGTTTGATAATAAGAATATTCTTGATATTGGAAAGGTTAAGGTCAACCATAATTTTCTATGGACATAGTAATTAGGTTGGTGGACTGAAGAATTATTACCCGAGGACTTAGGAATAATAACTCTTGAGAACCGATAGTCAATATTTCAAACCAGTTGTTGCAAGGTATGATTAGATCCATTGTATGATGGAATCATTCATTGTCCCTAGCATACTACTCATATATGTCTTATCCATCCGTACAATTTAGTAATTTTTGTTCGCAATTTATTTCATATGTATCAAAATCCTAAAACAATAGTTTTTATTTAATTGAACTGACAAACGAACTCAATATTTCATCGTAGTCCTCGAGATCAATACTTGGGAAATCCCATACTATTACTATATTGGAAAAAATAGTACACTTGTTATTATTGACACAACTGTCGGTGGCTCATCCAACTTTACAAGAGCCACTAGTATTAAGAAGATCATTGAAGCAAAATAATCCATATTCTAACACCTAGAATTATGGGTGGAAGAATCATCCTAATTTCTCCTAGAAAGATCAACAACAACAAGCTCCTCAAAAGACAGAATATGAGGTATCTATTAAAAATATGGCTGCCCATACTTCTCAATTCCATGAAGAAACAAAAAGACATCACAGGAACACCACAACTGCAGTAAAAATTTTGGAAGTTTAAACGGGGAAGATTGTACAACAATCATCTCTGTAAGCACAAAGAAATCAGAAGAGTTGTGAGAATGTGAATGTTGTCACAACAAGGAGTGAGAAAGTTGCTAAAGGAAAAGAAGATGAGCAAAAATTTAAGGATAATATTATAGAAGTGGATTTAGAAGTGAGAGAGAACAAGACAAAGCTGGCATAATGGTACTACCTGTGAAGCTAGCTAAAGAGAAGATTAAACCAATGACTTTGTTCCCATATCCCTCTCGAGTGGAAAAGAAGGACACAAAAGAAAAAGACTTTGATAAATTTGTCAAATTATTCAAAAATCTAGAGATCAACATACCTTTCTTTGAAGCACTCGAGAAAATTCCCTTGTACTAGAAATTCATGAAGGAGGTTCTATCAAAGAAGAGACCAATAGAAGATGGACCGACACCTGGTAAGGAGAAATTGTGTGCTATGACACCATAGTGAAAAACCTCTATCAAGAAGAAAGATCCAAGGACAATGGCAATATCGTGAACTATAAAAGACAGAAAATTCAAGAGGGTTCTAATTGATTCTGGTTCCAGTGTAAGCTTAATGTTATTCTCAATCTTCAAGATGCTCAGTATTGAAAAGATCAACGAGAGTGGAAAAATTGAAATTTACTGATCACACCATCAAAAATTCATATGGGATAGCTGAAGACATATTGGTAGAAATTGAAAAAATTTATTTCCAGTTGATTTCCATATCATGGACATACCGGAAGATGAAGACACTCATATCATTCTTGGTCAACCATTCATGTTGACTAGTCTGTGCAATTTTGATATAGAGACTAGTACTCTAACATTAAAATCATTTGAAGATGAGATAACTTCGAAAGTGTTGGATATCAAAAAGAAATGTGCAGATGCACAGAAGCAATCTTCGGTCGGTATGATCAAATTAGAAGGAGGAAACAAAATTTAAAAATCTCTTCTATAAGTTCCAGGCATAATATTTTAGGTAGCATCAATACAAATTCGCAAGTTCAATCAAGAAGCCAAGGAGAGAAAGAAGAAGGAACACAAAGATGAGAAGATGGAAGTTGGAAGTGGCCTGAAGCACCAAGTGAGTCGTACTGTTGATCCGAGTGAGTTTTCGGTTGCAGAAGAGACAAGAAACAAGGTGTGGAAGAGGAAGTACCCCCCATAAGGGGATGGACCGTCGAGTCATGCAACGTCAAGCGAAGGGTTTAGTGGGAGGCAGCCCACACTTTTAATAACTTAGTTTCTATTTTGTTTTGTTTGCAGGTAATAAAAAAGGTGTCTTACTTGCAAAAGTTAGGAGGCGGCAGCTGGTGTTACATTACCCTATGTGAGTCACCTTTCTCGAGCTTGTTCTGAAACATTAAGGTCAATGTTTAGTTCAAATTTGGGGTGGTTTTACTACTTTGTTTTTAGACTTAATTTTTTGTTTTATGCTAATTGCTTTGTAAGCCTGCGAGATTAACGAGTTGAAGTCCTTCCCAAATTTAGACTAAAATTTTTGTTTTGTTTTGTGTTGCTCAAGAGCTTGGATTTCAAATAGATCGAGAGTAGTATATAGAGACAAAGAGATGATTTTTTGAGGGTAGGAAGTTTGGAATAATGTGACAATGATACAAGTCCAACTTGTAAATTTGTACCAGTGTACTTGAATCTTGAGAAGTACTCCTTGAGTAGTTTATCGATACAGTCTAGCATAATTTAGATTCACATGCATGTATGATTAGTTGATAAGCAAATAAAGATGCAACCAAATGATGAAAAGGTGGTAAAAGGCAGACGGCCTGCTAAGTTGGGTAACCCTCACCAAGTTATTTAGGCCAAAGGGGGATGATCCCCAAACGCCATCTAGATAAAGGACAATATATAATTGCAAAGTTTAAAAATTTCTTTAGTAATAAAAAGTAGCAAAAATGCTCATTTGGTGCTCGAACATGTGAAAGTCATGATTAATTATGTGCATGTGATGATCATCATAATTCTCAGCGCCTTAACTTGATTATGTGAATGAAAGAGAAGGAAAATAAAATAAAAAAAGTACAAAGCATAGTTTGAGAGGTATCTGAAGAGGAAGCTCAAGGTTAAAAAGTTCTTACAAAAACTCTTCACTTCATGTGAATGTCAAGCGCACTACCTTTTGATCAATGTGAACTGAAGTCTCATGTATGAGTATCGATCCACTGTGTATTTCATGATCTCTAGTATTTGTCTCTTAAGGCCAAGCAACAGTTTAAGTTTGGGGGAGTTTAATCAGTAGTTTTTACACAGTTATTTTACTTAGAGTTTATTGCCAGTGTCAAGCGTTTTATTTTATTTTACCGCATTTTATACTTTGGTTGTGTCTCTAAAGTGTTTTTAGGTTTAGATGCTTTTTGATCTTTTTAGAAAGGTATTGTGTATTTTGAAGGATAAAAATGGAGAGCATAGAATAAGAGTCGTGGAGCACTGGTCATAAGCATGCCCAAATGCATGTAGACTAGCAAAGGAACACATATTTGTCCAAACGCATGCCAAGATGCTTGTAAATCATCAAAAATGATATATTTTCCCAGACGCGTCCCTAGACGTGTTCTAGCAGGCCAAACACGTCCCCAAACGTGTTCCAACAAGTCAGACGCGTCCCTAGACGCGTGTCAAATTGAAAAAATACACAGGAAAACACCCTTCTGCCCAGACGTGTCCCCAGACACGTGCTAGAGTCCCAAACGCGTCCCCGAATGCGTGTCAGACTCCCAAATGCATTCCAAAACACATATGGACATGAATTTTGTGGATTTTTGGTCTGAAATCCCAGAAACATGAATAAAAGGGAGAGAATGATATTTTGGATTGGTTGTTAAATTTTGGAGACGATTTTTGATGGCAAAGAACAAGGTTGCAGGCTGAAGAACTCAGATCTATGCTTGGAATGAAGATTTTCATGAGATTTGTGCAATTGAAGACTTATTTTCCATCCATTATCAGTAATGTCTACATTGAATACTATGATTTTCTTTATTTCTATGAGTAGCTAAACCCCTTAATACTAGGGGTGACCTTGATTTTGATATGTAATGAATAAGATTATAATTTTGTAATGACAATTTGGTTTGCTTCATATTGATTTGTTCTCTTACCGTACGATTGCTCTTTCAGTCGGATAACCGAAATTTGATTTTGTGTGACACAAGTAAGCTGAACAAGCTATTGTTCATGATTTATTTGAGAACATATTCTAATAGATATTACCTAGGACTAGGGATATCCTTTGATGATCAGAATATTCTTGATATTGGAAAGCTTAATGTCAACCATAATTTTCTATGGACATAGTAATTAGGTTGAAGGATTAAAGAATTATTACCTGTGGACTTAGGAATAATAACTCTTGAGAACCGATAGTCAATATTTCAAACCAGTTGTTGCAAGGTATGATCAGATTCATTGCATGATCGAATCATTCACTGTCGCTAGCATACTACTCATATTTTTCTTCATCCGTACAATTTAGTAATTTTTGTTCGCAATTTATTTCATACGTATTAAAATCCTAAAATAATAGTTTTGTTTAATTGAACTGACAAACAAACTCAATATTTCATCGCTGTCCTCGAGATCGATACTTGGGAAATTCCCTACTATTACTATATTGGCAAAAATAGTACACTTACTATTTTTCTGATCAGGTAGGTCAGAAGCCTTAGGAAGTCACTGATCGTTATATCTCTTAGGGGGCGGGTAGGTCAGAATTCTTAAGGGATCACTAACAGACTATCATTGTATTATTGTTAGTCACTAGCGGGTAGCCTGTGAATTTGTAATCTTTCTGGATTAGTGGATTAAGTACTTTTCTAAGGTGAAATCACCTTGGCGGGTGGACAAGAGTAGCATTTTCTAAGGTGAACTAGTATAAACCAAAATTGTCATTATTTCTCTTCTAAAAGATTGATTTCTAATCTGATTGTTTGTGGAAAGTACTTACGAAAAAATTTTAAAATTCAATTCAAACCCATATTTCTTATGCTTTTCTCAACCTTCATTTTTCGTCTACAAACGATCCTCTGTGATGAATAGATATATGACCAAATTCATTTATTCATGACCTAATAACAACACAATACAACTTATTAAAAAAAATTAACAAGCATCGATTGATATTAACAAGTCTAATCCAGATAAATATTACATTCTACTATCCTAAAAACAGTCCATTTAGAAATCTTTAAAAAAATCATGAATTTCAGATAAAATCCTAAATTTTAAAAAAAAATATGTTCATGCCGTATCTCCTCAAATGAGTAACTATCAACACAACTTATAAGCTAAGAAATATCTTTCATTTTTATAAAAATTTGTTTATGCCATATCTCCTCAAATGAGTAATATCAACACAACCTATAAGCTAAGAAATATCTTTCATTTTTATAAAAATTTGTTTATGCCATATCTCCTCAAATGTGACTATCAACATTTTTAGACCGCAGATTTCATGGATAGTTGTGTCAAATATATGTTGGGTATCTAAAATTTCAATTCTTGAATACTAACTTTTGCATAGAAAGAAGAGCATACACACACATAGCAGCGTCCACTAAGGCCTCTTCTCCCATCCACTAAGGGCTCTTCTCCCATCTATCTATCTAGATGTTCACAAAAAAGAAATCAGAATATTTTCAAACACAGATACCTCCCTTTCACTCTTCAATCACTTTTACTTGTTTTGTGCAATGACCCATGACGTATCATTAATGTATGAATCAATCCATGCATATATATCATGAGTTTAATGAAAACATGTTGAGTAACATCATTAGAAAGAAAGAAAGGACAAATAATGATATAACAATCATAGATAGTTGATGATATAATTGATGGCACTAGTTGATATAAGCACTTAATGCTACAAATAATGTAAACCTAGTTAAGCGACATGTTGTGAAATGTCTATGTTTAGATAATATGCCTTCAATTCACTTCAATGTAGCTTAAATATTAAGGCATTATAATTGTAATTTCAAGTTATTAATTTGTATTTGAAATAGTAATAGGATTGTACTATCATTGTGAATTGAGATTTGATAATTAAGAAAAAAAGTTAAGTTAAGAAATGAGAATATGTGAATGTTTAGTAACACTTTTGTAAAAGACAATATTTTGAAAAAAATATGTAGAGTATATTTTAATATGCTTAAATTTAAAAAGTTTGTCTTTGTAATTCATTTTTAATGTTGAATTTATGGTCCATTTGTTTCAACATTTTTTTAAAATGATTTTTAAAATATTACATGTTATTGTTTAAAAACAATTAATTTTTTAAGCAAGATTTTAAATAAGGGAGGTTCTCCAACCTGATACAATTTTTATTTTTTAAAAAAACTTCAAATAAAAAATCAATTTAAGTAAATTTTCTTAAAATATTATTTTAGATATTTTATTTTTTACTATAGCTTTTTGGATATTAAAACTTCAGAAAATCATTTAAATTTGAAAATATTTTCAATAGTATTTTATAAAAATTAATTTTGAAATATATTTTTAAAAAATTTGTGATTTTGACAATGTTTTAATCATGTATATTTAAGTTATTTGATGTATAAATTAGTCTTTTAATTTGTAAAAAATGAGTTTAAAAAATTAATATTTTAAAAAATATTTTTATAAGAATCATTTTTGAAAATAATTTTATTTTTTAAGTTAAAATAAACTGGCCAATTTTATCTCTTCTGAAGTGCTGTTAAGTTCTTTTAAGCATCTTCTTAAGTGCGTTGTGAAGTTCTTTTAAGCATAACTATTGCTTTGCAATTCACCTTACTAAAGCAGCTACAAAAGATAATTGAGCATATGCTTAGAATTACAACAAAAAATGAATCTGTTAACAAGTAATCCAAATCTTGAAACTATTTATAAAGTATCATATGCTTTTAGTTAGGATGTGAAGCATTTACTGTGGCTAACTGACTATAACTAGCAATAGAGCATTTTTTTTCCAAGTCAAAAAGTGTCTTCTATCTTTGTTAGCCTAAAAAGACATGCAAAGATGCACCAAATAATTTGAACACATATCACTCTTTTATGCTAGCTAGAAAAGAAGTGTTTGAACAAAAAGATACAAGAATATATACACTTCCAATACTTCTCTCTCTACCCCACAAATACTAACGGTTTAACTTTTATTTATTTATTTTAGAAATAAAGGATTATATATATGAAAAAAGTTATCCTATAAAATATTGATTATATTTTCTCTTCTTTCTTATTTTAAACTAGGAGTATGATCAACCAGATATGCATGTTTTACCTGTATCTTTTAAAACGGACTAAGTTTTAATTTTCTATTCTTTAATATATTTATTTTACTCTAATTTATTTATTGACGGACTTTTGAGAACGGTGACACTAATAAAAATATTTAGTGCTTTTAGTTATTAGGAAGCAAGATCCACATATCCGCCCTGTTCTATTTTTTTATAAAACACCTCAATTATGATAATTTTATTACATTTAAATTTTTGTGATTTTTTGTCGGAATAGACATGTCTGTCACCCTTATTTAAAATATTTGTACTTTTTTATTATAATTTATAAATAAATTTATTTTTTAAATTTATTAAATAATTAATATATTCAATATATATATATATATATATATATATATATATATATATATATATATATATATATATATATATATATATATATATATATATATATATATATATATTATTTTATAAATTTAAAAGAATAAGTTTTTATATAAATAGTTACGCAGAGATGAAAGACATTTTATTAGAGATGAAATATCAATATGCATTCATCTTTTGGTTAAAGTAAAGTAGTCTCTCATAAAGCAATATTAAAAGTAAAATATGGCATTATCTACTCAAAAGGGACGCTCATTTTAATGCTTTTTGAACTTCAAATAAGCATCTTCGACCTCGACGTGGCCATGTGGCAGAAAGCAAATATGTAAGCATCTCCAACGAGGTTTCAAAGTAGGTTTTTCATAGTCTTATGGAAATGGAATGCTTCTTTAACTCTTTTTATTTATTCAAGCAATCTCCTACTCAAGTTGGATCTATAATATTTTGAAACAAAAGTTTTAGTTTGTTTAAGATTTTGTCATAAAAAAATCTAATAGAGATAAGATATTTTAACATATTCGAATATGTGGTTATTTATACTTTTTTGTCAATAATATCTTTAATTTTTTCTTTTTTCGTAGCATTAAAATTTGAATTCAAGATATTTTATTTTATGTATGAGTTTATTATAAGTGGTTTTGCCCTGTTATTGATCTAAAAGAAAGAGGTTCAATCATCACTCGTGATTATTCCACTAAAATATCGAAAATACAATACAACACTAGAGTTTCACGTCAGATATTAATGTTTAACATTTACATGTGTAAATGATAGAGAACATTTATAATTGTGTATTATATATAAAGCATATTATGTGAGATTTAAAATATTTTCTTTAACTTTTAATTTACTTTATGATTTATTCTTTTATTGACTTGAAAGTTGGAATATTAATTTTGTAAATTCATGTCTACTATATAGTCACAAAAATTTGCTCTACCAAATCAAAAATGTATTCCACCATTTCACTAAACATTTCTGATTCTCTATCATAACAATAATCTTCTCACACAAAAATTGATATGTGTAAGTAAATGTAAAATGTTATGATTAACTAGAAGACTTTGTGAGAGAGACTTATTATATGTATAAGTATATGTAAGATGTTATGGTTAATTAGAAGACTTTGTGAGAGAGACTTGGGAAGAGATTGAAGAAAAGATTAGTTAATAGTATCAGTAATGTTATTTGAACATCAAAAGTTTGATATCGTATATCAATATCTCTATTTTTCTCCTACTTTTATATTTTTTACACATACACAAATTCTAATAATACACTACAACACTTAAAATTTAATATAGATGTCAAAATATTATTTCTCTAGTAGTATTGGGCAGGATGGGCAGCTTTAAAGGCTAGACTGGGGAGGAAAAAGTTGTTCCAATTTTGACATGACAGCTTTGTTAATGTAAAGGTGATGGAATTACGTACCACACACACTTTTTTGTCCAAAAGTTTCTTATATTATTTTAATCCTTAATATCTGATACGCACTTGTGATATTTATTTATTAGGAATACAAATGATTACTCTACCTCGTGTTACCTGTGTGCACAAGAAGAATCGAATCTAGGCACTTCATGTTGTATGCACAAAATGGTGTTTGTGGTGGTTTGTAATAAACTAAATTCTAAATAGGAATCTTGAAAAGTTATCATTCATTTCTTACATTTGTCACCATTTATTGCTATTAAAAGAAAATAATGTGGGTGCTAGTAGATTTAGGTTGGAGACATGTAAAGTTTTTTCAAATTATGATGCATAGATGAATTCATATTAGGGAAAGAGAGGGTAAGAATGGTACGTTGGATTTGGATCCTCTACCACAATGTACATGTGAGAAATTATTGATATAATAATTCTAGGGAACAAAATTCGTGTCACAAAATTCACACGTATCTGTTTGGATTGACAGTGGACAGAATTGATTCTAATAGAAATTAATTTGATATAATTGATTTTAATAGAATTGAGTCTAGTAGAATTGATTTATGTTTGGATATGTAAAAATGAGTTGAATAATAAATTTCAGTGTAAAAATCATCCAAAATCAATTCTCACTACGCCAAAAAGTACTTTAGACAGCGCTTTTTCAGAAAACGCTGCCTAAAGCAAAAAAAAAAAAAACACAAAAAAAGTACGGAAGATACAGAAAAAGCGCTGCCTAAGGGGGGTCCTTAGACAACGCTGCTTAAGGGGCGCCTTAGATAGCGTTTTTGAAAAGCGCTGCTAAGGACCCCCTTAAGCAGCGCTTTCCAAAAGAGTTGTCTAACCCCCCCCCCCCCTAGGCAACGCTTTTTGAAAAGCGTTGCCTAAGGTCTTTTTTTTAAAATTAAAACTTAAACCCTATTTTTGTTATTCTTCGTTCGTTCCGGCATTAATTCTCTCCTTCGTTCATCTTCTTCCTCAGCTCTTTCCTCATACTATCTCTTCATCTTCTCTAACGCCCTCCGTCCTCACGTTTTCCTCCGCCACCGTAACGAACGACCCTCCGCCACCGTAACACACGGCCCTCCGCTCCATCATTCACTCCAACGACCCTCCGCTCCTTCATTCTCTCCGACATATCTCCAACCTCATAGTCTCCATATAACTCTCTCTTTGTTCATCACCATCAATTTCATACTTCACTCTTGTTCGTAGCAGTAGCGACACAACCACCACTTAACTCGCCTGAGTCCTCCTTGATCGCCTTCCTACTCTCTACTCAAGCATTCAACATCATTGAAACACCTATTAAGGTAATCAATTTTAAAATTTTACTTTAGGGTTTTGTAAAATATGTTTTCCCCTTTTTCAAATCTGCTACTCTATGAATGTCAAAGCTTGCAACATTCTAGAATGTATTTGGTACAATCTCTTTTGGGTGAACATGGGCTAAGTGTGTGTAATTTTGCAGAAAAGATATATTGTGCGTTTGAATTTCTTATCATTTTAAAAAATATAACACTTTAGAACTTCATCGATATCACTATGTCGCTATAATTACGCACAGCACTCACCAGCCATTCAAATATACGCATAATATTGATCGATGATAAAAAAAAGTAATGTTGAAACCAAAGTACGGAGTAATGTCTAAAACAACATAAACTTATCCTAGGAAGAGAAAGGTCAATCAATCGATATCGGGGGCTTTAGAATTGCCTATGCTAGTGAGGGCTTTCCACACTTTCTTTTCTTCTATAGGTCGGATAAGGGACAAAGCATGTGCAGTGGACAAGGTTTTGTTATCGCAGATCGCTTTGAGGTCTATCCCCCTGAGTTCAGTTGCGTTCGTTCCTACTAATTTAGTGTAGAAATCCAGAATTTCTTTTTCTACTAATTCCTTGTTACTAATGTATTTTCTTTCCATTTTAATTTTATTTATGGTTGGTCTATTTTCACATATATTTGGCTGATTTGTTTTCACATTTTGTTAGTAGAAATTTCTGATTTATTTTTTTAATATATGTATTTCTTCAAGTGTCTGATACATTATTACGAAACAATTGTTTGGAACAATAAATCATTGTTTTTAATATTTTGTGTTTTAAATCAGACTAAAATAACAATTAGACTGAAATCTTAATAGATATTTTTATTTCTCTATTCTTGTCATATTCAACTCCTCTATTTTTTTTTATGTTTTTATGTTTTTACTTTTTATATTTTCTCTTTTTTTCTTTTAGTGGGAGTAAATATATATTTTATTTTAAAATATGATGTTCATTATAATTCTAAATATTAATACTATATTAGAAGACTTTCAAAATTATATTACAATTACAATTCTTTTTTGAATGACCCTTTATTGTATTATTATTTTAGTACGGCTGATAAGGGACCTTTCTTTCGGAGTCGATATACTTCTGATTCTATTGGATTTTGGAATATGGAAAGAATATAGAACCCATTTGTGATATTAATGATATTACTTAATTATATTTCACACTAAATTAATTATATTACTTACTTAATTATATTCCATGAAGAGAAAGGTCAATCAAATTCACATATATAGTTTTCTTCTTCCCCTCCAAAAATCACTCGCGCATTAGAACATCAATTCCCCCAAATATCAGTTCTTTGATTAGTAAGAAAATTTACAAGCAGATTGCTTCACAGATACCCTGGTGCTTCTAATTGATAATATATGCATTAATCTTTTATTGCTTTTTGTCTTGGTATTTGACTTATTACCCCCTCTTCTTTATACATGGATCATCTTGAAATTCTTTTCAACATTTTTTATGATAGGATAAAATTCACTACGAGTCCCACTAAAATTATTGAACACCGTTAGATACTAGAGACACGTGTTTTAAAGTAATTATCTTTAATGAATTAGACTGGAAATGTATAATTCATCATAATCAGATCATTGTTACTATTTCTCTTTAATGAATGAGACTGGAAATGTACAATACTAGTAGTATAATTTATCATAATCAGTTCTCGGATGTTGTTTTATATGTATTTATCCCGGATGTTGTTTTATATGTACAGTGCTCATTCCCCGTGTTTCCGTGAGTTCGACCTTCTCGTTTCAACTTCTTGACGTTGTTGTTCGGTAAATTCGAGGTAAATTTCTTCCTCAAATTACTGGTATTGTGATGAATTTGTCTGGAATTTCTTGATTATGTTTGTGTTTGCTAGCTCCGGATCCATTCCGTGTATACTTTGCATTTTAACATAAATGCATTATATCGTTTTGTGCCCTAATGAATGTTTTTGTTTAGCTTACTTGGTAGTAAAACCATGGATAAAAAATGGATGTTTGTCGATCGATTGTCAAAAGAGTACGAGAATGGGGTAATAGATTTCGTTAAATATGCTGTTGAACACGCTGAAGACCCCATTAGAATGAAATGTCCTTGCTTGGGTTATTGTTATGTGGGTCAGGTTGACGCACATGGATTGAAATCGTATTTACTGATGCGTGGAATTGATCGAAGTTATACGTGTTGGATATTTTATGGTGAGAAAATCAACCGAAATATTGAACCGGGGGTGAAAAGTAATGCGACCTATGCTTTATACGACAGTGTCACAGATATATATGATTGTGATCGAGTTGAAGAGATTGCAGAAGCACTTGAAGAAGATCTTCAGGATTGTCCAAAAATGTTTGAGAGCTTGGTATGTGTATATTTGAATGATCTGAATTCAAAAACTGCATGATTTTATAATTTACCTAAGTTATATAATTTTTAGGTACCTGCTCAAGAGTCACAACAAGTGAGCCAAAAAATTAGTAGCGTACCCAGCAAGAAAAGAGATCTTCCAAGAACTTTGCCAAGAAAAATAGTACCTCGATTCCGGATGTATCTTGAAACACTAGTGGGAACATCAGATTTGATGAATGGTGTTATTCGTCAATTAGATATGGAGGAATGTATCTTTCGTTTTTCTACCACCGAAACAATTGCAAAAGTGGACATAGATCAAATTTTCTTGCATCAAGAATTAGGCGTCGGTATTGTACATTTATACATCCGGTAATGCGATCAATCTATTATTAATTAGCTGAACAATTTATTTACACATTTCAATGAAAATAGTCTAATGTTTATTATGTTTTATTTAAGGTTCTTGTATGACAAATTGATGCGTGGAAATAAATTGTCAAACAGATTCTATTTTGTGTCTTCCTCCCGTGTCAACCAATGGTCTATTGTTGACGATCCGGATTCAGTAAGAGAGCACTTAGTCGAAAGATTCATGGCTAGAAATACAGAAAGCTTGTATCTTTAGGCGTATAATACTATTCCTACAGGGTTAGATCTTTATTTGAAACTTTGTTTTAATTTATAGAGAAAATTTCCATCTAAATTTTTATTTTAATTTATAGACGTCACTGGTTGTTAGTTGTTATGGATCTTATAAAAGAAGTGGTCTATTATCTGAATTCGGTCAATAGTGATTGGAAAAATTATCCGAAAATGAAGTTAATGATACATAAGTGAGATTGTTCTAAATATTCATTTGTATTTATATATTTAATTATTTCTATGACATTGTTCTAAATATATGTTTTTATTTTGTTTGAGGTTTATGAGAGAAATCATTCAGTTGAATCGAATAGAGATTTCAATCATGATATAGATTTATAATTTAGGATTTATTTTATTATTTATCGGATTTTTCTTATAATTTATTACTTTTAACTAAATCGTGCATATTATGTTTTTGTTATGTAGTACTTTGATGAATACAAGTGTGCTCATTACACGAAAAATAAGATGGAAGAAATCAAGGAGGAATTGTGTGAATATTTTATTGAGCAAAGAATCATATAAGGTATTCGTAGTTGCAAAGTGTTCAGAAAAATTAGGTTATATGTTAGAGTTGATTTTGGTTATGTTGTAACATATGGTTTATGTGTATATTGAACTATAATATAATGATGTGTATATGTTTTTTATTAATGGTGTATATAATTTGGATTGTTTGTTTATAATGGTGTACATATTTTTTATTATAATGTCTATGTTTATAAAGCTTGTTTGTTGAAATAAATTAAAGGCCAATAATGACAATATAATATTTGTAATGGAATTACAGGTTTAAGGAATTACAGGAAAAATATATCAAATATATAAAAAAATTCATTTATTTTAGGCAGCGCTTTTTTTCAAAAGCGCTGCCTAAAGTAAACAATATGCATCTTTTTTGTTGAAAACAAGTGTTGCCTAAGGGCCGCCTTAGGCAACGCTTTTGGAAAAAATGTTGTCTAAAGGCCACCTTAGGCAGTGCTTTTGCATTAAAAAAAAGCGTTGCCTAAACCTATAGTAGTGCAGGCTTAGGCAGCGCTTTAAGCGCTGCCTAAAGCCAAAAAAAAAAGCGTTGTCTAAGGTCCTGTACGGACGTAGTGTCTAGAGGCAGAAGCTACAAATTCTAGCTTTAAGTAAAATCAATTCTGGAGCCAGAATCAATTCTACTTTTGATAAAACAAACACCTCAAAATTATCCAGAATCAATTCTACACGTCTAGAATTGATTCTGGGACTTTTAAAAGTCAATCCAAGCACACCATTAATATATGTTTGGTATATCACTTATAGAAATTCCACCTTCCGTTTATCCAAAATCTAAACTTGTAGCTTCTATAAAACCACATCAAAATAGCATAGGGACGCGAGAATTGCATACATAACATAATACCAAACACACGCTTAATTGAAATAAGATTATTGTGCAATCAAAGTGTAAATTACTCAAGAATATTTATAAGATGACAAAATATCTTTATGTTACCTTGAAAATCTTAAGGTATTCAAGCACGTGTACTAAATGAGGGTATTCTCATAAGCTAAGGGTGATCCTTGGAGATAAGGGTTTTTCTGAAAATTGAAGTCCATGAACTAAAGAAATTAATGATTTAAGAGAATATCAAGTCAAAATGTCGAAGTTGAGTTGTGTCGACCAGAAGGATATAAAAGAACAAATGTTAAGATATGTGGAAATGGGTCTAGTCGACCCAAAGTGTGAAAGACAAGGAAGATGGTTAAAGATGGTATTGTCGACCAAAGGGAATTCTGGACTTAGAGGAATTTTGTTGTATAATCTGGTAAAAAAGAAACACGTCGAAGCAAGCTAGAATTGGAAAGAGTCAAATTTCAAAGTTATTAGCAGTTGCCAGCAGTTTATGTTCTGATTAAGCACCAAATAGGCGTCGACATCCAATGGAGCAGTTGCCTCAAGATTTAAATATGTACGTAGATTACATCTAGGAAGTTACATTGTAAATACTATAAATAAGTAGATTCAGTGTAGTTTTCGGGTGTTCACTTGTACTAAAATCACTTGCCAAGTCTCTGTCATTCCGAGTGTTAGGAAACAAAGAGTGAAGAAGTGCTTGATGTACGTGAATCACCATCTTTATTTCAATGTAAATCATTTACTTTTCAATTGTCTCTTTTGAATACTTTACTTGCTTTTTATTTACCTTTGAGAAAACTCTTTACGTTATGTTCTGTTTTGTGTAAACAATTTAATACTCTTTGTCAGTCACGAGTCACTAGTCAGTTAGTTTATTGATTCTTACTTCGTATAAAAACCTACTGTCGGCCACGAGTTTACCAGTCAGTTGGTCGAATCTTGGTGTGGAAAATCGTTATACTTGTTCCCTTATTTTATAGAAAATCGTTTCTCTTTATTAGGATTTCGACAGAACTAGTATAATATCAAAAATCTTAGTGCATGTCTTAATATCAACTAGTCGATCTTGTGAGTAACCCTTAGTTTTAGGGCTTTGGGAGGACTAATGGTTGTTTACCATTTTCCATAGTAAACAAATTGGAACGCCCAGTGGGACAAGTGCTAAGTGTTTGTTGTTAGATGTCATAAGTGTATGAGACTTAGAAGTGGTAGTTTAACCAAAGAGTACAACAAACCACCAACTAGGAGACGTATACCCAGGATGTCTAATCCTACTCCAAATGTAGACGAAGTTCCGTCACGTACTTTAGGTACTACGGATCAAGTGATTTCTTAAGTTTCACCTTTTCCTCCTATAAACATTACAACTGCCCCAGTGTCGACTGCAGTCTCTGTGCCCATTCCTCAGACTCTTCCGGTGAGTCCATGGCTTACGATGACTACGACTGAAATACACATTGTGCCTCGTTTTGGCACTGTAAATCCTATTATGGAATGTCATATTCAATGATGCCAAGATATCAGTCGACATCAAATGCAGTAATAGTGTCAGATAATGTTCAAAATTTGAATTCTCCTTTACAAGGATTTGCGCTAGGAGGAAATAGAGGAAACCAAAATAGAGGAATGCCTTCTCATTCAATAGCTTCGCCTCTCACTAACACTTCACTAGCGGTATTAAGGCAGCAAATGGATGATAGTAACCATGAGTTAGTTAATATGTTAACTAGTCAAATGGTTAATGTAATCAATCCCATAGTTCAAGAGTCAGTTGAAACTAATAGGCAGTCCACTGAAACAAATCGGCAGGTGATCGCCCAATTAACACGTTTGTGTAATTTTTTGGGTGCTCCCCCAATGCCTGTTCGAAAGGCGCCACTTGTTCGACTAGCTTCCCCTAGTCAAGCAGACATGGGGGAAATAGAGGATGAAACTGTCCATCAGGGACAAGTTGTAGTGCCTCAGAGGAATATTGTTGTCGACCAACCTAGAATGTTAGTCAATCGACAACAAGAGGCTGAACAAATTGTTGATCAAATTCGACAAGAGGATTTAGCTGTAGAGAATAATCTAACTATTATTGTCGAGAGAATTATGGCTAGGAATGGCATGAATACCACACTCCAAAGGCCAACATATTCTTCCCCTTTGTCTGAATATATCTTACATACTGAAAACCCTAGAGGGTGGAAAATTCCTAAGTATACAAAATTTGGGGGAGAGTTAGGGGAATCGACGGTCGAACATATTGCTAGGTATTTGACTGAATCTGGGGATATGGAAAATAAGGAAAGCTTAAGGGTAAAACACTTTCCCTCGTCCCTCACTAAGGCAGCCTTCATGTGGTTTACCACTTTGCCTCCAAATTCGATTGACTCGTGGACTAATTTGGAAAAACGTTTCCATGAACAATTTTATGAGGGGAATTCGAAAATTAGTTTGGTCGAATTGTCAAATATTAAGAGAAGGTTTGCTGAAACTATTGATGACTACCTAAATAGGTTTAGGTCATTGAAATCAAGATACTTTACTCAAGTTCCAGAACATGAGCTTGTTCAAATGGCTGTTGGAGGTTTAGATTATTCCATTAGGAAGAAAATAGATCCGACCTTTGTTAAGAGTGTGTCACAGTTAGCTGATAGAGTTCGAAATCTTGAGCGTCTGTGACTAGAAAAGGTCAGGCATACTAAGGCTAAAGTTAAGAAAGAAAAAGTAGCCTATGTAGATTATGATGACACATATCCCATATATGAGGCCGACTACATCTTGCCAACTGAGGCAGAAGTCACGTGGCTGAAATGAAGTCAGGGCCTACTACATATGAGTGTAAATCACTATTTCCTGCTAAAGAAAAAATAATGTCGAAAACAAATCAAAATTTCCAGAAAAAACTTATACTTTTGATGTCACTAAATGTGAAGAAAATTTTGATTTGTTAGTTAAACATGGTCAAATTTTAGTACCTCCAAATGCTAAATTACCACCATTAGAACAACGACAGAAAAGAGGTTTTTGCAAATTTCATAACTATCTTGGTCACATAACCTCTCAATGTTTTCTTTTTAGGGACCTCGTTCAGAAATCATTGTAGGAAGGCCGGCTAAAATTTGTTGCCAGGAAAATGAAGATTGATGTTGACCCTCTTAGGAAAGAGGGGTCTTTGTTCGTTGATCCTGTCAAAATCAACATGGTGGAAATCATTGAGTTTCTAGATGATGATATGGTCGAAGAGGGTACTAGAGAAAGTCCCGACATCGACCTAGTTGATGTGTACCCTAGGCTTGATGAGGATCTGCTGGATTTCCTCTACCGTTGTAAGAATAAGGGCTCACAAGTTTGCTTGTGCCCTAGGTGTGGTGCCTTGACCGAAAAGATTGCTAATGGAAATTTTTAGAAGCTACAATTTGAAAAAGTCAAAACCAAGTTGTATGATCAAAGGTTTCCTAACCCAATGGACCCAAGAAGAGTTGTGGGAAACTCCCAGGACAAACCAAGGAGTTATATTCCTTCTATTGTTGCTCATAGACGTACTTGGATCAAGCCTCATGGGAGAATTAGGGCACCAACTGATTGTGTTATAGCTAGAGATTCAAAAGGAAAGTTGGTTGTGAGCTACCGATATGAGTTCAAGTCTAAAAGAAACAACCACATCTTTGAAAATTACATGGGAAAAAATCCCATGACTCAGACTCAATGGAGACGCTTCCGGATCGAAACTAGGCTGAAAGACAAGTTGTTGCTGGGCAGATTGCCGCAAACAAAGCAGGCAATCAGATATAGTATAAAGCGAAGGTCGATACTGCTGCTAAATATCGAATTAGGGAATTCGTGAATCGACCAGTCGCTAAGTTCTCTGAAGAGGCCACTGATGACTTTAAGTCTGACTTAGAAGAGAGTTTAGACATCTTGGTCAATGTGGTGTCTATTCTGCCAACAAATATGACTACTGTCTGACTGAAGTAGAGGATTCTGTAGATGTCGATGCTGAAGAGATGGCTTTGCACAAGCCAACATGCTATTTTGTTATGAACAATGGTTCGATTGAGAACCAAGATTCCTTCTTTGAAAGGCCAAATATGGCTTTGAGAAGCCATTTGAAGCCCCTGTTGGTAAGGGCTAAAGTTGAGGGTGTTGATATCAACAAGGTGTTGATAGACTGTGGCGCAACTGTCAACATTATGCCACATCACATACTCAAGAAAATCGGTAAATCTGACACCGATGTTAGATCTCATAATGTGGTTTTGTCAGTCTACGAAGGAAGAACTAGGAACATTGTGGTGTGATCCAAGTTGATATTATTGTTAGCTCAGTTACCAGGCCGACTATTTTTATGGTGATTCAAGGAAAGCCAAGTTACAACCTCTTGGTTGGAAGGGAATGGCTACACGACATTAGAGTTGTGCCTTCTTCTATGCACCAACGTTTGGTGATATGAAGAGAAGATGGCATAGTCAAAAATATCCAAGCCGACTAGGGGTACTTTATGGCTGATGTGAACAATGTCGGCAAAAAGCAATTTGATAGGAAATTAGCTAACATTTCCCCATGTCAACCTGCTGAAGAGGTATATGCCAACCTAGATGATGCATTTGTTTCATTAAATCTACATGAAACCCATGGTTTTATGTGGGATGTGGAACACCTTGAGGATCCATAGAGTAAAAATCGACCGACAGGCTGGGGAGACATCAGTGATAATGATGTTAGAGCTAGAAGCTCTGAAGAGGATTTCGGTGTATATTACCGAAAATACAATAAATTTGGCGCTAGAGGCTGAAGAAAATATGGTTGTCGAAGCCAATAAAATTCAAATTCTAAAGGAAGGGATTACTTTGGCTATTGATCCAAAGCCGCCAGATAAAAAGGAAATGGTCGAGGAAAACGTCGATAAGCAGCATTTAGACTGCATCTATGACGATGAGCCTTTGGGTTTCGAAAAAGGATCCAATGGCGCCTGAAAATATGGAGCCACAAACCCTTTTGAAGAAATAGATCTTGGCGAAAAGGAGGATAAAAGACCAACCAATATCAGCGCCAACATCGACCAAAGCTTGGAGTCTAAGGTAATATCTTTATTAAAATAATTTAAAGATTGTTTTCCTTGGGACTATAATGAAATGCCAGGTTTAAGCAGGGATTTGGTCAAATTAAAATTTCCAGTAAAAGTTGGAAAGAAGCCAGTGAAACAGACGCCCAGACGTTTCGCTCTAGCAATAATGTCAAAAATCAAAGAGGAGATAGAGAGACTCCTCAAAAGCAGATTCATAAGAACTGCAAGGTATGTCAACTGGTTGGCAAATATAGTGCCAGTGATTAAGAAAAGTGGAAAATTAAGATTGTGCATCGATTTTAGAGACTTAAATGTGGCCACTCCTAAAGATGAATATGTTATGCCTGTAGGAGAAATTTTGGTTGATTATGCTACTGGTTTTGAATATTTAAGTATGCTTGATGGTTATTCTTTGCTCAGGGGCATTAGGGACCTACGAATGGGTTGTTATGCCATTCGGCTTAAAAAATGTCGGAGCAACATATCAAAGGGTAATGAATTCGATGTTCTGTGATTTTATTGAAGATTTCATGCAAAATTATATTGATAATATTGGAATAAATTTGAACAGCAAACCGAGTCATCTGCAACACCTTCAAAAGTCTTTCGAAAGGATTAGGAAATATGGATTAAAAATGAATCCATTAAAATGTGCTTTTTGTGTGCACGCGGGTGATTTTCTTGGCTTTGTGGTACATAAAAAGGGCATAGAAGTGAATCAAAGCAAGACCAAAGCCATAATGGACATCAAGCCTTCGTCGACCAAAAAGGAACTCCATTCTTTGTTGGGAAAAATAAATTTCTTCAGAAGGTTTATATCCAACTTAAGTGGAAAAACACAAGTATTTTCACAACTGCTTCGATTGAAGAACGAGGATTATCATACCCCAAAATTTGCCCTCCTATTCCTTAAGACATCCCCATACATCCATACTCAAGGATTCCTCAAGGATTGATCAGACAAACCCTCTCCTAGACCATCAACCCAAACTAGGGTTTGGCAATTCTCAGATCAAGATGGACTTCCAACATCTCCAATGGTCATCATGCCTCCTCATATGCTTCAAATGTTCTCCATGTCAAGTTTCAAGCTTCACAAGTCAAGTTTCCTCAGACAATTGCTCAGATGGTTGAAAATCAGTTGTATTGGACAAAAAGTCAGATGTGGTCAACATACAGTCAAACTTCATGATTTTTGGTCAACATCCTCATTTTGAAGTTACATTCATCATTTGATCAAGGGTTGATCATGATTCATCAAGAAAACTCAAGATTTGATCAAAAGTCAAACTTTCCAAACTAGGGTTTCTTAGTGAAAAGTCAACTGAACGTTGACTGAGCATAACTTCTTCATACTTTCTCAGAAATTTTTCCACCCCCTCTTGTTTTGAAGGAAATCCAATTTTCTACAAGTTCATGTCTCACAAGAATGTTCAAAAAATGCTTCATTTGGAAGGTATGGATCAAAACATTACAGGTCCTTTTCAAAGTCAACAAAAAGTCAACTTTTTGTTTTGAAGATTTATTGAGAATGGAAACTCTAATTGAGATGAAACCAAAGAGGTTGGTTAGAGGACACTTAGAACTTTCTAAAAAGTCCAAGAACACTCAAAAATATGGAAAATTGAGCAAAATACACCATTCACAAGTTGGGCATTTTTGAACAATTGCACAAAAGGAGATATTTGTCAAAATCCAATTTTTTCCAAATTGGCCTATAATTTTATGATCCAAACTTGTTCATAATATTATTTGTGACCTATTGATGCCTTGCCATGACAATTTTCTATTTTGTTGATTTATTTTTGAATTTAAAACCATTTAATTCAAAATTAAATTATATAAAATATGAAAATAAGATATTTTTTCAAAAGGAGTGAATTTCTATCAAACTTGAGGTCCAAGATAGCCCATGAAACATACCAAATTCGTGCTAGCTCTCACATTGAAGAGAAAATCAAATTTTTTCCAAAATTTGATTTTATTTAAAAGAATTTTATTGCACATTCAAGAATCAATCTTTTTTCACTCTCTTTGCTCTCTCAATTCACTCTATAAATACCAAGCAAGTTGCACATCAAAGGACACAAAACCCTAGCCCCATACACAGCCCTTATTTTGTCAAAAAATTTCTCAAATTGTCCAAAATCGAATTTCAAGTTTCAGCAAGTTTCAAGGCAAACTAACCATCCAAACACCTTCCTGAGGTTCCCAGCAATCGAAACCATCCCTCACTTGAAGCCAAGACTGCCCAGAACTCGATCTATAGCTTGCTCCGATTTGGTATACTTGTGAAATTCGAATTTCATTAATCATGCATTGTTAACTATTTTCATGTGTTTGTTTGTGTTCAGGAGGTTCATTAGAATGCATTTGATACCTTACATGCAAGCTTGCACGTAGAAATCTCGTGTTGCCATTGTTAGGGAAAAGCGGAGAGCTTGAAGCTTATCATTGTTTTCAGGTCAAACGGAGGCCACCATTGAATTCGCCATGGTCGATTTAGGGGGTAGGGTATCCCTTCGCTTTTGTTTTTGCCTATTTTGCAGGTTTCGAAATCGGGCTAGCCGGAGAAGATGACCGGAGCCCTAGCTCCGGCGCTGACTCAGGCGAAGACCGGCTCGAGGTAGGCGTGGCACTTTCGCGTTTTCTGATTCGCTCTCTCGTGCCAACTGGGGTCCATGCACGCTGACTGTGTTTGAAACATATCCCTGACGCGTGTATGCTTTTATTCAATTGATTTTGGTTTTACAAACACCAAGTGCAATGTGGCGTAGTGGTAGAGGCAACCAGACTTAAGGTTTCACTCAATGGTCTCCAGTTCGAACCACACCAGGACCATTCTCTTTTTATTTTTACAAAACCTCATATTTTTTTTCTATTTTCATATTTTTCTATTTTCTTTTAATATTTTCATCCATTTTAATTTATCTTTAATAATTTTTATCATGCATTTAAAAATACCAAAAATATTTATTTTTTGCATACTCATCATAAAAATGCTTATTTAATTTTTAAAATTAAAATTATTATTTTTGCATGCATATTTTATTTAATTTCTATTTTTGCATTTTAATAGCCTTTTAATTGATTTTTAATTATCAAACTAACTCCAAAAAATCCCAAAAAATTATTTTAGCATATTAATGTTATTTCTAGCATGAAAACGTTTTCTCATTCAAAAATTATTATTTTTACTAACATTTTCCTCTTATGCAATTTTCTCGGGTTTCCCGATTCTTCATCTGTTCACAAGTTATCCGGTTTTCGGACGATTTTTATCGCTTTCTTTTCATATTATGTAATTGCCTATGGGATGTAATAGTTTAATTAGGATTTTTATTTTCCGTACTTTTCAATTATGTATCTGCCCCAAAGCCATGTAATAGCGTAGGATTTATCTTTCCGCACTTTACATTTCCGCAATTTACTTTCCGCATCTTATAAACTGTTAGTAATTAGGCGTGTATGGCAAGATAAAATTGGACATAGATCACTCATAATTTCAAGATAACATATCTGAATTTGACACACCCTTTTCACACATGCACCCCTTAGGGTAATTCTCTCTCGTTGCCTTTACGAATACACTATGGTCATGTCCCTTCGATACAAAGATCATAAGACCCACGATGTCACCTCCGAATACATGATCTTGACCCTTGATTGTCGCCTACGAAAAATGATGATAGTCCCTTCGAATGTGCTAGGATACTTCTTACAATTTGCTTTCTATGACCATCCGATGTCCCTTCGAATGTCCCGCTTACATCCAACGAATAGGGTTACCTACCAACTAATGGTATGGATAGTGCTATTCTAAAGGAATGTAAAATAACCCGAAAACGACCATTCTGAGTAGGTAATAAGACTTTTAGTTGCTTGCTCTATCAAAATACTTTTCGCACCACACACTTTTGTCAAAGTTCAAACTCTTTTCAAAAACGAAACGTTTCCGAACACCTTGTATACATTCCTACATGAATCATTACAAAGTCAAAGTGAAATGTCTTTTCAAAACTTATTTTTCAAACACACAGAAAGCATTTTTTTTAAATGATCTAAGAGCAACTAAGAGCCCGTAGATAATTACGGATGGAAAGGGGTGCTAATACCTTCCCTTTTCATAACCTTCTCCCTTACTCAGAATCTAACGAAGGTCTTTTTTTGTACTTTTTACCTTCCCTTAATTGGATAAAAGAAAAGTCGGTGGAGACTCTTGCTATCCGCACATTTGCGATACAAAAATCTCAAAGTCAGTTCACCGTATACAGAACTGGCGACTCTACCGGGGAGACACCCTAAAGAGAGAATACCTTAGGGATTTTTAGATCATCTTTAATGCTTTTTGTTTGATTTGTTTGCTTTATCTTTAAGGGTTGCTTGGGGATTATATTTGTGGGGGATCCTACACCCGGATCCGGGTTTCCTTTTAGGTAAGTAGCAATAAATTGTCGCGACCGTTAGACGTATATCGAAACGGTCAACATGATGGTGTCATACCCCAAAATTTGCACTCCATCCTCTCAAGATATTTCATACATCCATACTCAAGGATTCCTCAAGAGTTGATCAGACAAACTCTCTCCTAGACAATTAACCCAAACTAGGGTTTGGCAATTCTCAGGTCAAGATGGACTCCCAACATCTCCAATGGTATTCATGCCTCCTCGTATGCTTCAAAGATTCTCCATGTCAAGATTCAAGCCTTACAAGTCAAGATTGCTCAGACAATTGCTCAGATGGTTGAAAATCAGTTGTATTGGACAAAAAGTCAACTGTGGTCAACATACAGTCAAACTTCATAATTTTTGGTCAACATCCTCATTTTGAAGTTACATTCATCATTTGATCAAGGGTTGATCATGATTCATCAAGAAAACTCAAGATTTGCTCAAAAGTCAAACTTTCTAAATTAGGGTTTCTAGATGAAAAGTCAACTGAACTTTGACTGATCATAACTTTCTCATACTTTCTCAAACATTTTTCCACCACCTCTTATTTTGAAGGAAATTCAATTATCTACAACTTCATGTCTCACAAGAATGTCCAAAAAATGCTTCATTTGAGAGGTATGGCTCAAAACATTACAGGTCATTTTCAAAGTCAACAAAAAGTCAACTTTTTGTTTTGAAGATATATTGAGCATGGAAACTCCAATTGAGATGAGACCAAAAAGGTTGGTTAGAGGACTCTTAGAGCTTTTCAAAAAGTCCAAGAAGACTCAAAAATGTGGAAAATTAAGCAAGATACACTATTCAGAAGTTGGGCAATTTTGGACAATTGCACAAAAGGACATTTTGGTCAAAATGCAAAATTTTCCAAATGGGCCTAAAATCTTTTGGTCCAAACTTGTTCATGACATGATTTTGACCCATAAGTGCTTGGCCATGGTAATTTTCTATTTTTATGATTTATATTTGAATTTTAAAACATTTAATTCAAAATTAAATCATGTAAAATACGAAAATAAGATTTTTTTCAAAAAGGATTGGATTTATATCTTCCTTGAAGTCCAAGATAGCCCATAATCCTTACCAAATTCGTGCTAGCCTCTTACATGGAAGGAAAATCAATTTTTTTCAAAGATTTGATTTGTTTTAAATGGAAAAATATTGCACATTGATTGATGAATCCTTTTTCACTCTTTTTTCTCTCCAAATTGCCTCTATAAATACTCAGCAGTATGCCAAGCCACATGAACGAAACCCTAGCTCAAGCCAAACCCTTATTCTTGCAAAAAATTTCAAGAAACTTGTGAAATTCGAATTTCAAAATCCAGCCAGTTTCAAGGAGTTCTAAGCCTTCCATTGTGCTCCTGAGGTTCCTAGGGTTCAAAACCATCCATTACACGAAGCTACAACTGCCCATATCGTGCCATACAACCTGCTCCGATTTGGTATTTTATTCATTTCCGATTTCTTAAATTCATGCGTTGTTAATTATTTTTGTGTGTTTGTTTGTACTCAGGATGCACATTAGATCATGTTTGAACCCTTACATGTGAGCTTGAACGTCCAGAAACCATATTGCCATTGTTAGGGTTCGAAAGGCTGTTTGAATCGAGCAGCCTTATACAAGCGTTTTTAGGGCAAACGGATATCACCATTGGATTCAGGAGGTCCGATTTAGGGGGGTAGGGTATCCCTTGTTTCTTTAAATTTCGTATTTTGCAGGTTTTGGAATTATGGCCATCGGAGAAGACGACCGGAGCTAGGGCTCCGGCGTCGTTGAATGTGTTGACCGGCGAGGAGGCTGGCGTGGCGAGATAGCGTGTTCCAATTCGTCCATCCGTTCCACCCGGGGTCCACCATGCTGATCGTGCATTGACTTCACCAGGCAGCGACGCGTGTTGCTCATAGTTGCACGTTTTCGTTCCATAACACCAGATGCAACATGGTCTAGTGGTTAAGGCATTCACTGTTCCAAGATCCTCTCAAAGGTCCTCTGTTCGATCCACTCCAGGGCTGGTTTTACTTTTCTTTTACAAACTTTCATATTTTCAATATTTTCCATATTTTCTAATTATTTAATATTTTGCATGTTATTTTAATTAATTTCATATTTTTATTTCTGCATTAAAAAAACCATCAAAAATTATTTTTCTTTTTACATTATTTCTAGAAAACCTTTATTTAATTTATAAAATTAAAAAACATAATTTTGCATGCATATTTATTTTTATTCATAATTTTGCATTTAAATCACATTTAATTAGTTTTTAATTATTAAATTGCATCTAAAAAAATCCCAAAAATTATTTTAACATATTTATGTTATTTCTAGCATGTCATATTTTTTCCAATTAAAAATAAACATTTTTTCTAACATTTTCTCTTATTTCGATTTCATCATATTTTCCGATTTCTCATTCCTTTACAGGTTGATCCGATTCAGACGATTTTTCTTTATCATTTCTTTTTTTCCAATAATGTAATTGCTCATGGGATGTAATAGTTTAAATTAGGTTTTTATTTTCCGCAAGTTTAAATTATGTATCTGCCCCAAAGCCATGTAATAGCGTAGGACATTTACCTTTCCGTACTTTACATTCCGCATTTTAATTTCCGCACCCTATAAATTGCTAGTAACTAGGCGTGTATGGCAAGATAATAATTGGACATAGCTCACACTAATTTTCAAAGATAAAAATACCTGAATTTGACACACTTTTTCACACATGCACCCCTTAGGGTAATTCTCTCTCGTTGCCTTACGAATTCAAATAATGGTCAAGTCCCTCGAACGTAGAGGTATTCTAGCACCGTTGCCTTCCAAAAAAATCATCATAGTCCCTTTGATATAAAGATCATAAGACCCACGATGTCGCCTCCGAATACATGATCTTGACCCTCGATTGTCGCCTGCGAAAAATTATGATAGTCCCTTCGAATGTGCTAGGATACTTCCTACAAGTTGCCTTCTATGACCATCCGATGTCCCTTCGAATGTCCCGCTTACATCCAACGAATGGAGTTACCAACCAACTAATGGTATGGATGACTATTCTAAAGGAAAGTAAAACAACACGAAACGACCATTCTGAGTAGGTGATAAGACTTTTAGTTGCTTGCTCTATCAAAATACTTTTCACACCTCACACTTTTTGTCAAAGTTCAAACTCTTTTCAAAACGAAACATTTCCGAACACTTTGTATACATTCCTACATGAATCATTACAAAGTCAAAGCGAAATGCCTTTTTCAAAACATTTTTGTCAAACACACAGAAAGCACAATTTTTAAAAGTGATCTAAGAGCAACTAAGAGCCCGTAGATAACTATGGATGGAAAGGGGTGCTAATACCTTCCCTTTTCATAACCATTCTCCCGTACTCAGAATCTAACGAAAGTCTTTTTCTGTACTTTTACCTTCCCTTAATTGGATAAAAATAAAAGTCGGTGGCGACTCTTGCTATCCGCACATTTGCGATACAAACACTAAAAAGTCAGTTCACCGTATCACAGATGGCTACCTTGGTGTGACACTTTGGATGTCCTGATACTCTTCATTTCCAAGTTGAGGATAGTATTTGGCTTCTGCGTGGTGTCATCAAGCACTAACTAAACTTTTAGAACCTTAATTGACCCATCTTGGCCATTAGAAGGTAGTGAGATGGCCGACTTTGGTGTAGACCGAGGTTGGCTGATACTCGATGCTACGCTCATTAAGATCAGACTTTTGGGATATTTTCGGTCGACCACTTGGTAGTCGTATTGAAATAAACGACTACGAGAAAGATCAATGATGTGAGATTCCTAGAACCCGGTTACTATTATAGGACAGGATGAACCAACTCAAACTTTTGGTGGGGTAATCACCTATACCTCTTGCAAGCCTTAAACCTAGGCTCATTGTGTGAATTGTTTGTGTGTGCTAAACATGACATCATGACATCATTCGCATTGCATCTCATTTATAACTATTTCAAGGACCTAGGGATTTATCTTTGCTCTATTTTGTAGGGAATTATGGCTTCTAGAAAGACTATCCGAATCAACTTCATGGGTATACCTTCTCAACTCAAAGAATTGGTTTCATAAATTCCTGACCATGCTCAGTTCATCAAAAGACATGGTTATTTGCTTGACTTGGTTACCTCCGGTTTTGAAGAAGATATGATGCATGTCCTATTCCAGTTCTTTGATCCGAAACACCATTGCTTTACATTCCCAGATTATCAGTTGGTTCCTACCTTGGAAGAGTTCTCTAAGCTTCTTGGGGCATCTATTCTTGACCAAATGCCATTCACCGGTTTGGAAAAGGTCCCTAAGTACGAAGACATTGCACCAACCTTACATCTTAAGCGCTCAGACATTGAAGCCAATTGGGAAACAAGGAGTGGAGTTAAGGGTTTACTTGCTAAGTTCCTAATTAAGAAAGCCCGAGAATTCCTCAAAGTTATGAGCTTCCATGCATTTGAAGATATTGTGGCCTTACTAATCTATGGTTTGGTTCTATTTCCTAACTCGGATCAATTCATAGATGTCAACGCCATCAAGTTGTTCCTTACCCGTAATCCTGTGCCTACTTTACTTGGAGACATCCTACATTCTCTCCAAACTCGTACTACTAAGAGACAAGGAACTCTCATGTGTTGCATACCGTTACTTTCCAGGTGGTTTATTTCGCACCTTCCTCCATCAGCTTTGAAGAACGAACAAAGGTTGAGATGGTCTCAAAGGTTAATGTCACTCTCTCATTCAGATATCCGTTGGAGTCTTTTCTCTCAAAAGGACTTCACATTCATTAAGCGTTGTGGAGAATTCCCTAATGTACCACTCCTTGGTATAAGGGGAGTTATTACTTACAATCTTTCTATAGCTCTACGTCAGTTTGGTTTTGCTCGAAGAGATGGTCCACGTGATATGCTTCTCCAAGACATTGTGTTCGACTACAACCACGATCTCCAGAATTACCGACGAAGGTTCATACACGCTTGGGGCATGGTAAAGAAGACTGATACCAAGACTTTAGGGCATGTCATACCCCAAAATTTGCCCTCCATCTTCTCAAGATATTCCATACATCCATGCTCAAGGATCCTTCAAGGGTTGATCAGACAAACCCTCTCCTAGACAATCAACCCAAACTAGGGTTTGGTATTCCTCAGATCAAGATGGGTTTCCAACATATCCAATGGTCTTCATGTCTCCTCATATACTTCAATGATTCTCCATGTCAAGTTTCAAGCCTCACAAGTCAAGTTTCCTCAGACAGTTGCTCAGATGGTTGAAAATCAGTTGTATTGGACAAAAAGTCAACTGTGGTCAACATACAGTCAAACTTCATAATTTTTGGTCAAACATCCTCATTTTGAAGTTACATTCATCATTTGATCAAGGGTTGATCATGATTCATCAAGAAAACTCAAGATTTGCTCAAAAGTCAAACTTTCTAAATTAGGGTTTCTTAGTGAAAAGTCAACCAAACTTTGAATGAGCATAACTTCTTCATACTTTCTCAAAAAAATTTCCACCACCTCTTGTTTTGAAGGAAATTCAATTCTCTACAACTTCATGTCTCACAAGAATGTTCAAAAAATGCTTCATTTGGAAGGTATGGATCAAAACATTACAGGTCTTTTTCAAAGTCAACAAAAAGTCAACATTTTGTTTTGAAGATATATTGAGCATGGAAACTCCAATTGAGATGAAACCAAAGAGGTTGGTTAGAGGACTCTTAGAGATTTCCAAAAAGTCCAAGAAAACTCAAAAATGTGGAAAATGAGCAAGATACACCATTCACAAGTTGGGCAATTTTGAAGAAGTGCACAAAGAGAGATACTTCTAAAAATCAAAATATTTGCAAATGGGCTTACTTTTTCTTCATCCAAACTTGTTCCTTATACAATTAGGAATATCCAAGCCCAATGCCACGAATTTTTATTTTATTTTTCTATTTAATTTGGATTTTATTCATTTAAATATAAATTAAATTCAAAAGTAAGGTATAAAATCAAAATTAATTGCAAATTTGATTTTTCTCTTTTCCTTGAGATCCAAGAAAACCAATAAAGCCAGCAAATTTCGAAATTTGATTGGATATGGCAAGGATTGATTGAAATTGATCAAAGAAGAGAAAATTTGATTTGGTACAAAATCAAATATATTTTGCATTGATTGATGATTGATTCTTCCTCAAATCAACTCCAATTCCATCTACTATATATATACAATACATGCCACATGAATGAGAACGAAAAAATTGGCTTGAGGAACCCTAACCTAACTCAAAAAATCCGTGCCATACAAGCTACTGGCAGCCACTGTTCTAGCTCGATTCCATTGATTCCAAGCACTCAAACACATTCCTTGATACCTCCTGAATCGATCCAGACCTTCACATTGTCCAAAAGCATCAAGAATCACGAAATCCGAATTTGGTTTGTTCATGTTTTTCTCAAAATCGATTTCCATTATTCATGCATTTTTAACATGATTTGTTGTTGTTTTTGTGATTAGACCAAAGTTTACAAGCTTTCTGGGCAGTTTGATTGAGTTTCTATGGCCTGGAACGCGAATCACCATAGCTAGGGTTTTCGGCCACGATTTAGGGTTTCTCTTTTTAGGATAAATTGGAACAAACTGATGCCCTCAGAGTGACCAGTGGACCAAGACGAATCGAACCATGGTTTTAGATTTCATTTATATTGCTTGTACATGATTTTGATGTTAGCAGGGGCCATAGTGTCGAACCAAAGCCGACGCAGAATTTTCAAATTTTTGAAACGAAGAAGATGAAGTTTCATGGGACGATATTGGGAGTGACACAACAAGCGATTCGCTCCGATTTTCAAATGTTGTGCACTCAGCTTGTTAAGGCTGCTGTTTTCCACCGGTCATATTCAATCCCACCTTGGCATATTATTTTTACAAGTTTGCAATGTTTTCTTATTTTCTTATTTTCTATTTAATATTTCTCATGCATTTTAATCTAATTTCAACAATTTTTAATCATGCATTAAAACACCAAAAATATTTTCTTTTGCATTATTTCCTAAAATGTTTATTTAATTTATAAAATTAAAAAAAAAATTATTTTGCATGCATATTTAATTTAATTGCTAATTTATCATTTAAATCACTTTTAATTAGTTTTTAATTATTAAATTATCTCCAAAAAATCCCAAAAATTTATTTTAGCATATTAATGTTATTTCCAGCATGAAATATTTTTCTCATTTAAAAATTATCATTTTTGCTAACATTTTTCTCTTATTCGATTTCCTCGTATTTTCCGATTTCTCGTCTTTTCACAAGTTATCCCGTTTCGGACGATTTCTTTTTATCGTTTTCTTTTTTCCAATAATGTAATTGCTTATGGGATGTAATAGTTTAATTAGGACATTTTATTTTCCGCATTTTTTAAATTATGTATCTTCCCCAAAGCCATGTAATAGCGTAGGATTTATCTTTCCGCACTTTATATTTCCGCAATTTACTTTCCGCCTCTTATAAACTGTTAGTAATTAGGCGTGTACGGCAAGACTAAAATTGAACGTAGCTCACTCTAATTTTCAAAATAACATATCTGAAATCAACACACTTCTCTCACACATGCACCCCTTAGGGTAATTCTCTCTCGTTGCCTTACGAATTCAAATGGTCATGTCCCTCGAACGTAGAGGTATCTTAGCACCGCTGTTTCAAACATATCATCATAGTCCTTCGATACAAAGATCATAAGACCCACGATGTCGCCTCCGAATACATGATCTTGACCTCGATTGTCGCCACGAAAATGATGATAGTCCCTTCGAATGTGCTAGGATACTTCCTACAAGTTGCCTTCTATGACCATTCGATGTCCCTTCGAATGTCCCGCTTACATCCAACGAATGGAGTTACCTACCAACTAATGGTATGGATAGCGATATTCTAAAGGAACGTAAATAACACGAAAACGACCAATTCTGAGTAGGTAATAAGACTTTTAGTTGCTTGCTCTATCAAAATACTTTTTTGCACCTCACACTTTTGTCAAAGTTCAAACTCTTTTCAAAAACGAAACATTTCCAAACACTTTGTATACATTCCTACATGAATCATTACAAAGTCAAAGCGAACTGCCTTTTCAAAACATCTTTTTTTTCAAACACACAGAAAGCACAATTTTAAAAGGTGATCTAAGAGCAACTAAGAGCCCGTAGATAACTACGGATGAAGAGGGGTGCTAATACCTTCCCTTTTCATAACCTTCTCCCTTACTCAGAATCTAACGAAGGTCTTTTTCTATACTTTTACCTTCCTTAATTGGATAAAAGAAAAGTCGGTGGCGACTCTTGCTATCCGCACATTTGCGATACAAAATCCTACAAAGTCGCTTCACCGTGTTACGAATCGGCGATGGGGAGACACCCTAAAGAGAGAATGCCTTAGGGATTTCTAGATCATTTTTACTGCTTTTTGTTTGACTTGCTTACATTATCTTTAAGGGTTGCTTGGGTATTATAATTGTGGGGGATCCTACACCCAGATCCGGGTTTCCTTTTTGGTAAGTAGCAATAAATCGTCGCGACCGTTAGACGTATAGCAAAACGGTCAACATGATTGCTACGTTAGTGTGACACTTTGGATGTCCTGATACTCTTCATTCCCAAGTTGAGGATAGTATTTGGCTTCTGCGTGGTGTCATCAAGTACTAACTAAACTTTTAGAACCTTAATTGACCCATCTTGGCCATTAGAAGGTAGTGAGATGGCCGACTTTGGTGCAGACTAAGGTTGGTCGATACCGATGCTACGCTCATTGAGATCGACTTTGGGATATTTTCGTCGACCACTTGGTAGTCGTATTAAAATAAACGCCTACGAGAAAGATCAATGATGTGAGATTCCTAGAACCCGGTTACTATTATAGGACAGGATGAACCAACTAAAATTTTTGGTGGGGTAATCACCTATACCTCATGCAAGCCTTAAACCTAGGCTCATTGTGTGAATTGTTTGTGTGTGCTAAACATGACATCATGACATCATTCGCATTGCATCTCATTTATAACTATTTCAAGGACCTAGGGATTTATCTTTGCTCTATTTTGTAGGGAATTATGGCTTCTAGAAAGACTATCCGAATCAACTTCATGGGTATACCTTCTCAACTCAAAGAATTGGTTTCATAAATTCCTGACCATGCTCAGTTCATCAAAAGACATGGTTATTTGCTTGACTTGGTTACCTCCGGTTTTGAAGAAGATATGATGCATGTCCTATTCCAGTTCTTTGATCCGAAACACCATTGCTTTACATTCCCAGATTATCAGTTGGTTCCTACCTTGGAAGAGTTCTCTAAGCTTCTTGGGGCATCTATTCTTGACCAAATGCCATTCACCGGTTTGGAAAAGGTCCCTAAGTACGAAGACATTGCACCAACCTTACATCTTAAGCGCTCAGACATTGAAGCCAATTGGGAAACAAGGAGTGGAGTTAAGGGTTTACTTGCTAAGTTCCTAATTAAGAAAGCCCGAGAATTCCTCAAAGTTATGAGTTTCCATGAATTTGAAGACATTGTGGCCTTGCTAATCTATGGTTTGGTTCTATTCCCTAACTCGGATCAATTCATAGATGTCAACGCCATCAAGTTGTTCCTTACCCGCAATCCTGTACCTACTTTACTTGGAGACATTATGCATTCTCTCCACACTCGTACTATCAAAAGACAAGGAACTCTCATGTGTTGCATACCGTTACTTTCTAGGTGGTTTATATCGCACCTTCGTCCATCAGTTTTGAAGAATGAACAAAGGTTGAGATGGTCTCAAAGGTTAATGTCACTCTCTCATTCAGATATCCGTTGGAGCCTTTTCTCTCAAAAGGACTTCACCTTCATCGAGGCCAGGAGAATTTCTAATGTACCACTACTTGGTATAAGGAGGTATTACTTACAACCTTCTCTAGCTCTACGCCGTTTGGTTTTGCTCAAGAGATGGTCCGCATGATATGCTTCTCCAAGACATTGTGTCCGACTACAATCACGATCTCCAGAATTACCGACGAAGGTTCATACACGCTTGGGGCATGGTAAAGAAGACTGATACCAAGACTTTGGGGCACCAGAACTCCATTCCTTGGGAACCTTACCTCAAATGGGTGCGAGCTCGAGCTCAAAACCTCATGATGCCATTCACGCCTATTTTACCAGTAATTATGGAACCTGTTGCTATAGGTGACGTACCCTATACTGTTCTCCATCCCGACATGCCTACTGATTTTGAAGACTTGAAGAGATCTTGGATTCAGCCTAAAGAAGAAAGGGATACCTTTGAAACTCAGTGTTACGCAAGCGAGAAGAAGGTACTAGAGTTGACAAAGCTACTTCACGAGGAGCGGAACATCAACGCCTACCTCGGCACCAAGAGGAAGCGCCCATGGGAGACTTAGAGCTTTAGGATTTATATCTTTTCTTTTATTGTTTTGAACTGTCTTTTGTACTTAAAAAGAAAAAGAATAATAAAAAGAGTACTAATAAATGTTTGTTCATTGCTTGTTTAACAAATTTAAATCTCTAAGGTCCTTGAAAACATTGCATTGCATCCGTATAAACATTGCATATCATAGCATAACATTGCATCACAGGTACATTGAAGATTGGTTTTCTCATTTGCTTGCTATTTATTTTAGCAGAAATGGCTCTTGAACAGTCCGTCAAAGATCTCCAGGCCTAGAATGCTCAGTTCCAGCAGATGTTCACCAGTTTGGTCCAAGGCCAAAAAGATTTGAAGAAGCTCATCAACAGAAAGAAGAAGGTTGTTGGTTTTCTCAACATGGGCAGACGCTACAAAGGTGGTCCTAAGAGGGTCAGTCGGATAGAGCTCTCTGAAGGAAGTGTCAAGAATGAGGGAAGTGTCGAGGGTAATGAAGATGACCAGCGTGAGCCTAAGAAGGAGGGAGAAGATCGCTCTGACCATAGCCAGTACTCTGATGAAGATGACAAGTACAAACAACTTGAAGACCGCCTGAATTCTGTGGAAAACCTGAAGATGTCCGGGTTGAATTTCAATGATCTGAGCCTTGTCCCTGGTGTGGTGATTCCTCCCAAGTTCAAAGTTCCTACTTTTGCCAAGTATGATGGCATGTCTTGTCCGAAGCTGCATTTGAAGTCCTATGTTCAGAAGATCAATCCCCACACTGATGACAGAAAGTTGTGGATGCACTATTTTCAAGAGAGTTTGTCCGGAACTCAATTGGAATGGTATTATCAGCTAGAAAATGACCGTATTCGTACTTGGAGTAACTTAGCAGATGCTTTCTACAAGCAATATGAGTACAATGTTGAATTGACACCCACTCGCATGCAACTACAAAGCATGTCTATGGGTCGTGATGAGAAGTTTAAGGAGTATGCTCAGAAATGGAGAGATCTAGCAGGCAGAGTTCAACCACCCTTGTCCAACAGGGAATTGGTTGATATGTTTATGGGAACACTGACAGGCCCGTTCTTCAATCATCTGATTGGAAACTCTTCAGCCGGATTCACCGAGTTGAAATTGACAGGAGAGCGTATTGAGGTTGGTATCAAAAGTGGAAAGATTCAGATAGAGACATCTTCAAATGCTGCAAAAAGATCTTTTGGTGGTAAGAAAGAAGCCAATGTGTATGATCAGAAAAATCGAGCCAAGACCGACCGTGCTCAATCTGTGGGGGCAGTTGTGATCTCCAATCCTGCATCAGCACAACCTCAGCGAGACAACACACGTAGTCAGAAATCGCCACGAAGACAGTTTACGAAGATCAACATGCCATTGTCGCAAGCCTTGCAACACATGTTGAAAGCAGAGCTGATCACCTTGAGGGATCCTCCTCAAAACATCAACACTTCCTCTCCGAGATACAATCCTAATGCTAAGTGTGCTTACCATTCCAATAGCCCTGAACACAGTACTGATGATTGCTGGGCTCTGAAGAACAAGATTCAGGATATGAGTGAAGCTAAGCATATTGAGTTTGATCCTCCTGTTGAGACTCCGAATGTGATCAATGCACCTATGCCTAACCATGACAAGAGTTCCAATGTTGTTGGTGACGATACTTACGTTTTCAATATAGATGACTTGACCATTCCTCTAATGACTGTTAAGAAGAATTTGCTACAAGCCGGTGTCAACCCATGATGCCCAGAGAATTGTCGTTGGTGCCCATCTACGCCTGATGGCTGTGCTTGGTTGAGAAGACGTGTTCAGTGCATGATGGATAACCGTGAGATACTATTTCTAAAACCACATGTGCAGAAGCTGTGTGAAGATATGTCTAAGTTGAAGATCGAAGATGTGAATGAAACTGCACCATCTGTGTGGGATACCTTGGGGCAGCCAAGTGGAAAGTACGATTACATGGTGAAGTACACTGTTCCTGAGAGCTACAAAATTCCTATTGAAGATGTTAAAGCAACCGGATGGGGTGACGATTTCCCAGAAGACTATGCTGATGTTAACACTATAAGGATTTCCTCTGTTGATCCTGTGCCTAGAGTGGCACCTCTCATCATTACTTCTCCCGGACCAGTTCCATATTCCTCTGACAAGGCTACCCTTGGAATTATGGAGCTGATGTTTACTATCATGGCGTCAAGCAAGACCCTCTGACCATTGAAGATCTTACAGTTGAAGCTACCATTCCTGACATTGACTACATCACCGGATCAAGTAAGGTGACCAAAACCGGAAGGGTTTTCTCTCAAGATATCTCTCCTCCAAAAGACACCGCGACTCCAGCTCGCATTCCAGCTATTCAACCCATTCCCCAAGCTAGAGGGAAAGAATCAGTGACTCATCCTTCTCAGCCAGAAGTACCAAAGGAAGTTACTGAAGACACCTCCAAACAAGAAATGGAGGAAATTCAAGATTATCAAGAAGAGTGACTACAATGTTGTGGAACAATGGGATGACTCGTCCAAGATCTCCATGCTTGCTCTCGCTTGTGCTCGAGGCTCATGCTAATGCCTTGGTGAAGTTTCAAGAATGCTCACGCATGCAAGACACTACTACTGACCAGTTTGAAGTTTGTATTGCTAGCCTGGCTGCCAACAACGGCCTAGGCTTCTCTGATGCTGATCTAACTCCTGCCGGAAGGAAACATAACAAAGCCTTGCACATCTCTATCGAATGCAAGGGTACTACCTTATCTCATGTCTTGATGGATACCGGTTCTGCTCTGAATATCCTACCAAAGACTGCTTTTGATCGACTTGATATCGAAGGGTTGGTTCTGAGACCCAGTGATATAATTGTGAGAGCTTTTGATGGTTCTAAGCGAACAGTGCTTAGAGAGCTCATTCTGCCTGTTAAGGTCGGTTCCCAGACTTTTGATTCCACTTTCTTTGTCATGGACATCCGTCCAGCTTATTCTTGCCTACTTGGACGCCCTTGGATACATGGGGCAGGTGCTGTTACCTCTACCTTGCATCAGAAGTTGAAGTACCCAGTGAAAGGGAAGGTTGTTACAGTGTGTGGAGAAGAGGAATATATGGTCAGTCATCTACAGTCATTCCGATACCTCGAGGTGGAGGGTTAATTCTACGAGACTCCCTGTCAAGCTTTTGAAACAATACCCAAAGTCATGCCTGTTGACTCTCCTGTCACTCCTGAAGTTACGCAAGCTTCGCCTAGGATGGCCTCGCTGAAGGATGCTCAAGCCGCTGTTGAAGGAGGAGATAGTTCTATTTGGGGACAGCTCCCTGATCTTCCTTTCAAATTTTACAAGACAGGTTTAGGCTTCACCATCAAGGGTCAGAATATGATACGCCGCGAACGTGCCGGCCAACTTCCTTTCCACATCAGCCAGAGTGGAATCCATGCTATAGAAGACGACGACAGCGACTTCGACATCAACAAGTGGATCTTCCCAACTCCAGACAATGGGCTCAGCAATTGGAAGACTGAAGACGTCATACCAATCTCCTTTAGTCAGGAGTAATTGCTCTTGTTTTGTTTTGCTTTTCGTATTTCTTTATGTTCTGAACAATAAACTCTAAAGCCTAGTGCCTTGCCCGGGGCATCATGGTTCGTTTGTGAGGGTTATTATCTGTCATTTGCATATTTTCATTCAATAAAATCGTTGGACTTTTGCACTCTATTTTTGATTTCTCTTACTTTATCACCCCTTCAAAAAGCTATGTGTTTCTTACACACACCCACGTGATACACTGCAGAATCACTCCGAATCTCGTTGATAACAGCTATGCTATTGCTAAATATGACTTCAATAATCTGATCTACCAAGCCGAAGACGAAAGTGAGGAAGATTGTGAAGTGCCAGGAGAACTTGTCAAACTGCTATAGCAAGAAGATCGAGTTATGCAGCCACACGAAGAGCAAGTTGAGGTTGTGAATTTGGGTACTGATGAAGACAGAAAAGAGATCAAGATAGGAGCGGGTCTTGAGAGTAGTGTTAAAGAAATATTGGTTTAGATGCTACGAGACTATATTGAGGTTTTTGCTTGGTCATACGAAGACATGCCGGGTTTAGACATTGATATTGTGGTACACCGATTGCCGACAAAAGAAGGTTTTCTCCCAAAGGAAATGAAGGTTCACGATGCGCCCCGAGATGTCGAGAAAATCAAAGCCGAAGTTATGAAGCAGTTCAACGCCGGTTTCTTAGCTGTTACTTCCTATCCACAATGGGTTGCGAATGTGGTACTTGTGCCTAAGATGGATGGTAAAGTACGAATGTGTGTGGATTACAGAGATCTGAACAAAGCGAGTCCGAAAGACGATTTCCCACTTCCTCATATTAACGTTCTGGTTGACAACACCGCTCAGCATAAGGTTTTCTCCTTCATGGATGGTTTCTCCGGTTACAATCAGATCAAAATGGCTCCTGAAGACATGGAGAAGACAACTTTTGTTACACATTGGGGCACTTTCTTGCTACAAGGTTATGCCGTTCGGGTTAAAGAACGCAGGCGCCACTTATCAGCGTGCTATGGTGACATTATTTCATGACATGATTCATCACGAGATAGAGGTCTACGTCGACAACATGATAGCTCGATCACAGACTAAAGAAGAACATCTTGATCATTTGCAGAAATTGTTTGATAGGTTGAAAAAGTACAGACTGAGACTTAATCCTAACAAGTGTACCTTTGGAGTCAGATCCGGAAAACTCCTAGGGTTTGTTGTCAGTGGTAAAGGAATTGAGGTGGACCCCGCCAAGGTTAAAGCTATTCAAGAAATGCCAGCTCCCCGCACCGAGAAGGAAGTCAGAGGTTTCTTGGGCCGATTGAACTACATTGCCAGATTCATTGCACATTTAACTGCTACTTGTGAGCCAATCTTCAAGTTACTTAAGAAAGATCAAGTAGTGAAATGGAACGGCGATTGCCAGATCGCTTTTGACAAAATCAAGGAGTACCTACAGAATCCTCCTATCCTAATGTCGCCCGCCGAAGGAAGACCTCTTATCATGTACTTGACAGTGTTAGAGAACTCAATGGGGTGCGTGTTGGGGCAACATGACGAGTCTGGTCGAAAAGAGCATGCAATATACTACCTTAGCAAAAAGTTCACCAACTGTGAAACAAGATACTCACAGCTCGAGAAAACTTGCAACGCTTTGGCTTGGGCTGCTCGCCGACTAAGACTGTATATGTTGACTCACACTACTTTGTTGATTTCTAAGATGGATCCGATAAAATACATATTTGAGAAACCAGCTCTCTCTGGAAGAATAGCAAGATGGCAGATGATATTGACCGAGTATGACATCCAGTACACTTCTCAAAAAGCGATCAAAGGGAGTGTAATAGCCGATTATTTGGCTCATCAAGCCGTAGATGACTATCAGTCTATGCAGTTTGAATTTCCAGACGAAGATGTCTTACTAGTTACTGATTGCGAAGAACCAGGCCCGGACGAAGGACCTGAACAAGGATCCCGATGGACCATGGTCTTTGATATAGCCTCAAACGCACTTGGCAATGGCATTGGCGCCATCATTACGTCCCCTACAGGCGGACACACGCCATTCACCGCCAGACTTTGTTTCAGTTGCACCAACAACATGGCCGAATACGAAGCGTGCATCATGGGTATCAAAGCTGCTATTGACTTAAGAATCAAGTTCTTACAAGTGTATGGAGACTCAGCTTTAGTGATCAGTCAGATTAAGGGCGAGTGGGATACGAAACATCTGAATCTCATTCCGTATCGAGAGCATGTTCTGAGTTTGATCCCCTACTTCGAAGAGATCACTTTCAATCATATTCCACGAGAAGAGAATCAGTTGGCGGACGCATTGGCTACTATGTCGTCTATGTTCAAGGTCAGATGGGACAACGAGGCTCCCCAGATCATCATTGAAAAGTTTGACGAACCAGCATATTTCTATGAGCTTGACACAGAAGAGAAACCTTGGTACTACGACGTGAAGAGGTATCTTGAGACTCAGGAATATCCCGCAGGGGCATCTGTCAACGATAAGAAGTTTTTGAGAAGATTTGCATCCAAATTCTTTCTCAGCAACGGCATCCTATACAAGCGCAACCACGACTTGTGCTTACTCCGCTGTGTAGACCGGAAAACAGCGAAGCATATTATGGAAGAGTTACACGAAGGCGCATTTGGTACCCATTCCAGTGGACATACAATGGCTAAGAAGATTTTGAGAACAGGTTACTATTGGTCCACCATGGAAGCTGATTGTCACCGCTACACTCGATCTTGTCACAAATGCCAGATATATGCAGACAAAGTGCACGTACCTCCAGTACCTCTGAATGTTCTAACAGCTCCTTGGCCTTTTGCAATGTGGGGCATTGACATGATCGGAGAAATCAAGCCCACAGCTTCCAACGGACACCGTTTCATCCTTGTGGCAATTGACTATTTCACCAAATGGGTAGAAGCAGCCTCGTTCGCATCTGTTACCAAGAATGTTGTGGCTCGGTTCATCAAACATAATCTTATCTGTCGGTATGGCACTCCCGAAAGGATCATCACGGATAATGGTTCCAATCTCAACAACAAGATGATCACCGAACTCTGCACGCAGTTCAAGATCAAGCATCACAACTCTTCTCCGTATCGGCCTAAAATGAATGGCGCAGTGGAAGCCGCCAACAAATATATTAAGAAGATTATACAGAAAATGACAGTGACTTACAAGGATTGGCATGAGATGTTACCATTCGCTCGTCATGGTTATCGCACTACAGCACGAACATCAACATGGGCAACTCCCTTCTCTCTTGTATACGGTATGGAAGTAGTCCTACCCATCGAGGTTCAGATTCCCTCAACCAGAGTCCTCCAAGACGCAGAGTTAGGCGAAGACGATTGGGTCCAGACTCGCCTTGACCAGATTAACTTGATCGATGAGAAACGACTCGCATCCATCTGCCATAGACAGATCTATCAGAAGCGAATGATCAGAGCATTTAGCAAGAAGGTCAAGCATCAAGTCTACGAAGTCGGTGATCTAGTAGTCAAGCGCATCATTCTTCCACAAGGTGACCCCAGGGGCAAATGGACTCCCACCTACGAGGGACCGTTTGTAGTCAAGACAGTATTTTCCGGCGGAGCTATGATACTTAGCACCATGGATGGTGAAGTCTTCCCACACCCTGTGAACGCAGACATAGTCAAAAAATACTACGCATAAAAGAGACCGGCTAGGTCGACTGGCCTAGGCAAAAATGAGGGCATCCTGGCGAACCAAAAGGGTTCGGGCAAAAGTTAAGGATATATACAAAACATGTACACCCGACAAGTCGAAAACCTGAAAAGGCGGCTTGGGCAAAAAAGGGTATCCCGGTAGACTGAAAACCCGAAAGGGCGGTCTAGGCAAAATTTAGGGATTTAAGCGTACGACTATGTCTCGTCCAGATCACCTATCTACAGACTACTATCAGCATTCAAGATTCAAATGGCGAAAATCAGTCTACTCACTTTCTACTGACAGCAAGGAGATGAGATAGTTGAAATATATGAGTACTAGAATAGTTGGAACTTAACGAGATTGTTTCCGCATAGGTTTTTACTTTTCATGTATACAAACTACTTGGCCATACGCCACCTTTCAAATAAATACAAGTTCTTTCTTTACAATTTTCGCTATTGTTGTTTGCGTAAAGTCCAACGTTTGCTTTGAATGATTATATGCATCTAACAATAAAAATCTATTCACAAACATGCGAAAAGTGAACATACGAAAGTAATTGCTACAGGCTCTAGGAATTGAGACGACGACGAAAGTCACCAATGCATTTCCCCCACAGAGCATGATCCCCACAGAGATGTCACTCAAAACCTTCCCCAGCAAAGAAGAGGAGGACCCCCAAGCAGTGATTCCACCCAACTTAATCGGGCCACACCCATCTTCGAGCAATAACACTTCATCCCCAGCAGAGGTATCCCCAGCAAGATATCTCTCAATAATTCCCCTTTTCTCCAGCAGCAGCGTCCATACCTGAAACTTGGTAAGATAGTGCACCGGAGAAAACCTACGCCTCTTATTCCCCAGTCAGAGATTCCAACAGGCTCCAGATCCTTCTAACCCGGTCTCCCAACAACTACCGGATACTCTCCAGTAGGATTTACACGCAAGATCCCCAGTAGAGCACCTCCCAGGCTCTCCCCAGTAGGGTCTGTGTATGAGATCCTCAACAACGTGTTTCTCGATCTATACCATCCTCAACAATATCTAGGCCCAAGACTTGGTCAGATAGTGCACCGGAGGAATCAAAGTTTTCTTTCTTCTCAGGGTCTCCATCCTCAAACAAGTCAGGAATCTCCAAGGAAACATCCGTATCTTCTTCAAGATGGATATGTTTTGAAATATCACAACATCTATCATTCATACATTTCTCATAAAGTCACAAAATATGCATATATCATTCATACGCATCGTCATGCATCATACTTTGCATAAGACTAACAAATTTCTATCAAAGCTTCCTTTGTTTTTCCCCAAGCAGGTGAAAATCACTTCTGACGCAAACAGTCCGTGATTAATACCGAATCCGCATAGAAAACTATCCGAACGACCGCCTTGTTGTCCTCCGACAATGATCCGTGATTAATACCCGAATCCGACGGAAAACTATCTCGAACGATCACAAGTTATCCTCCGATAATGTGCAATGATCAATACCGATGCACAATAGGGAAGCTATCCACATTTTCAACTACTACCCCTAGAGCAACAAGACGAAGAACTATTCTGACTCACTCTTATTATCAATAAAGAACAGAGTCTCAAGACGACTCCGCTTTGATGGCATCTTAAGCCCATCTCCGATTACTTGTCAACAGCTCTCCACCTTCGTATCGCATATTTGGTTAAAACCAATACAAACCAATAACTTCATTCAAAGGTGAGCACGAAGTCTAACGACGACCTGATGGCATCTTAAGCCCATCTCCATCCCTTTCACTTCCGTAAACATCTACGAGCTTAGCGCATCGCTCACTCCTCGTCACGATCTTTTCAGATGGCATCTTAAGCCCATCTCCGACAATTCTCCTATCAATAATCTCAAGTCTAGAGTACGAATCATTCCCCAGTGAAGTTCCCAAATTCTCTAAATGGCATCTATAAGCCCATTCCCACATCATCAGCCAACAACGAGTGCAAATTTTCAGGTGTACTCGAGTGTTCAATCATCTTCTACCTCCAGGTCACGAAAGGCGAACATGCCAATCTAACCCTTCCAGTACAAGAATATTGAACAGGGGCAGCTGTCATACCCCAAAACTTGCCCTCCATCTTCTCAAGATATTCCATATATCCATGCTCAAGGATCCTTCAAGGGTTGATCAGACAAACCCTCTCCTAGACAATCAACCCAAACTAGGGTTTGGTATTCCTCAGATCAAGATGGGTTTCCAACATCTCCAATGGTCTTCATGTCTCCTCATACTTCAAAGATTCTCCATGTCAAGTTTCAAGCCTCACAAGTCAAGTTTCCTGCATAATTGCTCGATGGTTGAAAATCAACAGATTGGACAAAAGTCAATTGTGGTCAACATACCAAACTTCATAATTTTTGGTCAACATCCTCATTTTGAAGTTACATTCATCATTTGATCAAGGGTTGATCATGATTCATCAAGAAAACTCAAGATTTGCTCAAAAGTCAAACTTTCTAAATTAGGTTTCTCGTGAAAAGTCAACCAAACTTTGATTGAGCATAACTTCTTCATACTTTCTCGTAAATTTTTCCACCACCTCTTGTTTGAAGGAAATTCAATTCTCTACAACTTCATGTCTCACAAGAATGTTCAAAACATGCTTCATTTGGAAGGTATGGATCAAAACATTACAGGTCTTTTTCAAAGTCAACAAAAAGTCAACATTTTGTTTTGAAGATATATTGAGCATGGAAACTCCAATTGAGATGAAACCAAAGAGGTTGGTTAGAGGACTCTTAGATATTTCCAAAAAGTCCAAGAACACTCAAAAATGTGGAAAATTGAGTAAGATACACCATTCACAAGTTGGGCAATTTTGAAGAAGTGCACAAAGAGAGATACTTCTAAAAATAAATTTTTTTGCAAATGGGCTTACTTTTTTTTCATCCAAACTTGTTCCTTATACAATTAGGAATATCCAAGCCCAATGCCACGAATTTTTATTTTATTTTTCTATTTAATTTGGATTTTATTCATTTAAATACAAATTAAATTCAAAAATAAGGTATAAAATCAAAATTAATTGCAAATTTGATTTTTCTCTTTTCCTTGAGATCCAAGAAAACCAATAAAGCCAGCAAATTTCGAAATTTGATTGGATATGGCAAGGATTAATTGAAATTGATCAAAGAAGAGAAAATTTGATTTGGTACAAAATCAAATATATTTTGCATTGATTGATGATTGATTCTTCCTCAAATCAGCTCCAATTCCATCTACTATATATATACAATACATGCCACATGAATGAGAACGAAAAAATTGGCTTGAGGAACCCTAACCTAACTCAAAAAATTCGTGCCATACAAGCTACTGACAGCCACAGTTCTAGCTCGATTCCATTGATTCCAAGCACTCAAACACATTCCTTGATACCTCCTGAATCGATCCAGACCTTCACATTGTCCAAAAGCATCAAGAATCACGAAATCCGAATTTGGTTTGTTCATGATTTTCTCAAAATCGATTTCCATTATTCATGCATTTTTAACATGATTTGTTGTTGTTTTTGTGATTAGACCGAAGTTTACAAGCTTTCTGGGCAGTTTGATTGAGTTTCTATGGCCTGGAACGCGAATCACCATAGCTAGGGTTTTCGGCCAGGTTTCTCTTATTAGGATAAATTGGAACAAACTGATGCCCTCAGAGTGACCAGTGGGCCAAGACGAATCGAACCATGGTTTTAGATTTCATTTATATTGCTTGTACATGATTTTGATGTTAGCAGGGGCCATAGCGTCGAACTAAAGCCGACGCAGAATTTTCAAATTTTTGAAACGAAGAAGATGAAGTTTGGCGCGGGGACGATGCAGTCAGGGAGTGACACACGTACACAAGCGATTCGCTCCAGTTTTCAAACAGCTGTGCACTCTAGCTCATTGGCAAGGCTTGCTTTTCCACCTGGGGTCATTCGAATCCCATTTTGGCATATTATTTTTACAAGTTTGCAATGTTTTCTTATTTTCTTATTTTCTATTTAATATTTCTCATGCATTTTAATTTAATTTCAACAATTTTTAATCATGCATTAAAAACACCAAAAAAATATTTTTCTTTTTGCATCATTTTAAAATGTTTATTTAATTTATAAAATTAAAAATATTATTTTGCATGCATATTTAATTTAATTGCTAATTTATCATTTAAATCACTTTTAATTAGTTTTTAATTATTAAATTATCTCCAAAAATCCCAAAATTTATTTTAGCATATTAATGTTATTTCCAGATGAAATATTTTTCTCATTTAAAATTATCATTTTTGCTAACATTTTCTCTTATTCGATTTCTCAGATTTTCCGATTTCTCGCCTTTTCACAAAGTTATCCTGCTTTCGACCATTTCTTTTTATCGCTTTATTTTTCCAATAATGTAATTGCTTATGGGATGTAATAGTTTAATTAGGACATTTTATTTTCCGCATTTTTTAAATTATGTATCTACCCCAAAGCCATGTAATAGCGTAGGATTTATCTTTCCGCACTTTATATTTCCGCAATTTACTTTCCGCCTCTTATAAACTGTTAGTAATTAGGCGTGTACGGCAAGACTAAAATTGAACGTAGCTCACTCTAATTTTCAAAATAACATATCTGAAATCAACACACTTCTCTCACACATGCACCCCTTAGGGTAATTCTCTCTCGTTGCCTTACGAATTCAAATGGTCATCTCCCTCGAACGTAGAGGTATCTTAGCACCGTTGCCTACAAACATATCATCACAGTCCCTTCGATACAAAGATCATAAGACCCACGATGTCGCCTCCGAATACATGATCTTGACCCTCGATTGTCGCCTACGAAAAATGATGATAGTCCCTTCAAATGTGCTAGGATACTTCCTACAAGTTGCCTTCTATGACCATCTGATGTCCCTTCGAATGTCCCGCTTACATCCAACGAATGGAGTTACCTACCAATTAATGGTATGGATAGCGCTATTCTAAAGGAACGTAAATAACACGGAAACGACCAATTCTGAGTAGGTAATAAGACTTTTAGTTGCTTGCTCTATCAAAATACTTTTTTGCACCTCACACTTTTGTCAAAGTTCAAACTCTTTTCAAAAACGAAACATTTCCAAACACTTTGTATACATTCCTACATGAATCATTACAAAGTCAAAGCGAAATGCCTTTTTCAAAACATTTTTGTCAAACACACAGAAAGCACAATTTTTAAAAGTGATCTAAGAGCAACTAAGAGCCCGTAGATAACTATGGATGGAAAGGGGTGCTAATACCTTCCCTTTTCATAACCATTCTCCCGTACTCAGAATCTAACGAAAGTCTTTTTCTGTACTTTTACCTTCCCTTAATTGGATAAAAATAAAAGTCGGTGGCGACTCTTGCTATCCGCACATTTGCGATACAAACACTAAAAAGTCAGTTCACCGTATCACAGATGGCTACCTTGGTGTGACACTTTGGATGTCCTGATACTCTTCATTTCCAAGTTGAGGATAGTATTTGGCTTCTGCGTGGTGTCATCAAGCACTAACTAAACTTTTAGAACCTTAATTGACCCATCTTGGCCATTAGAAGGTAGTGAGATGGCCGACTTTGGTGTAGACCGAGGTTGGCTGATACTCGATGCTACGCTCATTAAGATCAGACTTTTGGGATATTTTCGGTCGACCACTTGGTAGTCGTATTGAAATAAACGACTACGAGAAAGATCAATGATGTGAGATTCCTAGAACCCGGTTACTATTATAGGACAGGATGAACCAACTCAAACTTTTGGTGGGGTAATCACCTATACCTCTTGCAAGCCTTAAACCTAGGCTCATTGTGTGAATTGTTTGTGTGTGCTAAACATGACATCATGACATCATTCGCATTGCATCTCATTTATAACTATTTCAAGGACCTAGGGATTTATCTTTGCTCTATTTTGTAGGGAATTATGGCTTCTAGAAAGACTATCCGAATCAACTTCATGGGTATACCTTCTCAACTCAAAGAATTGGTTTCATAAATTCCTGACCATGCTCAGTTCATCAAAAGACATGGTTATTTGCTTGACTTGGTTACCTCCGGTTTTGAAGAAGATATGATGCATGTCCTATTCCAGTTCTTTGATCCGAAACACCATTGCTTTACATTCCCAGATTATCAGTTGGTTCCTACCTTGGAAGAGTTCTCTAAGCTTCTTGGGGCATCTATTCTTGACCAAATGCCATTCACCGGTTTGGAAAAGGTCCCTAAGTACGAAGACATTGCACCAACCTTACATCTTAAGCGCTCAGACATTGAAGCCAATTGGGAAACAAGGAGTGGAGTTAAGGGTTTACTTGCTAAGTTCCTAATTAAGAAAGCCCGAGAATTCCTCAAAGTTATGAGCTTCCATGCATTTGAAGATATTGTGGCCTTACTAATCTATGGTTTGGTTCTATTTCCTAACTCGGATCAATTCATAGATGTCAACGCCATCAAGTTGTTCCTTACCCGTAATCCTGTGCCTACTTTACTTGGAGACATCCTACATTCTCTCCAAACTCGTACTACTAAGAGACAAGGAACTCTCATGTGTTGCATACCGTTACTTTCCAGGTGGTTTATTTCGCACCTTCCTCCATCAGCTTTGAAGAACGAACAAAGGTTGAGATGGTCTCAAAGGTTAATGTCACTCTCTCATTCAGATATCCGTTGGAGTCTTTTCTCTCAAAAGGACTTCACATTCATTAAGCGTTGTGGAGAATTCCCTAATGTACCACTCCTTGGTATAAGGGGAGTTATTACTTACAATCTTTCTATAGCTCTACGTCAGTTTGGTTTTGCTCGAAGAGATGGTCCACGTGATATGCTTCTCCAAGACATTGTGTTCGACTACAACCACGATCTCCAGAATTACCGACGAAGGTTCATACACGCTTGGGGCATGGTAAAGAAGACTGATACCAAGACTTTGGGGCACCAGAACTCCATTCCTTGGGAACCTTACCTCAAATGGGTGCGAGCTCGAGCTCAAAACCTCATGATGCCATTCACGCCTATTTTACCAGTAATTATGGAACCTGTTGCTATAGGTGACGTACCCTATACTGTTCTCCATCCCGACATGCCTACTGATTTTGAAGACTTGAAGAGATCTTGGATTCAGCCTAAAGAAGAAAGGGATACCTTTGAAACTCAGTGTTACGCAAGCGAGAAGAAGGTACTAGAGTTGACAAAGCTACTTCACGAGGAGCGGAACATCAACGCCTACCTCGGCACCAAGAGGAAGCGCCCATGGGAGACTTAGAGCTCTAGGATTTATATGTTTTTCTTTTATTGTTTTGAACTATCTTTTGTACTTAAAAAGAAAAAAGAATAGAAAGAGAACTAATAAATGTTTGTTCGTGCTTGTTTAACAAATTTAAATCCTTAAGGTCCTTGAAAACATTGCATTGCATTCGCATAAACATTGCATATCATAGCATAACATTGCATCACAGGTACATTGAAGATTGGTTTTCTCATTCTCTCGCTATTTATTTTAGCAGAAAATGGCTCTTGAGCAGATCACAAAGATCTCCTGTGCTCGTAATGCCTGGGCCAGCAGATGTTCACTAGCTTGGTCCAAGGCCAAGAAGATCTGAAGAAGCTCATCAACAGAAAGAAGAAGGTCGTTGGTGTTCTCAACATGGGCAGACGCTACAAAGGTGGTCTTAAAGTGGTCAGCCGGATAGAACTCTCAGAAGGAAGTGTCAAGAATGAAGGGAGTGTCAAGGGTGATGGCGAAGGCAGCCAGCGTGAGTCTGAGAAAGAGAGAGAGGATCACTATGAAAATGACCAGTACTCTAATGAGGATGACAAGTACAAACAACTCGAAGACCGCCTGAATGCTATGGAAAACCTGAAGATGTCTGGGTTGAACTTTGATGATTTGAGCCTTGTCCCCGGTGTGGTGATTCCTCCCAAATTCAAAGTTCCTACTTTTTCCAAGTATGATGGCGTTTCTTGTCCGAAGCTGAATTTGAAGTCCTATGTTCAGAAGATCAACCCCCACACTGATGACAGAAAGTTGTGGATGCATTATTTCCAAGAGAGTTTGTCTGGAACTCAATTGGAGTGGTATTATCAGCTAGAGAATGATCGTATCCATACTTGGAGTGACTTAGCAGATGCTTTCTACAGACAGTATGAGTACAATGCTGAATTGACACCCACTAGCATGCAGCTACAAAGTATGTCTATGGGTCGTGACGAGAAGTTCAAAGATTATGCTCAAAAATGGAGAGACCTAGCAGGCAGAGTTCAACCACCCTTGTCTAATAGGGAGTTGGTTGATATGTTTATGGGAACACTGACAGGCCCATTCTTCAATCATCTGATTGGAAACTCTTCAGCCGGATTCACCGAGATGATATTGACAGGAGAGCGCATTGAAGTTGGTATCAAGAGTGGAAAGATTCATGTAGAGTCATCATCAAATGCTGCGAAGAGATCTTTTGGTGGTAAGAAAGAAGCTAATGCCGTGTATGGTCAGAAAAGCCTAGCCAAGACCGACCGCGCTCAATCTGTGGGGGCAGTTGTGATCTCCAATCCTACATCTGCACAACCTCATCGAGACAACGCGCGTAGCCAGAAGGCGCCGCGAAGACAGTTTACAAAGATCAACATGCCATTGTCGCAAGCCTTGCAACACATGTTGAAAGTAGAGCTGATAACCTTGAGGGATCCTCCTCAAAATATCAACACTTCCTCTCCGAGATACAATCCTAATGCTAAGTGTGCTTACCATTCCAATAGCCCTGAACACAGTACTGATGATTGCTGGGCTCTGAAGAACAAGATTCAGGATATGAGTGAAGCTAAGCATATTGAGTTTGATCCTCCTGTTGAGACTCCGAATGTGATCAATGCACCTATGCCTAACCATGACAAGAGTTCCAATGTTGTTGGTGACGATACTTACGTTTTCAATATAGATGACTTGACCATTCCTCTAATGACTGTTAAGAAGAATTTGCTACAAGCCGGTGTCAACCCATGATGCCCAGAGAATTGTCGTTGGTGCCCATCTACGCCTGATGGCTGTGCTTGGTTGAGAAGACGTGTTCAGTGCATGATGGATAACCGTGAAATACTATTCCTGAAACCACCTGTGGAGAGCTTGTGTGAAGACATGTCTAGCAAACTGAAGATCGAAGATGTGAATGGAGTTGTACCGTCTGCATGGGATACCTTGGGGCAGCCAAGTGGAAATTTTCTATTACATGGTGAAGTATACTGTTCCTGAAAGCTACAAGATTCCTATTGAAGATGTTAAGGCAACCGGATGGGGTGATGATTTCCCAGAAGACTATGCTGATGTTAACACAATAAGGATTTCCTCTGCTGATTCTGTGCCTAGAATGACACCTCTCATCATTACTTCTCCCAGACCAGTTCCATATTTCTCCGACAAGGTTATCCCGTGGAATTATGGAGCTGATGTTTATTATCATGGCGTCAAGCAAGACCCTCTAACCGTTGAAGATCTTACAGTTGAAGCTACCATTCCTGACATCGACAACATCACCGGATCAAGTAAGTTGACCAGAACCGGAAGGGTTTTCTCTACAGAAATCTCTCCTCCAAAAGGCATTGCGACACCAACTCGCATTCCAGCTATTCAACCCATTCCCCAAGCTAGAGGGAAAGAACATGTGACTCATCCTGCTCAGCGAGAAGTACCAAAGGAAGTTACTAAAGACACCTCCAAACAAGAAATGGAGGAAATACTGAAGATCATCAAGAAGAGTGACTACAATGTTGTGGAACAATTGGGATAGACTTCATCCAAGATATCCATGCTTGCTCGGCTCTTGTGCTCCCAGGCTCATGCTAAAGCCTTGGTGAAGTTTCTGAAGAATGCTCATGTACCGCAAGACACTACTACTGATCAATTTGAAGTTTGTATTACTAACCTGGCTGCCAACAACGGCCTAGGCTTCTCTGATGCTGATTCGACTCTTCCGAAGGAACATACAAAGCCTTGCACATCTCTGTCGAATGCAAGGGCGTTACATTGTCTCATGTCTTGGTTGATACTGGTTCTGCTCTGAATATCCTGCCAAAGACTGCTTTTGATCGACTTGATGTTGAAGGGTTGGTCCTAAAGCCCAGTGATATAATTGTGAGAGCTTTTGATGGTTCTAAGCGAGCAGTACGTGGAGAGCTCACTCTACCTGTTAAAGTCGGTTCCCAGACTTTTGATTCCACTTTCTTTGTCATGGACATCCGTCCAGCTTACTCTTGCCTACTTGGACGCCCTTGGATACATGGGGCAGGCGCTGTTACCTCTACCCTGCATCAGAAACTGAAGTACCCGGTGAAAGGGAAGGTTGTTACAGTATGTGGTGAAGAAGAATACATGGTCAGCCATCTACATTCATTCTGATACCTTAAGGTGGAGGGTGAATTTTGAGACTTAAGCTTTTGAAACAATACCCGTAGTCATGCCTGCTGACTCTCCGCCACCCCGGTTGCTAAAGTTCCGCCTAGGATGCCCTCGTTGAAAGATTCTCGTCGTGAAGAAGGTAGTACTATTTGGGGGCAGCTCCCCGATCTTCCTTTCAAAGCTGACAAGACTGGTTTAGGCTTCACCATCAAGGGTCAGAAGATGATACGCCGCGAACGTGCCGAACAACTTCCTTTCCACATTAGTCAGAGTGGGATCCATGCCATAGAGGACGACGACAACGACTTCGACATCAGCAAGTGGATCTTCCCAACTCCCGACAACGGACTCAGCAATTGGAAGACGGAAGACGTCATACCAATCTCCTTTAGACAGGAGTAATTGCTCTTGTTTTTGTTTTGCTTTTCGTATTTCCTATGTTTTGAACAATAAACTCTAAAGCCTAGTGCCTTGCCCGGGGCATCATGGTTCGTTTGTGAGGGTTATTATCTGTCATTTGCATATTTTCATTCAATAAAATCGTTGGACTTTTGCATTCAATTGTTGTTTTCTTTTACTTTATCGCCTTCAAAAGTTATGTGTTTCTTTACACACCCACGTGATACACGCAGTAATCACTCCGAATCTCGTTGATAACAGCTATGATATTGCTAAATATGACTTCGATAATCTGATCTACCAAGCCAAGACGAAGGTGAGGAAGATTGTGAAGTGCCGGAGAACTTGTCGATCCTACAAAGAAGAAGAACGAGTTATACACCCACACGAAGAGCAGTTGAGGTTGTGATTTGGGAATCGATGAAGATGTAAAAGAGATCAAGATAGAGCGGTCTTGAGAACAGTGTCAAAGAAAGATTGGTTCAGATGCTACGACTATATTGAGGTTTTTCTTGGTCATACGAAACATGTCGGGTTTAGACATTGATATTGTGGTACACCGATCACGACAAAAGAAGGTTTTCCCTGAAAAAGGTCTGACGCGCCGTGAGATGTCCGAGAAAATCAAAGGTAAGTTATGAAGCGCTTCAACGCCTTTCTTAGTCATATTTATCCACAATGGGTTGTAAACGTGGTACTGTATCTAAGAAGGATGGAAAGGCATGATGTGTGGATTACGAGATCCGAACAAAGCAAGTCCGAAAAACGATTTTCCCCTCATATTGATGTTCGTTGACAACACTGGCCAACATAAGGTTTTCTCCTTCATGGATGGTTTCTCCGGTTACAATCAGATCAAAATGGCTCCTGAAGCCATGGAGAAGACTACTTTCGTTACACAGTGGGGCACTTTCTGCTACAAGGTTATGCCGTTTGGGCTGAAGAACGCGGGCGCCACTTATCAGCGTGCCATGGTGACATTATTTCATGACATGATTCATCACGAGATAGAGGTCTACGTCGACGATATGATAGCGACGGTGAACTGACTTTGTAGGATTTTGTATCGCAAATGTGCGGATAGCAAGAGTCGCCACCGACTTTTCTTTTATCCAATTAAGGGAAGGTAAAAGTACGTAAAAGACCTTCGTTAGATTCTCGAGTAAGGGAGAAGGTTATGAAAAGGGAAGGTATTAGCACCCTTTCCATCCGTAGTTATCTACGGGCTCTTAGTTGCTCTTAGATCACTTTAAAATTGTGCTTCTCGTGTGTTTGACAAAAAATGTTTTGAAAAGGCATTTCGCTTTGACTTTGTAATGATTCATGTAGGAATGTATACAAAGTGTTCGAAATGTTTCGCTTTGAAAAGAGTTTGAACTTTGACAAAAAGTGTGTGGTGAAAAATATTTGATTGAGCAAGCAACTAAAAGTCTTATTTACCTACCGTAATTGGTCATTTTCGTGTTATTTTACATTCCTTTAGAATAGCGCTATCCATACCATTAGTTGGTAGGTAACCCATTCGTTGGATGTAAGCGGACATTCAAGGGACATCGATAGTCATAGAAAGCAACTTGTAGGAAGTATCCTAGCACATTCAAGGACTATCATCATTTTCGAGGCTACAATCGAGGGTCAAGATCATGTATTCGAGGCTAAATCGTGGGTCTTATGATCTTTGTATCGAAGGGACTATGATGATTTGTCTTGAAGGCAATAAAGTTAGAATACCTCTACGCTCGAGGGACATGGCCATTTGTATTCAGAAGGCAACGGAGAGAATTACCCTAAGGGTGCATGTGAAAAGAGTGTGTTGATTCAGATTCATGTTATCTTGAAAATTAAGAGTGAGCTATGTTCAATTTTAGTCTTGCCATACACGCCTAATTACTAACAGTTTATAAGATGCGGAAAATAAATTGCGGAAATTAAAGTGCGGAAAGATAAATCCTACGCTATTACATGGCTTTGGGACAGATACATAATTTAAAAATGCGGAAAATAAAATGTCCTAATTAAGCTATTATATCCCATAAACAGTTACATAATTGGAAAAAGAAAACAGTAAAAAGAAATCGTCCGAAACGGGATAACCTGTGAAAAGATGAGAAATCGGAAAATACGAGGAAATCGAATAAGAGGAAAATGTTAGCAAAAATGATAATTTTTAAATGAGAAAAATATTTTATGCTAGAAACAAACTAATATGCTAAAATAATTTTTTGGAATTTTTTGGAGGTAATTTAATAATTAAAAACCAATTAAAAGTGATTAAAATGATAAATTAGCAATTAAATTAAATATGCATGCAAAATAATATTTTTTAATTTTATAAATTAAATAAACATTTTCTGGAAATAATGCAAAAAGAAAAATATTTTTTGGTGTTTCTAAATGCATGATAAAAATTATTGAAATTAATTAAAATGAATGCAAATATTAAAAATAAATAGAAAATAGAAAATAATTGAAAAAAGTTGAGTTTGTGAAAAAAGAATGCAAAACCGGTCCCAGGCTGATTCCAACTCGTGACCAGGAGGAGAATCTTTCCAATCCAATGCCTTAACCACTGGGCCATGTGACACTTGGTGTTTGAGAAAACAAAAGCAATTGGTTTTAAGTGTACGCGTGTCCCTGATTTGGATTCAAACACAGTCAGCAAGTCGGGCCCAGTCAACTTATGAAGGAGCGAATCAGAGAACGCCATCGTGCCACGCAATCCCTCGCCGGTCCAAATGAAGTCAACGACGCCGGAGCCCTAGCTTCGGTCGTCTTCTCCGGCGATCTCAAACCCTGAACCTGCAAAACACGAGTAATAAACGGGAAAGGAGGGCCTTATCCCCCTAAATCGACCCTTTCGAGTCCAATGGTGATGTTAGTTTTGGCTGAATCGACCTGTACAGGCCGGTTCAAAGACAACAGCTTAAGAAACCCTAAACATGGCAACTGGAGATTTGGACGTTCAAGCTTGCTAACGATTGCCCAGATCATGTATATGGAGTCTCATGAACACAATAAAAGCATTAGAATCAATCGAAACTGGCAGATAATAAAAGTGCAAAATCAAAAAAGAATTGAATATGTATGCATGTATATGGCACGATTTGGCTTGCTTTGATCAATAACAATGATGCATTCTTACTCCATCTTACCCCCTGAGCACGTTTGGATGGTTGAAAGAGGCTGAAAGACGCTGCAAAATAAAATTCGATTTTTCCAACTTCTTGAAAAATTTTGACAAAATAAGGGTTATATTTTTGGCTAGGGTTTCGTGTCATTTGTTGTGTGTAATGCTGGCTATTTATAGAGTGAATTAGGAGGGGAAAAACAAGGAAAAAAGATTTGGTTTTGAATGCATTGAATGGTTTTCAAATAAAATCAAATTTTTGAAAGAAATTTGATTCTCTCTTAAATGGATGATCAAGCACGAAATTGGTATGTATGATGGGCTTCCTTGGACCTCAAGTATGATATAAAATCACTCCTCTTGAAAATATTTTATTTTCATATTTTATATAATTTAATTTTGAATTAAATGGTTTAAAATTCAAAATAAATTAATAAAATAGAAATTGCCATGGCCAAGCATTTATGAGTCACAAATAATGTCACGAACAAGTTTGGATCAAAAGATTATAGGCCCATTTGGAAAATTTTGCATTTTGACCAATATCTCCTTTTGTGCAATTGTCCAAAATTGCCCAAATTCTGAATAGTGTATCTTGCTCAATTTTCCACATTTTGAGTGTTCATGGACTTTTGGAAAGCTCTAAGAGTCCTCTAACCAACCTCTTTGGTTTCATCTCAATTGAGTTTCCACGCTCAATATATCTTCAAAACAAAAGTTGACTTTTGTTGACTTTGAAAAGGACCGAATGTTTTGATCCATACCTTCCAAATGAAGCATTTTTTGAACATTCTTGTGAGACGTGAAGTTGTAGAGAATTGAATTTCCTTCAAAACAAGAGGTTGTGGAAAAATTTCTGAGAAAGTATGAAGAAGTTATGCTCACTCAAAGTTTGGTTGACTTTTCACTAAGAAACCCTAATTTAGAAAGTTTGACTTTTGAGCAAATCTTGAGTTTTCTTGATGAATCATGATCAACCCTTGATCAAATGATGAATGTAACTTCAAAATGAGGATGTTGACCAAAATTATGAAGTTTGACTATGTTGACCACAGTTGACTTTTGTCCAATACAACCGTTTTCAACCATCTGAGCAATTGTCTGAGGAAACCTGACTTGTGAGGCTTGAAACTTGACATGGAGAATCTTTGAAGCATATGAGGAGTCATGAAGACCATTGTAGATGTTGGAAGTCCATCTTGATCTGAGAATTGTCAAACCCTAGTTTGGGTTGATTGTCTAGGAGAGGGTTTGTCTGATCAACCCTTGAAGAATCCTTGAGCATGGATGTATGGAATATCTTGAGAAGATGGAGGGAAAATTTTGGGGTATGACAGCAGCCCCTGCTCAATCTTCTTGTACGAAGGGTTAGATTGGCATGTTCGCTTTCGTGACTGAGGTGAAGATGATTGAACACCGAGTACACCTGAAAATTTGCACTCGCGGTTGGCTGATGATGCGGGAATGGGCTTACAAATGCCATTTGGAGAAGTTGGAGACTTCGTTGGGGAATGAGTCGTGCGCTAGACTTGAGATGGTTGATAGGAGAATTGACGGGATGGGCTTAAGATGCCATCCGAAAGGTCGGTTGAGGAGTGAGCCGCACGCTAGGCTCGAGATGTTTCGAAGTGGAGGGATGGGCTTAAGATGCCATCCGGAGGGAGTCGTACGTTAGACTTCGTGCTCATCTTTGAATGAAGTTATTGGTTTGTATTGGTTTTTAACCAAATATGCAACATTTTGAAGGTGGAGAGCTGTTGACAAGTAGTGAGATGGGCTTAAGATGCCATCCAAGGCAATCGAGTCGACGCTAGACTCAGAGTTGCTGTTGATAATAAGATAGCGCCGTAATGCATCTTCGCCTTGGTTGCTCGAGGATAATTGTTGGCAAAATGTGGACAGCTTCCCTGTTGTGCATCGGGTATTGATCCACTACCTGTTATCGGAGGATAACTTGCGTGATCGTTCAGATAGTTTTCCCGTCTGGATTCGGGTATTAATCCTGGATCTGTTGTTGGAGAACAACAAGGGCGATCATTCAGATAGTTTTCCCGTCTGGCTTCGGGTATTAATCCTGGACCTGTTTGTTTCAGAAGTGATTTGCACCTGTTTTGGAAAAAACAAAAGAAACTTTGATAGAATATTGTTAGTCTTATGCAAGGAATGATGCATGACAATGTGTATGAATGACATATGCATATTTTGTGACTTTATGAGAAATGTATGAATGATAAATGTTGTGGTATTTCAAAACATATCCATCTTGAAGAAGAGGCAGATGTTCTGTTTGAAGGATTTCTGACTTCTGTTTGGGGACGGAAACCTTGAGAAGAAAGAAATCTTTGATTCCTCCGGTGCACTATCTGACCAAGTCTTGGGCCTAGATTTTGCTGTGGATGGTAGAGGTCGAGAAACACGTCGTTGAGGATCTCATATACAGACCCTGCTGGGGAGAGTCTGGGAGGCGCTCTGTTGGGGATCTTGCGTGTAAATCCTGCTGGAGAGTGTTTGATAGTTGCTGAGAGACTGGGTTTGAAGGATTTGGGGGCCCGTTGTAATCTCTAGCTAGGGAAAAAGGATGTAGGTTTCCTCTGGTGCACTACCTGACCAAGTTTCAAGCATGGATACTGCTGCTGTCGGGGAAAAGGGGAATGTTGAGAGATATTTTGTTGGGGATCATGCTCTGTGGGGGGGGAAATGCATTGGTGACTTTCGTCGTCATCTCAATTCCTAGAGCCTGTAGTAACTACTTTTGTATGCCCACTTTTCGCATGTTTGTGAATAGATTCTTATTGTAAAATGCATATAATCATTCAAAGCAAACGTTGGACTTATTGCAAACGACAATAGTGAAAATGTAAAGAGAAAGAACTTGTATTCATTTGAAATGTGGCGTATGGCCAAGTAGTTTGTACACAAAAAAGGTAAAAAAGCTATGCGGAAACAATCTCGTTAAGTTTCAACCATGCTAGTACTCATATATTTCAACTATCTCATCTCCTTGCTGTCAGTAGAAAGTGAGTAGACTGATTTTCGCCATTTGAATCTTGAATGCTGATAGTAGTCTGTAGATAGGTGATCTGGACGAGACATAGTCGTACGCTTAAATCCCTAAATTTTGCCTAGACCGCCCTTTCGGTTTTCTACCACCGATACCTTTTTGCCCAAGCCGCCTTTTCAGGTTTTCGACTTGCCAGGTGTACATGTTTTGTATATATCCTTAATTTTTGCCCGAACCCTTTTGGTTCGCCAGGATGCCCTTATTTTTGCCTAGGTCCGTCGACCTAGCGGGTCTCTTTCATGTGTAGTATTTTTTGACTATGTCTACATTCTGCTGTGGTGAAGTCTTCACCATCCATGGTGCTAAGTATCATAGCTCGCCGAAAATACCTTGACTACAAACGGTCCCTCGAGGTGGGAGTCCATTTTCCCCGATCACCTTGTGGATGAATGATGCGCTTGACTACTAGATCACCGACTTGGTAGACTCGATGCTTGACTTTCTTGTTAAATGCTCGATCATTCGCTTCGATAGATCCGTCCATGGCGATGGATGAGTCGCTTCTCATCAATCAAGTTAATCCGTCAAGGCGAGTCTCAATCCATTCGTCTTTAACTCGCCCCGAGGACTCGTTGAGGGAATCAACCTCGATGGATAGGACCGCTTCCATACCGCATACAAGAGAGAAGGTTGCCCTTGTTGATGTTCTCGATCAGAGTGCGATGACCATGAAGAGCTTAATGGTAACATCTCATGCCAATCTTTGTAAGTCACCGCCATTTTCTCAGATAATCTTCTTAATGTTCTTGTTGGCGGCTTCCATCGCGCCATTCATCTTAGGCCGATAAGGAGAAGAGTTGTGATGCTTGATCTTGAACTGCGTGCGAGCTCGGTGATCATCTTATTGTTGAGATTGGAGCCATATCATGATAATCCTTTTGGGAGTGCCATATCGACAGATAAGATTATGTTTGATGAATCGAGCCACAACATTCTTGGTAACAGATGCAAACGAGGTTGCTTCTACCCATTTGGTGAAATAGTCAATTGCCACAAGGATGAAACGGTGTCCGTTGGAAGCTGTGGGCTTGATTTCTCCGATCATGTCAATGCCCCACATTGCAAAAGGCCAAGGAGCTGTTAGAATATTCTGAGGTACCGAGGTACGTGCACTTTGTCTGCATATATCTGGCATTTGTGACAAGATCGAGTGTAGCGGTGACAATCAGCTTCCATGGTGGACCAATAGTAACCTGTTCTCAAAATCTTCTTAGCCATGGTGTGTCCACTGGAGTTGGTACCAAATGCGCCTTCGTGTAACTCTTCCATGATACGTTCCGCTGTTTTCCGGTCTACACAGCGGAGTAAGCACAAGTCGTGATTGCGCTTGTATAAGATGTCATTGCTGAGGAAGAATTTGGAGGCAAATCTTCTCAAGAACTTCTTATCATTGAAAGATGCCCCTGCGGGATATTCCTGAGTCTCAAGATACCTCTTCACGTCGTAGTACCAAGATTTCTCATCTGTATCAAGTTCATAACAATACGCTGGTTCGTCAAACCTCTCAATGATGATCTGGGGATGTAATGATGGCGCCAATGCCATTGCCAAGTGCGTTTGAGGCTCCATCAAAGACCATGGTCCATCGGGATCCTTGTTCAGGTCCTTCATCCGGGCTCGGTTCTTCATAATCGTGAATTAGTAAAACATCTTCGTCTGGAAATTGAACGCATAGACCGATAGTCATCTACGGCTTGATGAGCCAAATGATCGGCCATTACACTCCCTTTGATCGCTTCGAGAAGTGTACGGATGTCATACTCGGTCAAGATCATCTCGCCATCTTGCTATTCTTCCGAGAGAGCTGGTTTTCAAATATGTATTTTATCGGATCCATCTTGGAAATCAACAGTAGTGTGAGTCAACATATACTGTCTTAGTCGGCGAGCAGCCCAAGCCAAAGCTGCAAGTTTTCTCGAGTGTGAGTATCTTGTTTCACCGGTAAACTTTTGCTAAGGTAGTATATTGCATACTCTTTCGACTGCACTCATGTTGCCCCAACACACACCCCATTGAGTTCTCTAACACCGCCAAGTACATGATAAGAGGTCTTCCTTCGGGCTGTATCGGATAGGAGGATTCAGGTACCCTGACTTTGTCAAAAGCGATCCGCAATCGCTGCTCCATTTCACTACTTGATCTTTCTTAAGTAACTTGAAGATTGGCTCACAAGTAGCGCTTAAATGTGCAATGAATCGCAATGTAGTTTAATCGGCCCAAGAAACCTCTCGACTTCCTTCTCGTGGAGGCATTTCTTAAATAGCCTTAACCTGGCGGGTCAACCTCAATTCCTTTACCACCGACAACAAACCCTAGGAGTTTTCCGGATCCGACTCAAAGGTACACTTGTTAGATTAAGTCTCAACCGTATTTCTTCAATCTATCAAACAGCCGCAAATGATCAAGATGTTCTTCTTCCGGATGATCGAGCTATCATGTCGCCGACGAGACTCTATCTCGTGATGAATCATGTCATGAAATAATGTCACCATAGCACACTAATAAGTGGCGCTGTCCGAACGGCATAACCTTGTAGCGAAAGTGCCCCAACGTAGCAAAAGTAGTCTTTTCCATGTCTTCGTGGAGCCATTTTGATCCGATTGTAACCGGAGAAACCATCCATGAAGGAGAAAACCTTATGATGAGCGTGTTGTCAACCGTAATCAATATAGGAAGTGGGAAATCGCCTTTGACTCGCTTTGTTCGATCTCCGTAATCACATTCGTTTTACCATCCTTCTTACGCACAGTACCACATTCACAACCCATGTGGATAGGAAGTAACATCTAAGAAACCGCCTTGAATCGCTTCATAACTTCGGCTTTGATTTTCTCCGACATCTCGTGACGATACGACGAACCTTGCTTCATTAGGGGAAACCTTCTTTGTCGGCAATGTACCACAATATCAATGTCTAAACCCGCATGTCTTCGTATGACCAAGAAAACCTCAATATAGTCTCGTAGCATCTGAACCAATGTTTCTTTAACATCGCTCAAGACCCGCTTATCTTGATCTTTTTTCTCTTCATTACTCCAATTCACAACCTCAACTTGCTCTTCATGTGGTTGTATAACTCGATCTTCTTGTTGTAGCAGTCCGACAAGTTCTCCGCACTTCACAATCTTCCTCACTTCGCTCGCTTGGTAGATCGGATTATCGTCATATTTAGCAATAGCATAGCGTTATCAATGAGATTTGGAGTGATTTCGCAGTATCACGTGGGTGTGTGTAAGAAACACATAGCTTTTGAAGGGTGATAAAGTAAAAGAGAGCAAAAATAGAATGCAAAAGTCCAACGATTTTATTGAATGAAAATACGAAATGATGATAATAACCTCACAACGAGCCATGATGCCCCGGCGTAGGCACTAGGCTTTAGAGTTTATTGTTCAAAACATAAAGAAATACGAAAAGCAAAACAAAACAAGAGCAATTACTCGACTAAAGGAGATTGGTATGACGTCTTCGCCTTCCAATTGCCGAGCCCATTGTCCGGAGTTGGGAAATCCACTGCGATGTCAAGTCGTTGTCGTTGTCTTCATAGCATGGATTCCACTGGCCGATGCGAAAGGAAGTTGGGCGGCATGTCAGTGGCGACCCTTGATGGTAAATCCTAAACAGCCTTTGTCAAATTTGAACGAAGATCGGAGTTACCAAATAGAACTACTCCTCCTTCAACCGCAGCTGAGCATCTTTCAGCGAGGCCATTCTAGGCGGAACTTGCATAACTTCAGAATGACAGGAGAGTCAGGCATGACTATGGGATTGTTTAAAGCTTGATGTGGAGTCTCAAGAATTCACCTTCCATCTCGAGGTATCGGAATGATTGTAGATGACCACTATATTCTTCTTCTCCACATCAGAACAACCTTCCCTTTCACCGGTACTTCAACTTCGATGCAAGGTGAGGTAATAACGCCTGCCCCATGTATCCAAGGGCGCCCAAGTAGGCAAGAGTAAGCTGGACGGATGTCCATGACAAAGAAAGTGGAGTCAAAAGTCCGGAACCGACTTTGATGTGCGTAATGAGTTTCCAAGCATCGTTTTTAGAACCATCAAAAGCTCTCACAATTATATCACCGGGTCTCGTAACCAAACCTTCGATATCAAGTCGATCAAAAGCGTCTTTGGTAGGATATTCGAGCGTAACCAGATTCTACCAAAACATGAGATAATGTAACGCCTTGCATTCGGCGAGATGCAAGGCTTTGTTGTGTTTCCTTCCAGAGTCAAATCAAGATCGAAGCTTAGGCCGTTGTTGGCAGCCGTGCTAGCAATACAAACTTCAAACCGGCCGTAGTAGTGTCTTGCACGTGAGCATTCTTCGAAACTTCACAAGGCATTAGCATGAGCCTCGTGAGCACAAGAGCAGAAAGCATGGAGGTATTGGACGGAGTTTGCCCTAACTGCTCCACCACATTGTAGTCACTCTTCTTGATGATCTTCGAATTTCTCCATTTCTTGTTTGAGGTGTCTTCAGAATCCTTTGGTACCGTTGAGCAGATGAGTCAATGGTTCTTTCCTCTAGCTTGGGAAATGGGTTGAATAGTGGAATGCGAAATGAGTCGCGGTGTCTTTTGGAGGAGAGATATCCGAGAGAATACTCTTCCGTTCGGTCACCTTACTTGATCCGTGATGTTGTCAATGTCGGAATGGTAGCTTCAATCGTAAGATCTTCAATGGTCGAGGGTCTTGTTTGACGCCATGATAGTAAACATCGCCCATAATTCCAAGGGATAGCCTTGTCGAGGAATATGGAACCACCCCATCCGTTGTTTTAACATCTTCAATAGGAATTTTGTAGCTCTTGAGAGGTACTTCACCATGTAATCGCATTTTCCACTTGGCTGTCCCAAGGTATCCCACATGTATGGTGCGCTTCGTTCACATCTTCGATCTTCGCTTAGACATATCTTCACAGTCGATGTGGTTTAGAAATAGTATCTCACGGTTATCCATCATGCATCGACGCCTTCTCAACCAAGCACAACCATCAGGTGCAGATGGGCACCAACGACAATTCTCTGGGCATCCTGGGTTGACACCGGCTTGTAGCAAATTCTTCTTAACAGTCATCATAGGAATGGTCAAGTCGTCTATGTTGAAAACATATGTATCATCGCCAACAGCATTGGAACTCTTGTCATGGTTAGGCATAGGCGCGTTAATCACATTCGGAGTCTCAATAGGAGGATCAAACTCGATCTGCTTAGCTTCGATCATATCTTGAATCTTGTTCTTTAGAGCCCAACAATCATCAGTGTTATGTCTAGGGCTATTGGAGTGGTAAGCACACTTAGCATTAGGATTGTATCTCGGAGAGGAAGTGTTGATGTTTTGAGGAGGATCCCTCAAGGTTATCAGCTCTGCTTTCAACATGTGTTGCAAGGCTTGCGACAAAGGCATGTTGATCTTCGTAAACTGTCTTCGTGGCGCATTCTGACTACGCACGTTGTCTCGCTGAGGTTGTGCTGATGCAGGATTGGAGATCACAACTGCCCCCACAGATTGAGCACGGTCGGTCTTGGCTCGGCTTTTCTGACCATACACAGCATTAGTTTCTTCCTTACCACCAAAAGATCTCTTTGCAGCATTTGAAGATGTCTCTATCTGAATCTTTCCACTTTGATACCAATTTCATACGCTCTCTCGTCAATATCAACTCGGTGAATCCGGTGAAGAGTTTCCAATCAGATGATTGAAGAACGGGCCTGTCATTGTTCCCATAAACATATCAACCAATTCCCTATTGGACAAGGGTGGTTGAACTCACTCGCTAGATCTCTCCATTTCTCGAGCATACTCCTTAAACTTCTCATCACGACCCATAGACATGCTCGTAGTTGCGAGTGGGTGTCAATTCAGATTGTACTATATTGCTTGTAGAAAGCATCCGCTAAGTTACTCCAGTAACGGATACGGCATTCTCTAGCCGATAATACCATTCCAACCGAGTTCGGATAAACTCTCTTGAAAATAGTGCATCCACAACTTTCTCGTCATCAGTGGGGATTAATCTTCGAACATAGGACTTCAAATGCAACTGGACAAGAAATGCCATCATACTTGGCAAAAGTTGAACTTTGAACTTAGGAGGAATCACCACACCGTGGACAAGGCTGGATCATCGAAATTCAACCCGGACATCTTCGTGTTTTCACAAAGATTCAAAGCGGTCTTCAAGTTGTTTGTACTTGTCATCTTCATCAAAGTACTGGCTATGGTCAGAGCGATCTTCTCCCTCCTTCTTAGGCTCACGCTGGTCATCTTCATTACCCTCGACACTCCCTTCATTCTTGACACTTCCTTCAGAGAGCTCTATCCGACTGACCCTCTTAGGACCACCTTTGTAGCGTCTGCCCATGTTGAGAAGACCAACAACCTTCTTCTTTTTGTTGATGAGCTTCTTCAGATCTTCTTGGCCTTGGACCAAACTGGTGAACATCTGTTGGAACTGAGCATTCTGAGCCTGGAGATCTTTGACGGACTATTCAAGAGCCATTTCTGCTAAAATAAATAGCGAGCAAATGAGAAAACCAATCTTCAATGTACCTGTGATGCAATGTTATGCTATGATATGCAATGTTTATGCGAATGCAATGCAATGTTTTCAAAGACCTTAGAGATTTAAATTTGTTAAACAAGTAATGAACAAACATTTATTAGTACTTTTATTATTTTTCTTTTAAGTACAAAAAAGTTTAAAACAATAAAAGAAAAGATAAAATCCTAAAGCTCTAAGTCTCCCATGGGCGCTTCCTCTTGGTGCCGAGGTAGGCGTTGATGTTCCGCTCCTCGTGAAGTAGCTTTGTCAACTCTAGTACCTTCTTTTCGCTATAACACGAGCTTCAAAGGTATCCCTTTCTTCTTAAGTCGAATCCATGATCTCTTCAAGCCTTCAAAATCAGAGGCATGTCGGGATGGAGAATAGATAGGGTACGCACCTAAAGCAATGTGTTCTATAATTAGAACAGCGTGAATGGCATCATGAGGTTTTGAGCTCGAGCTCGCACTCATTTGAGGTAAGGTTCCCAAGGAATGGAGTTCTGGTGCCCCAAAGTCTTGGTATCAGTCTTCTTTACCATGCCCCAAGCGTGTATAAACCTTCGTCGGTAATTCTGGAGGTCGTGATTGTAGTCGAACACAATATCTTGGAGAAGCATAAAATGTGGACCATCTCTTCGGGCAAAACCAAACTGACGTAGAGCTAGAGATGGGTTGTAAGTAATACCTCCCCTTATACCAAGTAGTGGTACATTAGGGAATTCTCCACAACGCTCGATGAAGGTGAAGTCCTTTTGAAAGAAAAGACTCCAACGGATATCTGAATGAGAGAGTGACATTAACCTTTGAGACCATCTCAACCTTTTTTCATTCTTCAAAACTGATGGAGGAAGGTGCGAAATAAACCACCTAGAAAGTAACGGTATGCAACATATGAGAGTTCCTTGCCTTTTGATAGTACGAGTATGGAGAGAATGTAGGATGTCTCCAAGTAAAGTAGGCACAGGATTGCGGGTAAGGAATATCTTGATGGCGCTGACATCTATGAATTGATCCGAGTTAGGAATGAACCAAACCATAGATTAGCAAGGCCACAATGTCTTCAAATGCATGGAAACTCATAACTTTGAGGAATTCTCTTTCTTAATTAAGAACTTAGCAAGTAAACCCTTCACTCTACTCGGTTTCCCAATTGGCTTCAATGTCCGAGCGCTTAAGATGTAAGGTTGATGCATGTCTTCGACTTAGGACCTTTTCTAGACCGGTGAATGGCATTTGGTCAAGAATAGGTACCCAAGTAGCTTAGAGAACTCTTCCAAGGTAGGAACTAACTCGATAACTGGGAATGTAAAGCAATGGTGTTTCGGATCAAAGAACCGGAATAGACATGCATCATATCTTCTTCAAACCGAGGTAACCAAGTCAAGATAACCATGTCTTTGACTAACTGAGCATGGTCGGAATTCTCAAACCAATTTTTGAGTGAGAAGGTATACCCATGAAATTGATTTGGATAGTCTTTCTAGAAGCCATGATCCCTACAAAACAGCAAAGATAAACCTAGGTCCTTGAAATAGTTAGAAATGATATGCAATGTGAATGATGTCATGATGTCATGTTTAGCACACAAACAATTCACAATGAGCCTAGGTTTAAGGCTTGTATGAGGTATAGGTGATTACCCCACCAAAAGTTTTAGTTGGTTCATCCCGTCCTATAATAGTAACCGGTTCTAGGAATCTCACATCATTGATCTTTCTCGAGGCGTTGATTTCAATACGACTACCAAGTGGTCGATCGAAAATATCCCAAAAGTCGATCTCAATGAGCGTAGCATCGAGTATCAACCAACCTTAGTCTCCATTCAAAGTCGGCCATCTCACTACCTTCTAATGGCCAAGATGGGTCAATTAAGGTTCTAAAAGTTTAGTTAGTGCTTGATGACACCACGCAGAAGCCAAATACTATCCTCAACTTGGAAATGAAGAGTATCAGGACATCCAAAGTGTCACACTAACGTAGCCATCATGTTGACCGTTTTGATATACGTCTAACGGTCGCGACGATTTATTGCTACTTACCTAAAAGGAAAGCCGGATCCGGGTGTAGGATCCCCCAACAATAAAATACCCAAGCAACCCTTAAAGATAAAGCAAGCAAGTCAAACAAAAAGCAATAAAGGTGATTTAGAAATCCTTAAGGCATTCTCTCTTTTTAAGGTGTCTCCCCGGCAGAGTCGCCAGTTCTGTAACACGGTGAACTGACTTTGTAGGATTTTGTATCGCAAATGTGCGGATAGCAAGAGTCGCCACCGACTTTTCTTTTATCCAATTAAGGGAAGGTAAAAAGTACAGAAAAAGACCTTCGATAGATTCTGAGTAAGGGAGAAGGTTATGAAAAGGGAAGGTATTAGCACCCCTTTCCATCCGTAGTTATCTACGGGCTCTTAGTTGCTCTTAGATCACTTTAAAATTGTGCTTTCTATGTGTTTGACAAAAAATGTTTTGAAAAGGCATTTCGCTTTGACTTTGTAATGATTCATGTAGGAATGTATACAAAGTGTTCGGAATATTTCGTTTTGAAAAGAGTTTGAACTTTGACAAAAAGTGTGGTGTGAAAAATATTTGATTGAGCAAGCAACTAAAAGTCTTATTACCTACTCGTAATTGTTCGTTGTTATTTTACATTCCTTTAGAATAGCGCTATCCATACCATTAGTTGGTAGGTAACCCATTCGTTGGATGTAAGCGGACATTCAAGGACATCGATAGTCATAGAAAGCAACTTGTAGGAAGTATCCTAGCACATTCAAGGACTATCATCATTTTTCGAGGCTACAATCGAGGGTCAAGATCATGTATTCGAGGCGACATCGTGGGTCTTATGATATTTATATCGGGACTATGATGATTTGTCTTGAAGGCAACGGTGCTAGAATACCTCTACGCTCGAGGGACATGACCATTTGTATTCAGAAGGCAACGGAGAGAATTACCCTAAGGGTGCATGTGAAAAGAGTGTGTTGATTCGATTCATGTTATCTTGAAAATTAAGAGTGAGCTATGTTCAATTTTAGTCTTGCCATACACGCCTAATTACTAACAGTTTATAAGATGCGGAAAGTAAATTGCGGAAATTAAAGTGCGGAAAGATAAATCCTACGCTATTACATGGCTTTGGGGCAGATACATAATTTAAAAATGCGGAAAATAAAATGTCCTAATTAAGCTATTACATCCCATAAGCAGTTACATAATTGGAAAAAGAAAACAGTAAAAGGAAATCGTCCGAAACGGGATAACCTGTGAAAAGATGAGAAATCGAAAAATACGAGGAAATCGAATAAGAGGAAAATGTTAGCAAAAATGATAATTTTTAAATGAGAAAAATAGTTTATGCTAGAAACAACATTAATATGCTAAAATAATTTTTTGGGATTTTTTGGAGGTAATTTAATAATTAAAAACCAATTAAAAGTGATTTAAATGATAAATTAGCAATTAAATTAAATATGCATGCAAAATAATATTTTTTAATTTTATAAATTAAATAAACATTTTCTGGAAATAGTGCAAAAAGAAAAATATTTTTTGGTGTTTCTAAATGCATGATAAAAATTATTGAAATTAATTAAAATGAATGCAAATATTAAAAATAAATAGAAAATAGAAAATAATTGAAAAAAGTTGAGTTTGTGAAAAAAGAATGCAAAACCGGTCCCAGGCTGATTCCAACTCGTGACCAGGAGGAGAATCTTTCCAATCCAATGGCTTAACCACTAGGCCATGTGACACTTGGTGTTTGAGAAAACAAAAGCAATTGGTTTTAAGTGTACGCGTGTCCCTGATTTGGATTCGAACACAGTCAGCAAGTCGGGCCCAGTCAACTTATGAAGGAGCGAATCAGAGAACGCCATCGTGCCACGCAATCCCTCGCCGGTCCAAATGAACTCAACGACGTCGGAGCCCTAGCTCCGGTCGTCTTCTCCGGCGATCTCAAACCCTGAACCTGCAAAACACGAGTAATAAACGGGAAAGGAGGGCCTTGTCCCCCTAAATCGACCCTTCCGAATCCAATGATGATGTTAGTTTTATTAATCGCCAGACAGCCGTTCAAGACAACAGCTTAAGAAACCCTAAACATGGCAACTGGCGATTTGGACGTTCAAGCTTGCTAACGATTGCCCAGATCATGTATATGGAGTCTCATGAACACAATAAAAGCATTAGAATCAATCGAAACTGGGAGATAATAAAAGTGCAAAATCAAAAAAGAATTGAATATGTATGCATGTATACGGCACGATTTGGCTTGCTTTGATCAATAACAATGATGCATTCTTACTCAATCTTACCCCCGAGCACGCTTTGGATTGTTGAAAGAGGCTGCAAAATAAAATCGATTTTTCCAACTTGAAAAATTTTGACAAAATAAGGGTTATGTTTAGGGTTTCGTGTCCTTTGTTGTGTGTAATGCTGGCTATTTATAGAGTGAATTAGAGAGAAAACAAGGAAAAAGATTTGGTTTTGAATGCATTGAATGATTTTCAAATAAAATCAAATTTTGAAAGAAATTTGATTTTCTTAAATGGATGATCAAGCACGAAATTGGTATGTATGATGGGCTTCTTGGACCTCAAGTATGATATAAAATCACTCCTCTTGAAAATATTTTATTTTCATATTTTATATAATTTAATTTTGAATTAAATGGTTTAAAATTCAAAAATAAATTAATAAAATAGAAAATTGCCATGGCCAAGCATTTATGAGTCACAAATAATGTCATGAACAAGTTTGGATCAAAAGATTATAGGCCCATTTGGAAAATGTTGCATTTTGACCAATATCTCCTTTTGTGCAATTGTCCAAAATTGCCCAACTTCTGAATAGTGTATCTTGCTCAATTATCCATATTTTTGAGTGTTACTGGACTTTTTGGAAAGCTATAAGAGTCCTCTAACCAACATATTTGGTTTCATCTCAATTGGAGTTTCCATGCTCAATATATCTTCAAAACAAAATGTTGACTTTTGTTGACTTTGAAAAGGACTCAGAATGTTTTGATCCATACCTTCCAAATGAAGCATTTTTGAACATTCTTGTGAGACATGAAGTTGTAGAGAATTGGATTTCCTTCAAAAAGAGGTGGTGGAAAATTTTGAGAAAGTATGAAGAAGTTATGCTCAGTCAAAATTTGGTTGACTTTTCACTGAGAAACCCTAATTTAGAAAGTTTGACTTTTGAGCAAATCTTGAGTTTTCTTGATGAATAATGATCAACCCTTGATAAAATGATGAATGTAACTTCAAAATGAGGATGTTGACCAAAAATTATGAAGTTTGACTGTATGTTGACCACAGTTGACTTTTTGTCCAATACAACTGATTTTCAACATTCTGAGCAATTGTTTGAGGAAACCTGACTTGTGAGGCTTGAAACTTGACATGGAGAATCTTTGAAGCATATGAGGAGGCATGAAGACCATTGGAGATGTTGGAAGTCCATCTTGATCTGAGAATTGTCAAACCCTAGTTTGGGTTGATTGTCTAGGAGAGGTTTGTCTGATCAACCCGAAGAATCCTCGAGCATGGATGTATGGAATATCTTGAGAAGATGGAGGGAAAATTTTGGGTATGACACAAGCACCGAGTCTACCAAGTTGGTGACCTAGTAGTCAAGCGATCATTCTTCCACAAGGTGATCCTGTGGGCAAATGGACTCCCACCCATGAGGGACCGTTGTAGTCAAGACAAGATTTTCCGGTGAAGCTATGATACTTAGCACCATGGATGGTGAAGGCTTCCACACCTCGTGAACGACATAGTCAAAAATACTACGATAAAAGAGACCCGCTAGGTCGACCGCCTAGGCAAAAATAAGGGCATCCCAAGAACCAAAAGGGTTCTGCAAAAGTTAAGGATATATATACAAAACATGTACACCGCAAGTTGAAAACCCTAAAAGGCGGTTTGGGCAAAAGGGTATCCTTGAGACCGAAACCCGAAGGGCGGTCTAGGCAAAAGTTAGATCTGCCGCATTTACTCATGTCTCTGCTCGATCACTTATCTACGCATTACTATAAAGATTCAAGATTCAAATGGCGAAAATCACCTACTCACTTTCTAACGCAAGGAGATGAGATAGTTGAAATATATGAGTACTAGTTGTAACACGGTGAACCTGACTTTGTAGGATTTTGTATCGCAAATGTGCGGATAGCAAGAGTCGCCACCGACTTTTCTTTATCCAATTCAGTGGAAGGTAAAAAGTACGTAAAAAGACCTTCGTTAGATTCTCGGTAAGGGAGAAGGTTATGAAAAGGGAAGGTATTAGCACCCTTTCCATCCGTAGTTATCTACGGCTCTAGTTGCTCTTAGATCACTTTAAAAATGTGCTTTCCGTATTTGACAAAAATGTTTTGAAAAGGCATTTCGCTTTGACTTTGTAATGATTCATGTAGGAATGTATACAAAGTGTTTGGAAATGTTTCATTTTGAAAAGAGTTTGAACTTTGACAAAGTGTGAGGTGTGAAAAGTATTTTGTTTGAGCAAGCAACTAAAAGTCTTATTACCTACTCGTAATTGGTCGCTTCGTGTTATTTTATGCTCCCTTTAGAATAGTGCTATCCATACCATTAGTTGGTAGGTAACCCATCGCTGGATGTAAGTGACATCGAAGGGACATCGGATGGTCATAGAAAGCAACTTGTAGGAAGTATCCTAGCACATTCAAGGGACTATCATCATTTTTCGTGAGGCGACAATCGAGGGTCAAGATCATGTATTCGGAGGCGACATAGTGGGTCTTATGATCTTTGTATCGAAGGGACTCGGATGATTTGTTTTGTGTGGCAAAGTTAGAATACTCTACGCTCGATGGACATGACCATTTGTATTCGTGAAGGCAACGAGAGAATTACCCTAAGGTATGTGAGAGAAGTGTGTTGATTCGATTCATGTTATCTTGAAAATTAGAGTGAGCTACGCTCAATTTTAGTCTTGCCATACACGCCTAATTACTAACATTATAAGATGCGAAGTTAAATGCGGGAATATAAAGTGCAGAAAGATAAATCCTACGCTATTACATGGCTTTGGGGCAGATACATAATTTAAAATGCGGAAAATAAAAAAAAGCCCTAATTAAGCTATTACATCCCATGAGCAATTACATAATTTGAAAAAAAGAAAACGCTAAAAAGAAATCGTCCGAAACGAGATAACCTGTGAAAAGATAAGAAATTGGAAAATACGAGGAAATCGAATAAGAGAAAAATGTTAGCAAAAATAATAATTTTTAAATGAGTTAAATATTTCATGCTGGAAATAACATTAATATGCTAAAATAATTTTTTTGGGATTTTTTGGAGGTAATTTAATAATTAAAAATCAATTAAATGTGATTTAAATGATAAATTAGAAATAAAATTAAATATGCATGCAAAAATAATATTTTAATTTTATAAATTAAGCATTTTCCTGAAATAATGCAAAAGGAAAAATATTTTTGGTGTTTTTTAATGCATGATAAAAATTATGGAAATTAAAATGAATGCAAAATATTAAAAATATAAAAGAATAAGAAAATAGTTTGAAGTTTGTAAAAGAAAACAAAACCGGTCCCGATGAGGTTCGAATCGGGACCCCTTTGAGCATCTTTGAAAATTTGCGCTTTAACAACTAGGCCACTTGACATCCGGTGTTTAAAACCAAAATCAATTGAATATAAAGGATGACGTCATGGTTATGTTTGAAACACGTCACCGCGGACCCCATTGACTTATGAATGGACGAATCGATCACCCGTAACGCCACGCAATCCTTCTCGCTGTCTTCGCTCGAGTGAGCCGAGCTAGGTCTTGGCCATCTTCTCCCGACCGTGATTTTCAAACCCGCAAAATACGAAGATTCAAAGTAAAAGAGAGACCTAGTCCACCTATTTCAATTCTTCCGAATTCAATGGTGGTATTGGTTTTGTGAATTGGTTTGTACAGCCGGTTTGAAGACAACAAACCAAGAAACCCTAAACATGGCAATCGGGCGATTCGACGCTCAAGTTTGCTAGCGATTGCCCGTGATCATGTATGTGGAGTCTCATGAACACAATAAAAGCATTAGAATCAATTGAAATGGGCAGATAATAAAAAGTGCAAAATCAAAAAGAATTGAATATGTATGCATGTATATGGCCTCGATCCGTGTTGTTTTGATCAATAACAATGATGTATCCTTACTCAATCTTACCCCTCGAACACGCTTTTGATGGTTGAAAGAGGCGCAAATAAAATTCGATTTTTCCAACTTTGAGAAAAATTTTGGCAAAATAAGGGTTGGTTTTTGGCTAGGGTTTCGTGTCTCTTGCTTGGCATATTGTCTATTTATAGAGTGAATTAGGAGAGAAAACAAGGAAAAAGATTTGGTTTTGAATGCATTGAATAATTTTCAAATAAAATCAAATTTTTGAGGAAATTTGATTTTCTTTTAATGAAGGATCAAGCACGAAATTGGCATGTATCATGGGCTTCCTTGGACCTCAAGTTTGATATAAAATCACTCCTTTTGAAAAATCTTATTTTCATATTTTATATAATTTAATTTTGAATTAAATGGTTTAAAATTCAAAATAAATTAATAAAATAGAAAATTGCCATGGCCAAGCATTTATGAGTCACAAATAATGTCATGAACAAGTTTGATCATAAGATTATAGGCCCATTTGGAAAATTTTGCATTTTGACCAATATCTCCTTTTGTGCAATTGTCCAAAATCGCCAACTTCCTAATAGTGTATCTTGCTCAATTATCCATATTTTGAGTTTTATTGGACTTTGGAAAGCTATAAGAGTCCTCTAACCAACATATTTGGTTTCATCTCAATTGAGTTTCCATGCTCAATATATCTTCAAAACAAAAAGTTGACTTTTGTTGACTTTGAAAAGGACCCAGAATGTTTTGATCCATACCTTCCAAATGAAGCATTTTTGAACATTCTTGTGAGATATGAAGTTGTAGAGAATTGGATTTCCTTCAAAAAAGAGGTGGAAAAATTTGAGAAAGTATGAAGAAGTTATGTCACCAAAGTTTGGTTGACTTTTCACTAAGAAACCCTAATTTAGAAAGTTTGACTTTGAGTAAATCTTGAGTTTTCTTGATGAATAATGATCAACCCTTGATAAAATGATGAATGTAACTTCAAAATGAGGATGTTGACCAAAAATTATGAAGTTTGATCAGATGTTGACCATGTTGACTTTTTGTCCAATACAACCGATTTTCAACATTTCGAGCAATCAGTGAGGAAACCGACTTGTGAGGCTTGAAACTTGACATGGAGAATCTTGAAGCATATGAGGAGGCATGAAGACCATTGAGATGTTGAAGTCCATCTTGATCTGAGAATTGTCAAACCCTAGTTTGGGTTGATTGTCTAGGAGAGGGTTTGTCCGATCAACCCTGAAGAATCCTCGAGCATGGATGTATGGAATATCTTGAGAAGATGGAGGGAAAATTTTGGGGTATGACACAAGCACCGAGTCTACCAAGTTGGTGACCTAGTAGTCAAGCGATCATTCTTCCACAAGGTGATCCTGGGGCAAATGGACTTCACCTATGAGGGACCGTTTTAGTCAAGACGATTTCCCTAAAGCTATTATACTTAGCACCATGGATGGTGAAGGCTTTCTCACACCCTCGTGAACGTAGACATAGTCAAAAATACTACGCATAAAAGAGACCCATGGTGACTGGCCTAGGCAAAATAAGGGCATCCCCGCGAACCAAAAGGGTCTGGGCAAAAGTTAAGGATATATATACAAAACATGTACCCGGCAAGTTGAAAACTCGAAAAGGCGGTTGGCAAAAAGGGTATCCCTAGAGATCAAACCCGAAGGGCGGTCTAGGCAAAAGTTAGGGATTCAAGCGTACGACCATGTTCCGTTCAGATCATTTATATCTGGGCACTCACTATCAAAGATTCAAGATTCAAATGGCTAAAATCACCACTCACTTTCTACCGACAGCGGAGATGAGATAGTGAAATATATGAGTACTAGTGGTGAACACGGTGAACTCGACTTTTGTAGGATTTTGTATCGCAAATGTGCGGATAGCAAGAGCTCACCGACTTTCTTTTATCCAATTAGGAAGGTAAAAAGTACTTTTAAAAGACCTTCGTTAGATTCGAGTGGGGAGAAGGTTATGAAAAGGGAAGGTATTAGCACCCCTTTCCATCCGTAGTTATCACTGGCCTTAGTTGCTCTTAGATCACTTAAAAATGTGGCCGTGTATTTGACAAAAATGTTTTGAAAAGGCATTTCGCTTTGACTTTGTAATGATTCATGTAGGAATGTATGCAAAGTGTTTGGAAATGTTTCATTTGAAAAGAAATGAACTTTGACAAAAAGTGTGAAAAAGAAAAGTATTTTGTTTGAGCAAGCAACCAAAAGTCTTATTACCTACTCAATTATCGCTTTCGGCAGTTATTTTATGCTCCTTTAGAATAGTGTTATCCATACCATTAGTTGGTAGGTAACTCCATTCGCTGGATGAAGCGACATCTGGGGACATCGGATGGTCACAGAAAGCAACTTGTAGGAAGTATCCCAGCACATTCAAGGGGACTATCATCATCAGAGGGCGACAATCGAAGGGTCAAGATCATGTATTCGGAGGCCATAGTGGGGTCTGCGATCTTTGTATCAAGGACCGTGGATGATTTGCTTTGTGGCACATAGAATACCTACGCCTCGATGGTGGATATGACCATTTGTATTCGTGAAGGCAACGAGAGAATTACCTTGGCGTGCTGTGTAGTGTGTTGATTCAGATTCATGTTATCTTGAAAATTAGAGTGAGCTACGTCAATTTAGTCCTACATGCCACCGCCTAATTACTAACAGTTTATAAGATGCTGGAAGTTAAATGCCGGAATATAGTGCAGAAAGATAAATCATACGCTATTACATGGCCAGCGTAGCTACATAATTTAAAATGCGGAAAAAAAAAAGCCCTAATTTGCTATTACATCCATGAGCAATTACATAATTGTAAAAAGAAACGCTTAAAAAGAAATCGTCCAAACAGATAACCTCGTGGAAAAGATAAGAAATTGGAAAATACGAGGAAATCAATAAGAGAAAAATGTTAGCAAAAATAATAATTTTTAAATGAGTTAAATATTTCATGCTGGAAATAACATTAATATGCTAAAATAATTTTTGGGATTTTTGAGGTAATTTAATAATTAAAAAATCAATTAAATGTGATTTAAATGATAAATTAGAAATAAATTAAATATGCATGCAAAAATAATAATATTTTAATTTTAGAAATAAATAAGCATTTTCTGAAATAATGCGCAAAAGGAAAAATATTTTTGGTGTTTTGAACATAAAAATTATGGAAATAAATTAAAATGAATGCAAAATATTAAAAATATAAAAGAATAAGAAAATAGTTTGAAGTTTGTAAAGAAAACAAAATGGTCCTGATGAGGTTCAATCAAAACCCTTGGAGCATCTTTGAATGTAATGCTTTAACAACTAGGCCACTTGACATCCGGTGTTCAAAACCAAAATCAATTGATTAGCAGGATGACGCCATGGTTATGTTTGAAACACAACAAGGCTGTGACCCCATTGACTTATGAATGAATTTAACTGATCACCC